>VZQC01010049.1:818893-1152788 GCA_009823505.1 Rhizomys pruinosus
TGTGTGTGTGTGTGTGTGTGTGTGTGTGTGTGTGTGTGTGTGTGTAGGCATAGGCAGGTGTTTTGTGTGTGTGTGTGTGTGTGTGTGTGTGTGTGTAGGCATAGGCAGGTGTCCCCACACGCACATATGCATTTCTCCCTCTCAACTGTCTACCTTGGCTTATAGTTCTGGAGGTTTTGGTCTGTGGCAGAGCAGCATATGGCAGGGTATTTGGCATGGCAAAGCCACTCACTGTGTGGCTGAGATGTAAAAGGAGGAAGAGAGAATGAGACCAGGCCCTCCACCCGCTTGAGGACATTCTCCGGCGGCCTCCCACAAGCCCACCTCTTAAAGTTTCCACCACCCTCCCACAGAGCCAAGCTGGGCAGAGCCACTGCCTCATGGCCTTTGGAGGGCCTTTAAGATCATACTTGCATCTCTGACACTTTCCAGGCTTAGCTGCTCATGGTCAGGATATGTGGACGGCAGCGTTGATGTCTTGGTCAACCGTTCTGCACGCTGCCTGAATGACAGTCGAGTTCAGAACGTGTGGCGGCGGCGGCTGTCAGCCTCATCACCGCACCTGTGGTTTGAGCTGTGTTGCAGCCTTCGCCAGCAGTTAGGGGTTCAGTCAAAACTGCATGAAATCCCCAGCACCCACGTGGCGGCCGAGAACCGTCTGAAACTCCAACTCCAGGAGAACTCCAGTTCCAGGGGAATCCGACACCCTCTTCTGACCTCCGCGGCATTGCATGACACGGGTGCACAAACTTGCATGCAGACATTACATTCATACACATACAGAAATAAATAAATAAAAAAATTCTAAAAAAAAAAAAACTGCATGAAGAGATAGGGAAAGTAAGACAGAGTAGTCTGCCTCTCTCTCCCAGGGACGACTCACCTATTTACTAGTCTATCATGTGGCCAGAGGGCTTACTTAAAGGGGGAAGTGTTCTGAGTTCTTATCTCTCGAGGAGTATGTCTGACCATCCATCCTCTGTCTACTGAAAGGTCGTCTGCTGGGGGCTTCTAATGACTAGAGCAGTGGCTTCACACTTCACTGCTGGTGATACCATTTCAGAAAACAGTGGCAGGGGCAGTGCTTTGCATGGGTGGACCTTGTGGAAGTCCAGTGCGTGCTCCAGGTTGATCTTCCACTCGTTACCTTATGCAAAGCATTGGTTAGACTGCAAAGCTGCTAGACTGTTTCTGAAATATCTTTTCTGAAGTACATTGGGATCCGGAATGTATTACTGGTGATTAAAACATAACAATACAAAAATAGACATGATTCTTCCCACTTGATCCTTTTTTAAGACATCGATAGCAGTGTATAATTCTGCTACAGTACTAAAAATGTATGAGGGGACTGATCCTGGAGCGGGATGGTTTCAGTGTCATGTTTGCTGGCATCACGTGACTTAATGCTATGACTGTTACTATAATTCAGATTTGTGAAAGGCATTTAATTACTGCAGTAACATTATGAGGAAGACATTATGATCTTCATTAAGTGGGGACAAAGCTGATGAGTACAGTTGTAGCCAAACAGCCTAGGCGGGATTCACGTCAGCTCTCACCGTGTCAGCCTTCCCTGCTCATTTGATTCATCAGGGCAGCTTTGTAGCAATTTCCTTTCTGTTGAGATTAATAACAAATGTCCCTGGTGATTCTAATGTTCGAATTCCTGTGAATTTAAAAAATATTTTATTATTTTTAGTTTTTATGTGTATGAGTGTATTGTGTGCATATATGTAAGTGCACCCGTGTTGTACAGTGCCTGTGGAGATCAGAAGAGGATGTTGGATCCCCTGGAACTGGAGTTATGGACAGTTGTTAGCTGCCATGTAAGTGCTGGGAACTGAATCTGGGCCCTCTACAAGAGCAGTCAATGCTCTTAACTGCTGAGTCATCTCTCCGGCCCTGTGGATTTTTAAAAGATTTTATTATTATTATTATTATTATTATTATTATTATTATTGGGGTGTGTGTGTGTGTGTGTGTGTGTGTGTGTGTGTCTGTGCTTGTTGATGTTTGTGCATGAATGCATGGGTGCCTTTGTGGCAAGAAGAGGGTGGGAACTTGACTCCATACTGCAAGAGCAATAAGCACTCTTAACCAGAGAGCCAGCTTTCTCTAGCCCTTGATTTATCTTCTGTTGTTTCTGTCTCTTGATATGTCTGTAGAGTGTGTGTGTGTGTGTTATCTATCTATCTATCTATCTATCTATCTATCTATCTATCTATCATCTGTCTATATCGATAGTCCTTTTTTTTTGTTTTTTTTTTTTTTTTTGGAGACAGGGTCTCCATGTAGCCCCAGCTAGCCTGGAACTTGCTATGTAGACCGGGGTAACTTCAGTCTCACAGAGATCTGCCTGCCTCTGCCTCCTGGGTGCTGGGATTAAAGGTGTGTGCCACCACACCTGGTTTATGTGTATAATTTTAAAATCAAATCTTGGATTCCCTAAAGGCACTGAGGACACTGTCTTTCATAAGATCTTTTTAACTTTATGATAGTCTAGGGTCAGTCACTTTGATTCCATAAGGGACTGAGTTGATCAAGACCATATTGCATGCAGTCTTTATGAAGCCTAGCTTATTTACTTCTTTTTCCTAATGGTAGAGTTTTTAAAGTGTCTTCACTGTCCGGTAGGTGTGTGGTATAAAATCTGCTGGGATTTACAATGTCCATCAAGTCTTGTTGGATCCCGGACTCCTGATCTTTCTTTCCTATGGTGAGAACAGTCTCTGTTCACTTGAGTCCAGTCTTGCAGTAGCACTGTCCTGTTTCTCCGTCCTGCTCTGCACTGGAACTGCGGGCACACTGAAGAACACGGCTCTGGCTAGGGCTTCTCTCCTTGAATCCTGGCCCCTTACGTCCTGTCTGCCTTCTTACCCTGAACTCTGCACTGGAACTGCGGGCACAGTGAAGAACGCGACTCTGGCTAGGGCTTCTCTCCTTGGATCCTGCCCCCTTACGTCCTGTCTGCCTTCTTACCCCTGAACTCCAGTTGCCGTCTTCCCAGCCTTGACAAGGCTCTATCCACAGTCCCACTGTTTCCTCCTTAATTTGTTATTTTTAGGAGGGTGGGGAACACGGTGCCCTGCTTTTAACCCCAGCACGCTAGGCAAATGCTCTACCACCGAGCCACATTCTGGACCTTTTTATTTTGTTTTGAGACAGGCTGTCCCTGTGTTGCCCAGATTGGCCTGGGATTTGTGATCCTTCTGCTTCAGCTCCCCAAGCATCTGGCATTGAAGGGGAGCACCCCCATGCTAGGCCCCTGCCTTCTCACCGTTCCCCTCGGTCTTTTTTTTTTTTTAATTTTTATTTATTTTCGTATGTGTATGAATGTATTGTCTGTATGCAGGTTTGTGCACCCGTGTCGTGCAATGCTGCGGAGGTCAGAAGAGGGTGTCGGATTCCCCTGGAACTGGAGTTAAAGACAGTTTTCAGCTGCCATGTGGGTGCTGGGGATCGAACCCGGGTCCTTTGCAAGAGCAGTCGGCACTCTTAACCGCTAGGCCATCTCTCCAGCCCATTCCCCTCTGTCTTAAAGCAGGAGGAATGGGAGAACATTTCTCTTTTCTCTGCAATCTTAGATTTTGTCTATTCACATCATTGGAGGCGTTTAAACAAGTTTCTTTTAAAAAGTTGTCTATGTCTAGATCAACATACAGTTTTCTCTCACTATAATCAACATAGAGATCTGGTGCTGTGTGTAAGTAGAACAGAAATGATTTGTGTTAATTTTCTTTCTTTTTTTTTTTTTGTCTTTTTGAGACAGGGTCTCTCTTTAGTCCCAGCTGGCCTGGAGCTCACTTTGTAGACCAGGCGGGCCTTGAACTCACAGAGATCTACCTGCATTTGCCTCCCAAGTGCTAAGATTAAAGGCGTGCACAGCACTCCCAGTATGTGTTAATTTTCTTGTTATATTTATATGTGCTTTGCTTTTGAAGTTAACAATTATACAAAGTCTGATTTTAATGGAATTAAAAATATTTTATTTATTATTTTTACTTTATATGTATGAGTGTTGCCTGCATGGGTAGGTGCACCTGTGCCATACAGTGCTCTTGGAGGTCAGAAGAGGGCATTGGATCCTCTAGTTACTGAGGGTTGTCAGCAACCATGTGTGTGCTGGGAATAGAATCTTCAGTAAGAGCAGCCAGTGCTCTTAAGAGCTGAGCAGTCTCTCCAGCCCCAATTTTGATGGAATTTTTTTTAAACTTTTAAAATTTTATTTATTTTCGTATGTGGATGGGTTTACTGTCTGCATGTAGGTTTGTGCACCCGTGTCATGCAATGCCACGGAGGTCAGAAGAGGGTCTCAGGTTCCCCTGGAACTGGAGTTCTTCTGGAATTGGAGTTACAGATGGTTCTTAGCCGCCATGTGGGTGCTGGGGATCGAGCCTGGGTCCTCTGCAAGAACAGTCGGTTCTCTTAACCGCTAGGCTATCTCTCCGGCCCCAAAAGGTAGCTGGAAGGATAGCACTCATTTGTGGGTGCTGGGAATCGAACTTCCTTTTTTTTTTTTTTGTAGTTCTTAGCCTCTGCCTTTAATGGCTGTGCTATCCCCACAGCACAATAGAATTTTATAATGACTTTTTTTCTCAAAGAAGTAAAATGTTTATTTCTTTGTTAAAAAAGTTTAAATTTTTTATTTTATTGTCATTGTTTATGTGTATGAGTATATTGTCTGCATGTGTACACCTGTGTCCTGCAATGCCCTCAGAGGTCAGAAGAAGGTATCAGGTTTTCCTGGAACTGGAGTTATGGATAGTTGTTAACTGCCACGTGGGTGCTGGAAATTGAACCTGGGTCCTCTGTAAGAGCAGCCAGTGATCTTAAGATAAGAGCACTTAAAAAAAAAAAAAAGATAGGCACACTTAATCTCTCCAGCCCCAAAGATGTTTATTTCTAAAAGCAAATAATTGAATCCAATTAATTTTAATGAGATTATTGACTCTAAAGCTTTAGAAAAGTAATTTCGTTAAACTCTTGTTTACATATGAATGTAATTTTATAATGTACTACTCTTCTAGAATTTATTAAGTTAAATGAAAATTAGCCTTTTTTCTTTCTTTCTGTTTTTCTTACTGAATAGGCTTTACTTTTTTCTATTATATTTGGTGTACGTGTGTGTGTGTGTGTGTGTGTGTGTATGTGTGTGTGAGTACCTGTGCACATGTGTGTGGCGGTCAGAGGACAGCCTGTGGGAGTCCACAGGTGAAAACCTGTGGGAGTAGGCTTTCTCTTCTCATCATGTGGGTCCTGGGGGATGGACTCAGATTGTCAGGTGCTTTACCCACTGAGCCATCTTGTAGGTCCACTGAGTAGCCTTTAAAAATGTTGTTGTTGTTTATTATCTCTCTGTGTGTATGCATAATACGTGTGCATGCATGCATACCATAGCATGTATGTGGAGATTGGAGGACAGCTTTCAGGAGTCAGTTCTTCCCTTCCATTTGGGTTCCAGGGAGTAAATTCAGGCCATAACATGCTCTTTTACCTGCTGACCCAGCTTCCCCTTGCCTCCCATGGAAATATTTTTAAAATATTTGAAGCATTTACATTTAGAAACTCTAATAACTAGCATTTCTTTAAGTACTTTATATATATATATATATATATAGTCATAGGTATGTGAAGGAAGAACACGTAAAGAAAAGGGAGAGCAACAAGGGAGATTAATTTTTTGTTCTTTTGTTTTTATTTATTTTTTTTTGTTTTTTCTTTTTGAGACAGGGTCTCCCTGTAGCCCCAGCTGTCCTGGAACTCACTCTGTAGACCAGGCTGTCCTTCAACTCACAAAGATCCGCTTGCCTCTGTCTCCCAAGTGCTAGGATTAAAGGCATGCATAACCATGCCTGGCTAGTACTTTATATTGTAAATGATTCAAAGTCCACATAGTTGTTTTCCTAGCATAAAGAGATGTTTACCAATTAAAACTTGAAAGTAATAGCTAAGAAGACAAACATAGAAGCTTGCAATTAAGAGTTTGCCATTAATGACTGTAATAAAAAATGACCTCAGGTGGGAACTTGTGTCTGCTGGGAGTTTTTCTGTTTTTTTGGTCTTTTTGAGACAGGGTCTCCCTGTAGCTCTGGCTGTCCTGGAAATGGCTCTGTAGACCAGGCTGGCCTTGAACTCACAGAGCTCTGCCTGCCTCTGCCTCCTGAGTGCTAGGATTAAAGGCGTGTGTGGCACCACGCCCGGCCTACACCCCTCTTTTGTATGGGATATTTTTACATGAGGCAGTGTCACCAGGTGGACCCTCAGTACCCAAAACATGATGCTCATCTCATGTGTTGTACAGCTTTTAGTTTTTTAAAAAAATATTTTGTTATTTTTATTTTATATTTGAGTGTTTTGCCTGCATGCATGTACGTGTGTCTGTGTCATGCAATGCCCTTGGAGGTCAGAAGAGAGCATTGGATTCCCTGGAACTGGAGTTATGGACAGTTGTTAGTAGCCATGTGGGTGCTGGGAACTGAACCCAGGTAGAGCGAGAGCAGCCAGTGCTCTTAATCATTGAGCCACCCCTCCAGGCCTGGTTTTAATTTTTAAAGGTAGCAAGCGCAAATCAAGCAGAACTCCTTTGTGAGCTGAGCTGTAACTCAAACTGAGTTAGACACTGGCTGCAAGGTGGTGCTGTCACTCACTAAAGCAGAATGCATTGTGGAATTCAGAATTGTGCAACTTGCCAGTTTGCCAAGGAACTTTACCAGCTAGGAGCCAGCAGTGGAAAAAGGAAAATCTAAAATGTTTTACTTGTAAAATGGATTTTTGGCTTGTTGGCGATAAGTGAGGTTATAGGGAGACATCTCCTGTCTGGGAAGTAACTAAATCCTGGAGTTGCATTTCAGGTGAACCACAGATGGCAGTAGCTGGGGTACAGAGAGCATCCCCAGAGACCTTGGGGCCACGTGCTTAGAATAACATTATTTGCAGTCTGCTGACTTTAGAATTTGTTGTGGTAAATGAATATTTCAAAACAAACGTGATATCATAGAAATATAACACAAGTATGTTTACTGATAGTATAGTTATACAAATAACAACCACAAAGCTTGTTTTGAGAAAAACGTTGATGCAAATTGTATGTTGCTTCATTCATAGAGAAGCTTTCACATAAAATCTGCCATATTGAACTTCTTTATTAATGGATATCATGAAGCCATTAAATTTAACATCCTTACCCTTAAAACTTGTTGCTAGGGCTCACCTTTTTCTTTTCTCTCTTCTCTTCTTCCTCTCGCACCCCTTCCCTCCCCTTTTTTCTCCTCTTCCTTTTTCTTTCTTATTCCCTCACCCCATAAATAAAGGGATGAGCCCACCAGTCTCTGCCGTTCTAAAGTTGCCGTCAAGATTTTGGGAATGAGAACTCGCTGTATGAATTCACTTCAGCCTGCAGGCTTGTGGAAGGACGGTTATTAAGTTGAAGGCCATTTTCCTTAAATAAAATGATATGATTCACTACCTTAATGAACTTAATGGAACTGTGTAGGTTTTTATTACATTTAATAATTCAAAGCAAAAATCCAGTGTGGGATATACAAGATTAAAAAGAGTTGTACTAGATTTGTTATACAGGATTCTTAATGCTAATGGACCGTGTCTGTTTGAAGGAAAACTAAAGACCTGATAAGGACTTTGATTTGATTGACAGTCTATTTGCCTTTGTTGTGAAACACATTAATTTAAAGCCTTTTTAGTTGAATTTTTGTGTATTTCATACAGAACATCACAGCCAACGTCAATCGCCTTTATCCCCCCTCCCCACTGGTCCCTCCCACAGCCCTCCAACTGTTCCTACTACACTCTGACACTTGAGTTAAGGCTTATTGGAAACACATTTATCGTAACTGTATTTATTTGTTTGTTTGAAGCAGGATTGCATGTAGCCTAGGGTGGTCTCAGATTCACTCTGCAGCTGAGGATGACACTGAACTTGTGATCCTCCTGCTTCACTTCCCACGTTTGGGGATTACAGGGGGGCACCGCCCCACACCCAGTTTATGGCCTGCTGAGGATGGAGCTCAGGCTTCCTACATGCTAGACAAGCACTCTGCCAACTGAGCTACACCTCCAGCCCTGAAACAAATTTATGAATGAAACAGTAGGAAGTATAAGCTCATTTAATAAAAGAATTTTACATTTTTTAATATTATGTGCATGAGGCTTAATGTTGCTTGGAGTCTATTCAAAATGTGAAAAAAAATTGTATCTAGGTCAGTTATTGTGAGTTTTGTATAAATTCTTGATTTAATATTTTTATTTTATACATATGATGTAATGCCTACATGTATGTAAGTGCACCCATGTCGTGCAGTGCCCATCGAGGACAGAAGAGGGTGTTGGATCTCCTGGAACTGAAGAGTTATGGATGGTTGTTAGCTGCCATGTGGGTGCTGGGATTTGAACCTGTGTTTTCTTTTGTTAATTAAAAAAATTTTTTTTAAATTTTTTATTTCATTTTCGTATGTGTATGAATGTACTGTTTGCATGTAGGTCTGTGCACCTGTGTCATGCAATGCTGCGGAGGTCAGAAGAGGGTGTCGGATTCCCTTGGAACTGGAGCTAAAGATGGTTTTCAGCCTCCACGTGAGTGCTGGAGATTGAACCCAGGTCCTCTGCAAGAGCAGTCGGCACTCTTAACTGCTAGGCCATCTCTCCAGCCCCTTGAACCTGTGTTTTCTTCAAGAACATCCAGTCCTCTTAACCTCTGAGCCATCTCTCCAGCCCAATTTAATATCCTTAAAAATTTTTAATTTTTTTAAATGTGTATGAGTGTACTGTCTGCATGTAGGTCTGTGCACCCGTGTCGTGCAATGCCGTGGAGGTCAGAAGAGGGCGTTGGATTCCCCTGGAACTGGAGTTAAAGACGGTTCTTAGCCGCCATGTGGGTGCTAGGAATCAAACCTGGGCCTCTGCAAAAGCAGTTGGTGGTTTTAACCACTGAGCCATTTCTCCAGCCCCGAAAAATTTTTAAATTTTTTTAACTTAATGTGTATGAGTGTTCTGTCTATGTGTATGTATGTGCATCACTTTTGTATAATGCCTGCGGACACCAGAAAAGGGTGTTGGATCTCCCAGAACTGGAGTTACAGATGGTTGTTAGCCACCATGTGGGTGCTGAGAACTGAACCTGGGTCCTCTGCAAGAGCAGCCAGTGCTCTTAACTATCTGCCTGATCTCTCCAGCCCTTGACAATATTTTCTTAAACATTTTGTTTCAGCTTTTAAAATCACAGAATATAGGGAAATGTAACTGATCTGTTTAATGTAAAGTCCATGCTATACATCTAGATATCAGTTAAGCGATATAATCGACAGTTTGTGGTGTAGGATACTGACAGGACTGTCTTTGTTGCTTTTGCTTTTTTTTTTTTTTTTTTTTTTTTNGTGCTGAGGATTGTACCCTGCCTCAGTATGTGGTAAGGTCATCTCTGCAGCCACACTGCTGCCATCCAGTTGGTGAGCTTGGAGAGATATAATATAGAGAGTCCCCTTCTAAGGGACTGTGGAACTTTTGGCAGTAAATATGTTTTTATTTTTATTTTTATTTTTTAATTAATATATAAAGCAGCAGGTTTCTTTATGGCATTTTCATACATACTGAGTTTCAGTTGACTACTCCTATCCTTTATCTCTCTGCCCTTGTTCCTGCTTGTACCATTCTGTCCCCTTTCCACCCAGTGTTCTTCAGCTCAACTTTGCCTAAAAACATTAAACCATGTTCTACCTTAGGAGAAAATTTCACATCCACAGATAATGTCAAAATTTCTGATCATCAAAATGCAACTTTTATCATCATCAACTTTTCCTGAATCCTATGGGTTACATCATGTCCCTCTGTATTCAGTTTTATCATCATCAGCTTTTTCTGAACCCTATGTGTTACATCATGTCCCTCTGTATTCAGTTTTATCATCATCAACTTTTCCTGAACCCTATAGGTTACATCATGTCCCTCTGTATTCAGTTTTATCATCATCAACTTTTTCTGAACCCTGTATGTTACATCATGTCCCTCTGTATTCAGCTTTTACCCATGGACCTTCAGTCTTGAGTCAGAGCCAAAATACTTGAAAATGGCTATAGAATTCTCCCATCCCTCCATGCTTGTTAGCTCTCTAGCCCAGGCTCCAGGTCCTTCCACCTGCAGTCACTGGGCTACAGACACATTCTGGTCCCCCTGTTCTTCTTGGGCGTTCCTAGCTCTGCCCCACCCTGCACCCATCTTGCTATTCACTGCCTCCTTCTGGCCTCTTTCTCCCTGTCATCTTAGCCAAGAGGCCTTTGCTGCGCATCTTCCTGCACCTACTACACCGCTCCTGTAATTCATTTTTCTCATTAACCCCTATCATCTTCTTAAACCATGTATATTTCTTTTTTCTTTTTTCTTTTTTGAAAAATTTTTTAATTAATATTTTTTATTGATGTTTTATATATTTCATATATCATTTTTCATTTCTGTTCAGGCATATTCCCCTATCCCTTCCCCCCACCCCATCCCAATCCATCCCAGGTCATGTACTCTATCATAACTGTCCTGCATCTTTCTCTCAGTCTTTTTTTATGCTTAGGAATTCATGTTTTCCTCCATTAATTTCATGTTATTCTAAAATATGGATACATACTCTCCACCCAGAGTCTGAAAATAATTGGGGGGTGGATTCTAGAGCCCATTGAGGGAGTCACATTATGACAACATAGTTGCTTACAGGTAAACCAGAAATATAACCATACTGTCATTCAGCTTGCCTTTCATCTGGGGGATTTGGTGTTAGCATCCACAAATCAGGGAAACCATTCTCCATTCGTCTTTCTGGGACTGTGTCACCTTCAAGCTCCATCCATTTATCTGCAAAGTTTATAATGCCATCCTTCTTTACTGCTGAATAGTTCTCCATTGTGTAGATGTACCACATTATTGTCATCCACTCGTCTGTTGAGGGGCATATGGGTTGGTTCCAGCTCTTTGCTATTGTGAAGAGAGCTGCAATAAACATGGATGTGCATATATCTTTGTGGTAGGATGGGTCTTTGGGGTATATACCCAGGAGTGGAATGATTGGGTCAGATGGTAAGCTCATTTCCAGTCTTTTAAGGGTTCTCCACACTGCTTTCCATAGTGGTTGTACAAGTTTACATTCCCACCGGCAGTGGATGAGTGTTCTTCTTTCCCCACAACCCCTCCAGCATCTGTTGTCTTTTGTTTTCTTGATCTTAGCTAGCTGCACTGGAGTGAGATGATATCTGAGAGTGGTTTTAATTTGCATTTCCTTAATTATTAATGATGATGAACACTTTTTAAAATGTTTCTCAGCCATCTTTATTTCCTCACTGGTGAAGACTCTGTTCAGTTCTTTACTCCATCTTTTGAGTAGGTCATTTGTCTTCTTCTTTATTTTTTGAGTAGTTTATATATTCTTGATGTTAATGCTTTGTCAGATTCATATGGAAAAACAAAAGACCCCGAATAGCTAAAGCAACCCTGAGCAAAAGGTGCAATACTGGGGGGATTACATTACCAGATGTCAAGCTATATTACAGGGCTATAGTCATAAAGACAGCCTGGTACTGGCCAAAAAACAGAACCATTGACCAATAGAACAAAATTGAAGATCCAAACTTGAGCTCATATAACTTCAGCCACCTCATATTTGACAAAGGGGCCAAAAAAGCTCAATGGAGGAAAGATAGCATCTTCAGCAAATGGTGTTGGCAAAACTGGATCACCATTTGTAGAAGAACAAAATTAAACCCCTACCTCTCACCCTGTACAAAAATCAACTCCAAGTGGATCAAAGATCTCAATATGAAGCCTGAAACCCTGAAGGTGATAAAAGAAAAAGTTGGCAACAACCTACAAGACATAGGTGTAGGAGGAGATTTTCTAAACCAGACAGCAGCCGCACGGGAAGTAAGGTCAACAACAGTTGACAAGTGGGACCTCATAAAACTCAAAAACTTCTGTACAGCGAAAGAAACAATCAAGGAGGTGAGGAGAAAACCCACAGAGTGGGAAGAAATCTTTACCAGTAATATGGTTTTTAAGATCCACCTTTATCCTTTCTGTGACTTGGGCTGATTTTTCTCTCCATTTCTCATCAGGACTGTAACTGTGAATTCTGTGAAGCTGTGGGTGGGTGGGATGTGTGCATGTTTACTGAGTAGCTTTTTGTCAGGCACTGTGAGGACAATTATTATTTGTTTTGAAGGAATTCATAGTCTCATGGAGGAGACACAGATATTTACCTGCATCTACAGTGATGGGCTGAATAGGCCTTGAGATCTGGGATGTAGTCTGAGCCATAGAAGCCATTTGATTTTAAAAGCTTGTAAGAGTTTGTATGAGTTGTCCGTTTTTAGTTCTATCTGACTTGGACTCATTGCAAAATAAATAATGTATGGAGAACAGAGTCTAAAAGTTTAGTTCTGGCTCAGTGGTTAAGAGCCCTGACTGCTCTTGCAGAGGACCCGGGTTTGATTCCCAGCACACACGTGGTGGCTAAGAACCATCTTTAAACCGGGCATGGTGGTATATGCCTTTAATCCTAGCACTTGGGAGGCGGAGGCAGGTGGATCTCTGTGAGTTCAAGGCCAGCCTGGTCTACAGAGTGAGTTCCAGGCCAGCTGGGGCTATAGGGAGACCCTGTCTCAAAAAGACAAAACAAACAAACAAACCAACCAACCAACCCTTTAGTCCTATTTTATTTCTCAGCTCTTCCTCCCTGCTCCATTTCACACTCCTCCATACCTTTAAACCATTGCTGGGTTTCTCTGACATCATCCCTGCCCCTTTTCCATCATTAATAATGCTTCCTGGTATTTGTTACCTGTTATTTGAGTTATGTCTATTATAAAAAACTCCTAGAAGTGGAGTCCTTGGTAAAGTCTACTTCTCTGATGTATATTTGTGTGTTATTGAAAGTCCTAGATGTAACTAGGAGTTTCTTTTAAGGCTAACTAAAATACAGGTGGCCTGTGGGCATTGATGGTTGGCAGCTTGTTGGGAAGATAGTCTTCTCATTGGCTTAGTAGCCACAGCAGCTGCAGAGGTTTGGCTAATGGAAATAATTTCCATGGCTGCCATTGACCTTGGCTTCCTCTTCAGCTCCCTGCTGCTCTCCAGTTTCCTCTCTCTTGAACACCACTGCCCTCACGTCCTCCCTGTGTCCCCTCCAAGTTGCTCCATATTCCAGGGTGTCCTTTTGTGTGGTGTCCTGTTGACCTGCTAGGCACAGCCTTCTGGCTGTCAAAGCAAAGCAAACAGCCCCTGTGTAACTGCTCAGGGCATGTTTTCTGGGCCTTTTCCTGACCCCCAGAGGACGTGTCAGCAGCTGGGGAGATTTTACTTGTCCTAAAAGAAGCAAAGCTCTCCTGCTTGCATGCCATGCTGTTATCTCTTTCCTCTCCTCTGCTGCCTCCACTTTTCTACAAACTTTTACTAGAAATTTCCACAGGTGATTAGCTACAGGTTCTTAGGCCAGGCCAGGTGTGTACTCCACCAAGTGATGCAAGTGGAATTCTGTTAGGAACTCAAGAAAAATTCATTCTTCAGTTTTTATCTCCCCTATATACATGTTTTTCAAAGAACCTTTGAATTGTGTTAGAATGAGTACAAGAAATCTAGAGAAAAGGAGAAATTCTAAAAATTGGGTAATTTCTAGCTTCCACTTTACAGTAGTTCCTGAACTGTTTGTTTATTTGTTTACAGCCTCTCCTGGTACCCTTCCTCACTGCTAGGTATAACTGCCTGGGCTCACCAGCATGATGTGCAGCACTCACCTGCGAGGCCTCAGCAGTGTTCCTCTTCATGTTGGGCAGGTTTCCAAAGTACATTCAGCTGCTTGCCCTGGGGTCACTCTAGGTTGTGTGTATGTCTGGGCAGGCCATTTGATTTCCAGCCAGTGCTTCTCAGTAGATAATTAAGATGGCAAGTTTTGTCCTGTTTTCCATTCAGCCACTCCTTTCTCTGTGATTGTGAACCCTATCTAAAGTGTAGATAGCATAATTAGGCAAATATAACCCACCCATTTTCACTTCTGGAAGAAAAAAAAAATATATATATATATGTATATATATCGATGAGATATCATTTTTTTTTTTATTTTTGTTTTGTTATTTTTTGGTCTTTTCGAGACAGGGTCTCCCTGTAGCCCCAGCTGTCCTGGAACTCACTCTGTAGACCAGGCTGGCCTTGAACTCACAATGATCCTCCTGGCCTGCCTCTGCCTCCCGGAGTGCTAGGATTAAAGGTGTGCACCACCACGCCCAGCTTAAAGGATAGTTGTAAAGTGGGGCAGTTTAAGATTCGAGAAAACAAAGTGTAGGCCTACTCAGGGACCAACGATGATAATTTACACTTGGGCTAATTCTCCCTGGTAGGTTATAAGTATTCATCTACTCTCTTTTTATTCACTTTTTAAGGTCTAGTAACTCTCAGAATCCTTGATACTAAAGGCAGTAAGGTGAGTATGATCTCATAATGATTCAGGACTGCCATGTCTTGCTTGTTAATGCTCAGAGCAGAAGCCCAATGGTTCTAGTTAGTCCCTTTGTCACCAAAATGTTGTCTGTAGCAATGCCATTGTCCTGCATGGCAGTCCCTTGTTTTCTTGAACATGGCTCTCCTTGCCTATAGCAGTTTGTTCTTTAGAAATCAGGGAAATAAACATAGTCCTTGATCCATAAGACATTTATGTTGAATCATATGTTTGGATCTTGTACAGCTGTGATTTTTCTCTTAGAAATCTTGACTAACTTATGAAATTAATGCTTTTAGAAAAGTTGTTGGGTGTGGGAGATAGTAGAATCTTTTATCATCACACTTTGTTACATATATATATATATATATGTGATTATAAGCAGTTGAAGATAATTTTCTAGTGGACAGTAACATCTCATTTTAGCAGTTGGGAGGTGATGTGAGCAGTAACATAAAAGCAGTCTGTGTAATGTGGAAACTTGTATAAGGAGAGTTTTCATTACAAATCTTCATTACTTTAATTATGTTTATGTGTATATCTGCATGTGGGTATGTGCAGGTGGCTACATTAGAGGCCCCTGGAGCTGGGATTGCTGGTGTTTGTGGGCCACTTGATGTGGGTGCTGGGAACAGAACTCAGGTTCTCTGCAAGAGCAATGTGGTGGCTTCAATGAAAGTATCCCCTATAGCCTCCAAGTATTTGGACTGGACAGTTTATCTCCAATTTGGCGATACTATTTGGGGAGAGCCATGGAACCTTCAGGGAAGTGTAACCATTCTCAAGGAAGTATGTCATTGGTGGCAGGCTTTGAGAGTAGATAGCCAGTCTCATTTCTAGTCTATCACTCTCTCCTTCCTGTGTCTGCTTGAGGTTGAGACCACTCAACTTTCTGCTCCAGCCGCCTCCTTGTTACGTCTTCCCACCATGATGGACTCTTATCCGTCTGGAATGTAAGCACGATAATTTTTTCCTTTCATAAGTTGTGTTGGTTGTGGTGTTTTATCACAGCAACAGAAAAGTAGCTCAGATATAAGTTGGTACCAGAAGTGGGGTGTTATTTTGAGGAACCCGACCATATGAGTTTTCAGAAGAATGTGGAAGACTTTGGAAGTTTGGACTAGAAAAGCCATTGAATGCAGTAAGCAGAGCTCAGTGGGTCTGGAAGAAAGTCGTTTTCCAGAAGGAAACAGGACTCAAACAGCAATGGGGATATTTTGCCAAGCATCTGGCTTCTGTTGGCATAGAACCCAAGAACTTTCCTGAGGCTACATTAAAATGCAATGGGATAATTTCTTTGGTGGAGGAAATTTCATGGCAGCCTAATATTGAATTGACGGCCTAGTTATTAATGGTGACTGTTATGCTGTGCTGGATAGCTTTAGTGTCAACTTGACACATCTGGGTTGAGGGAGCCTCAATTGGGGAATTGGCTCCATTGGACTGGCCTGTGGGCACATATGTGGAGTAGTCTTGATTGTTCAGAAATGTGGGAGGGCCCAGCCCATTATGGGTGGTGCCACCCTGGGCAGGTTGTTGTGTACAGTACAAGAGGGCAGGCTGGGCATGGGCCAGGAGAGCAGCCAGTAAGCAGCATTCCTCCATGGCCTGTGCCTCAGCTCCTGCTTCCAGGTTCCTGTCCTGAGTTCCTACCTTGGGCTCCCTGAGTGATAACTATGACCCAGGAGATGTGAGCTGAATAAACCCTTTCCTCCCCAAGTTGGCGTCTGTCAGAGTGTTTTGTCACAGCAATTGAAGAGAAACTAGAACATATGCAGATCTGCAGTGAAGGAGAACTAGTGGGGCAGAAATACAAAATGTACAGTTTGGAGTGAAAAAAGAGCACTAGGAAGCTTAATAGTGTGGCAACCAAGACCTGTGCTGGAAGGGAGGCTCTCTAATAAGGAGATTAGAGCCATTAAGGGGAAACCTCCAGATTTGCCCTTGAACAATGGAAAGAGTACACTCAGGGGAAAGACCCCACTCAGCTAAGCTTCCTTGTAAACAGAGAAGGGCTAAGGGATTTCTGCTCCTAGGAAAACCATAGCATACAAAAGCAGCTGATAATGCTGGCAGCTGACCTTGGCAGTGTCCGCGTTGTGTCCGGTTTAGACATATGAAAGATGCCAGAGTGAGGGAGTCATGGATTCCTGCTCTGTAGTTTCAGAGATGCTGAGGCCAGGCAGTGTTATTTGGGAGAGTCTCTGTGTAAAGAAGGCCCTGAGAGGCCATTGTTTGAAGCTGTGAAGGTAAAGCCTAGTTTTCAGTGGAGACCCCAAGATGTTGGGGATGCTAGAGCCATGAGATAGGTGCCAAGGAGAGCTGTATGCAGGCAGTGGTACTGGCTCAAGAGAGAGATGTATGTTGCAGCCACAAAGCTGGAGAGATGAACCATCTAAGCCCTTTGGAAATAAAGTTCCAGATATCGGACATGGACCTATAGGATGTGATGTCGATTTTTGGTTTTATTTTGGTCCAGTATTCCCTCACTATGCCCTCCTTTTTAGAATGAGAATGTGCATTCTGTGTCATCCTATAGTTGGAGAATGTAGTCTGCTTTGATTTGCATGGGATTTCAGTTAAGAGAATGTCTTGAGTCTCTGAAAAGACTTTGGATATTGGACTACTAAATAGTGTTGAGGCTGGTAAAGACTGTGGGGACTTCTGAAGTCGGAATTTTGCATTATGTTATGGTCTTTAGCCTACCGAGATCAGGGAATGGAATGTGATGGTTTCCATGGATGGATCTGCCCTAGGCGCCAAGTATTTAAACCATTGTTCCCCACTTTGTGGCATTCTTTTGGGGGTCATGGAACCGTTAGGTGGCATGGCCTCGGTAGAGGAAGCATGTCACTGGGAGCGGGCTTCTAGAGTTCATAAACCTTGTTCTCTTCCAGCTTCTCTTTCTGCTTCCTGTGCCTGCTTGCAGATGTGAGTGCTCAGCTTTCTGCTCTGGCTGCCTCTCCACCACGATGGACTCAAATCTCTTTGGAACCATAAGTGTAATGAACTCTTCCTTCTATAAGTTGCTTTGGTCATGTTTTGTTTTTTAATCACAACAGCAGAAAAGTACTAATACAGACAATTTCTCTTAACCACTGAGCCAACTCTGTAGCACCTCAGTATAAATCTTAATGTGTGCCTAGCATGTGGTAAGGAAAAGGATTAGTGAAGGTGCATTTTTTCAGGTCTTCTTGATGTGGGAAGAATGGTGGCTCAGCTTTATTATTTTTCTTTAAAAAAATTCTTTATGAGTGTTATGTCTGCAAGTATGCAAGTGTACCCGTGTTGTACAGTGCCTGTGGAGGACAGAAGAGGACATTGGATCCTCTAGAATTGGAAGACCTCTGTTAGCTGCCATGTGGGTGCTGGGATTTGAACCTGGGTCTTCTTTTTTTTTTCCTTTGTATTTTTGAGACAGGGTCTCCCTTTAGTCCCAGCTGGCCTGGAGCTCTCTCTGTAGACCAGGCTGGCCTTGAACTCACAGAGATCTGCCTGTCTCTGCCTCCCTAGTGCTGGGATTAAAGGCATGCGCCACCATACCCAGTGAACCTGGGTCTTCTATAAGAACAGCCAGTGCTCTTAACTGCTGAGCCATCTCTCCAGCCCTACTATGTGTTCTTGTTCATCTTCTGATTAATTCATCTCTTCAGTGTGCTCCCGTTCCCAGTGCTGCAGAGGTCAGCTCAGAGTCCTCTCTTCTCCTCTTCTCTCCCCTTTTCTTGTCTTTATTTTTATTTCCTTACATCTTCTTCTTTTTCTTTTTTCTTCATTCTGATTTTCCACTGGAGCATTCCTGGCAACCTTTAAAAACTATAATTATCTTAAACACCCCAGTCCACTTGGGGGGGTGGGGGGGTGGCAACTCCGTTTGGCATAGCAGTCATTTCTCCTTGTTAGCTTATCAAAATAAAAATCGTTCTCACTCCACCATAATGCAGATGAGGAGAGATCCTTGCTAGCTTACCAAAATAAGACCAAATTTGTTGCGGTGACAATTTTTGCCAGAAATATGTGTCAAAAATGCAAGTTTTTATTTTCTGAGGATGCTTTGCTGTTTGAGATTACTGAAAAAGGTTCAGATCTGAGGCAGTCCTGAGAGAGTCTTTTGAGTTTCTACTATTAAGAGTCGATTTTGAACTTGGAAAAAGAAAATCTTATTTGGTAGCTTTTGAGAACCTCTGGTGCTAGTAGATACAGGCCTGGAGGCCTTCCTTGGTCGAATGAAGCACAGCCTGTTGCAGATTCTCTGGACATGGAGGACCTTGGCAGGGAGACCGTGTTCTTGTGAACTGAAGCCAGGTGCTCATATTACGGCCAGGCTGGAGTAGTCCTGACACTTTATACTTCACAGAAAGCTCAGTAACTTCTAGGTCCCCTGTTTAGTACTCTCCTCCTTTTTGGGTAAAGATGAAATCTAACCCTAATTAGAATTTGTCCAGGAGGTGCTTTGGTACTGAATACTCCCAGTGGTACAGGTGACTTAACTCTCTAAAGTTGAGCATAATTGCAGAATAAAACCTGTACTCACAGATGAGCATTATAGAAGTAGGATTGATTTAAAGATAATGAACTCTAGGAATAATTGTAGTTTGTTTTTCTCTGTTAGACATCTGGCACAGTACTATGGACATGGAGTTTAATAATTACTTCATAACTGTGGTTCAAGATCAGTTGTTCCAAAATGTGATCATTTAATTGTCAGCCAATTTTTCAAACCATAAAATCAGGCCTAAGAAGAAAAGAGGAACCAGCTTAGGGCAGTACAGACAAGGCCAAATGAGACAGCTCACACCAAGTCTGAGCGAGAGAGGAGAGAGACAGGGACCTCTTGTGTAGTACTGCTATGCTGTTCATTGAGAGTTACTTCCATGGTTGATTAAAGCACTGCCTTTGACTGGACCATTCTGTTATGGTTTAGTGTCAACTGATTGGCTTATTTTTGTTTATTTATTTAACTTTGAGGTAAGTTCCTTACAAGTTAAATTATTAGTTTAGAGAGTTTATAATCACATTTAGAATTTTGATATATTATCAAGAGATTTGTTTTTCGCTTTTAATTTATTCTTAATTTTTTTTTTCTTTTTGGTCTTTTTTGAGACGGTCTCCCTGTAGCACCAGCTGTCCTGGAAGTCACTCTGTAGACCAGGCTGACCTTGAACTCACAAAGATCCGCCTGCCTCTGCCTCCTGAGTGCTAAGATTAAAGGCATGTGCCACCATGCATGGCTATTCTTAATTTTTAAATGGTTTGACAGTTTCTTTTTTTTTTTAGATTATGTCAGCTCTTTTATTTTATTTTTTTCACATAAATTTTTATTTTTTTAACAAATCTAGACCCATGTTCCCGCCCATTCCCCCACCCCGCCAGAGCTCACGCATTCTGCCAAACATGCTTTTCATCTCTTTCTCAGTCTTTCTCAATATTCTCTATGAGGAAGTTGACTGTTTTGAGCAGAAGTTCACTGTTTCAGTCAGTTCTTTGATGCAGTCCTTTCTGTTGTTGTTGTTGTTGTTGTTGTTAACACCCAACTGCTTTGGACAAAAGTTCAGGGGGCCCTACACAAGAAATACTTACAACTAGGTAATTGGCACTAGCATCCACAGATGAGGGATACCATTCATTCTTTGTTTTTCTGGGACTGTGTTACTTCACTCAGCATGATGTCCTCTAGCTCCAGCTATTTTCCTGCAAAGCTCGTGATGTCGTCTTTCTTTACTGCTGCATAGAACTCCACTGTGTAGATGTACCACATTTTCTCTATCCACTCATCAGTTGAGGGGCATTTGGGTTGGTTCCATCTCCTTGCTATTGTGAAGACAGCTGAAATAAACATGGCCGTGCATGTATCTCTAAGGTGGGGTGAGTTTTGAGGGTACATGCCCAGGAGTGGTATGGCTGAGTCAGGTGGCAAATTCATTCCAAGTCTTCCAAGGGTTCTCCACACTGCTTTCCATAGTGGCTGTACGAGTTTACATTCCCACTAGCAGTGGATGAGTGTTCCCCTTTCCCCACAACCTCTCCAGCACTTGGTATTATTTGTTTTCTTGATCCTAGCCAGTCTTATTGGAGTAAAATGATATCTTAAAGTGGTTTTGATTTGCATTTCCTCAGTGATTAGTGATGTTGAACTCTTCTTAAGGTGTTTCTCTAATTCCTCACTTGTGAAGTCTCTGTTCAGTTCTTTGCTCCATCTATTGAGTGGGTCATTTGTTTTCTTTTTTCTTTGTTTTTTGAGTAGTTTATATATTGTGGAAATCAATGCGTTGTCAGATGTATCTGCGGTGAAGGTTTCCTCCCACTCTGTGGGATTTCTCTTCATTTCCTTGATTGTTTCTTTTGATGTACAGAAGCTTTTGAGTTTAATGAGGTCCCATTTGTCAATTGTTGACCTTAATTCTTGCACAGCTGCTGTCTGATTTAGGAAGTCTTTTCCTATGCCTATGTCTTGTAGTCTGCTGCCAACTTTTTCTTCTATCACCTTCAGAGTTTGGGGTTTCACGTTGAGGTCTTTGATCCATCTGGAGTTCACTTTTGTACAGGGCGAGAGGTAGGAGTTTAATTTCATTCTTCTACAAGTGGTGATCCAGTTTTGCCAACACCATTTGCTGAAGATGCTGTCTTTTCTCCATTGTGGCTTCTTGGCTCCCTTGTCAAAGATGAGATGTCTGAAATTGTATGTGCTCAGATTTGGATCTTCGGTTTTGTTCCATTGGTCAACAGGTCTGTTTTTGTGTCAGTACCAGGCTGTTTTTATGACTATAGCTTTGTAGTATAGTTTGAAGTCTGGTATAGAGATTCCCCCTGTGTAGCTCTTTTCACTCAGGGTTGTTTTGGCTATTCGGGGTCTTTTGTTTTTCCAAATGAATTTAAGGACTTTTGTTTCCAAGCCTGTGAAGAAATTCTTGGCGATTTTGATTGGAATTGCATTAAATCTATACAAGAGTTTTGGTAAAATGGACATTTTTACAATGTTAATTTTCCAAATCCATGAGCATGGGAGGTTTTTCCATCTTCTGATGTCTTCTTCAATTTCTTTCTTTAAAGGTTTAAAATTTTTTGTTGTAGAGATCTTTGGTGTCTTTGGTTAGGTTTATTCCTAGGTATTTTATTGTTTTTGAGGCTATTGTGAGTGGGAAGGTCTCTGAATTCTTTCTCCAGTTACCTGTTCTTGGTGTAAAGAAAGGCCATTGATTTTTTTAAGGTTAATTTTGTATCCTGCCACGTTGCTGAAGCTGTTAGTCGTTTCTAGGAGTTTTCTGGTGGAGTTTTTAGCATCCCTTAAGTAAACAATCATATCATCAGCAAATAGGGATAGCTTGACTTCCTTTTTTCCAATTAGTACTCCTTTAATTTCCTTTTCTTGTCTAGGGCTTTCTTTACCATCATGTCTCATACTTGGCCGGTTAGGGTTTCTGTGGGTTCCCTGTCGCCCACTGCAGGGAGAAGCTTTTCAGGCGAAGGCTGGGCAGAGCACTAAGGTCAGTTGGTGGCCTAGAGCTGGGACTGAAGTTCAGGCATACTTCCGACCTCTTGCTTCTTTTGTAAAATAAAAGAGAGATGTTTGTTTGCTCATATCAAGTCCATATTGGATATTTTATCTTAAAATTCCTTATTTATTAGAAAGATATTTTTTATAACCTTGAACAATTCACCTGAAGCTTCGAATTTTGCTTTTGTTAAGGAAACTTTCTTTTTTATAAGTAATATTAGGGCACCCTCTGCTGATTTCGAAAGGAATTGCTAATAGTAATATTCAAATTTGAGAAAGAGACTCAAGTTCTGTGTGTCACTTTCATTTGTTCCCACAAGGATGAGCCTTTTTGCTCACACTATTTGTCTTCATGCATGCATGTATGTGTGTAGTTGAACCCCATCTTGGAATAGGTAAAACTAGAGTAGGCAGATGGGCTACATGATTTACAACGCTGCAGACTCAGAGGTGGGGCACTTTGAGGGAGGCCTCAGTGTGATGTTTGCAAATGAATCTAAACTTAGCAGTAACGACAATAATAACAAAACCTCCCAAACCAAACAAATCCCACTGCATTACATTTTAAGGAAGTTAAACTCAATCATGAAAGTGCTGTGCAGTCATCAAGTAGTTTTATTTAGAGCAGCCATGTGATCCATCACATGACCATCTTAGCAAGATAGTGCTAGCAGAGATGTCAGCCTGGGCTTGTGTGAGGATTTCTCTCTTTGCCAGTTGGAGACCTTGAGAGATACAGGGCTCTGAAGTGCAGGACACTAGGAGACATGGACTTGTTTCATAAATTTATTGGGTTGGAGAGATTGCTTACCTGGCAGTGTGCTTGCACCAGCAGGAGGACCTGAGTTTGATCTCCAGAACCCATGTAAAAATAATAAATAAATAAATAAGTAACCCCAAATCTTGGTGCTTGGAGATGGGGTCCTTTGGGCTCACTGGTGAGTTCCAGGCCAGAGAGAGACCCTATCTCAAAAGGATAGTGGGCAGCCTAAGGAATGACAGTTAAGGATTTCCCTTGGCCTCCACATTGCACTACATATACAAGGGAAACCTCCCCCCCATGCATACTCACACAGAAATTGTAAGGGAACACACACACAGAGAGAGAGAGAGAGAGAGAGAGAGAGAGAGAGAGAGAGAGAGAGAGAGAGAGAGAAATTGTAATAAGATTGTAGAGACCCAGAACTCTAAGAACAGTACAGGCAGATACAACAGTTTGTAACACTTTGTCATACACATGTTGCCCTATCTCTGCAGAAATATTTCTGAGTAAATCATAGATACCCTGACAGGCCTAAATACCTTGATAAGCATCTCTCCAAAACCGGGTAGTGGGAGGGGGAGGGGGGGAAAGATAGGCAGGTAAAGCCTGGAAATTAGGTTCAGCCCTTTTAGCTAAGGGTTCTGTTGTATCAAATAAGAAAACACACATTTGCCTTTGCTGTTAATAATTTATAATTATAATTTCCCATATGGATTCTTTGGAGGCTGGATGTCTAGCAAATGCTAACAAATTTCAAACTAAAAAAACCTAGAAATCCATTTTTTTAAACGAGAATAAAATGTTGAGGAGCTCATGGTTCTTGGCAGACAGCAGCTAGGGGTCGGTTGGGGTGGCAGCTTCTTGGGAGGAGAGAAGTATGATTAGAGAGATGGTTAGACTTCTCCCCCTAGGGGGCAAGGACTGAGTCCTCTTGTCACAGTGGAACCCAGATGAATGGAAGTTTGCTTGAGAAATCAGGCACACACTGAGCACAGTGTGGCTCCACTCTGTGATGGCCCCTGAGCACCTGGGGGAGGCTGGCCTTTGCTCACAGGGAGCACTGAATACTGGAGGAGGGGACAGAAAATGTCAGAGGTAGAGGGCATGGAGGCTGACCTCTCACTGCCTTCGGTCAGTAGATAATTTGTCCACAATGCATGTGGCCTAGTGTATTAGTCACTTTTCTGTTGCTGTGATAAAACACCATGACCAAGGAACTTATAAAAGGAAGAATTTATTTGAGCTTATGATTGATGGTTCCAGGGAATTAGAGTCCATTGTGGCGGGAGGCATGGCGCCTGGAGACTGGAGCAGCAAACCGAAGGTCACATCTCACAAAGAGCACAGGAAGCAGAGAGAGAGCAACTGTAGACCACGAGGCTTGTTAAAACTCACTAAGCTTGCCCCCAGTGACACACTTCCTCCAGCACAGCCACACACCTCAAGATCTCCAAAAACAGTGCCACCAACTGGAGACAAACATCTGAATACCTAGAGCCTATGGGGGACACTCATGCAAACCACCACACCTAGTAAATATGTTAAGCTATGAAAAATGAGCTGAGCAGTCTTTCTTTGAGCAGAACTGGAAAAGGGGATGAATAGAGGCATAACATGAATAATTCACACCGGAAACCCGCAGAGTTCTCACAGCTAGAACTACTCATTCATTGATTTAGTTTTTTCATCTCTTCAAGAAATAACTTCTGTTACATTGATCACTAATGTGAACCACCAAGAACTGAGCAGTGAGTGAACTTGGACAGAATCCCTGTTCACCTGTTTTTTTATTCTAGTAGGGAAGGCACACAATGGATAAGCTACTTGAAATGCACATAGTATGTCAGTGAAGAAGTATGTTCCAGTGAAGAAGGAACAAGCAGGAGCCGGTCTGTGTGAAGTGTTTAGATGAGGAGGCCCAGGGGACTTCCCTGGAGACGATGCCACCTGTAGCCCAAACCACATTAGCTCGCCCAGGTGCACAGACTCCTGCTCAGAGTTTGTGTCATTTCCTTCTTCTTGTGTGGGCATGACTCCTCCTGAGACTGCATGAATGGGAAGTGACTACAGCTGGTTTCCAGATGGTCTTTACGCATTCTCTATTATAGACTCCCCACTCCCCCTTTTCAGTCAAGTTCCTCCTGGAGCCCTCAGAGATTTTTCTTTCTTCCCCCGTCTTGGTGCTGGGAATGGAACCTTGACCCTAGACATGTTAGACAGGTGCTCTGCCACTGAGCTACATCCCTACACTTCCTGATACTATTTTTTTTTTTAATTGTCTTTTTTGAGACAGAGTCCCCCTGTAGCCTCAGCTGGCCTGGAGCTTACTATGTAGAGCAGACTGGCCTTGATCTCACAGAGATCTGCCTGCCTCTGCTCACTGACTGCTGCCATTAAAGAGGTGTGTCACCACACCTGGCCTTGACATTGGATTTCTCATAATGTTCTCATGATTACATCCTGTTATTACCGAGGACAGGGGAGGAGAGTGTCTTTGAGTTGGCCAAGTGGCTCTGTGTAGTTCTCTGAAATGTTCTTTTGGGCAAACATTTCCTGTGCCTTTTGGATGGTGACTGGTGTGCTACTTACTTTCCATAGCAACTTGATTTTTGTTCTGTTTTCATCAGACTTGGGAAATGTTAGCTTTTCCCCTTTGCTGTTCATTTGTTTCATTCTGGAAACAAAAAATCCTCTAGTTCAGAGCTATGGCATGCAAATTAAACATTTATAGAGCAGAGTCAATAGATTTCAGCAGCTACTATGAGTGGAGTTTAAATATGGGCGTTATTAAAGAAAATAATATTAAGGCATATAGGGTAAGGTTTTGCTTGGGAGTAATGCCCTTTGACCACAAGATTCTTTGCAATGTAAAACACAAAGGACCAATATTGAATAGATTCCCTTTTAGTTTAGCATTCAGTTTTAGGGTTTCGGATTGTCTAAAGGGCTTATTCCTGTCTGTTCTCAGCTTTGGAAATCATTAAAATATGAGTTGTTAGGAGACATGAAGCATGAGTTTAGAAAGAGAAGTGCAGATTTCCTGAATCTGAGGATAGGTCACCATGGAGAAAAAGCAGTTAGTATAATACATTTGGATTGTAAATGAACACGTCAGGCATGGTGGCACACATCTTTAGACCCAGCCCTTGGGGAAGCAGGGCAGGAGGATCTCTGTGAGATCAGGCCAGCCTTGTCTACACAGCTATTTTCAGGCCAACTGAGGCTATAAGGAAACCTGTGTCCAAAAAAAAAAGCAAATAATAAAATAAGTGAACAATGCTTTTGGGCTGTATACTTTATTGTATCACTGTTTTTGATATCTTCATATATATATATATATATATATATATATCAACACAACCATTGTGTATTACATTTAGTTTGACCTCTTTATTGTTGTTCTTAATTTAAAAATAAAATTAACTTTGGTATTAAGACATACCATTTTATTTTATTAAATTTTATTTATTTCTGTATGTGTATGAATGTACTGTCTGCATGCAGGTGTGTACACCCATGTCGTGCAATGCCGCGGAGGTCAGAAGAGGGTGTCAGATTCCCCTGGAACTGGAGTTCTCCTGGAATTGGAGTTTCAGATGGTTCTCGGCTGCCATGTGGGTACTGGGGATCAAACCCGGGTCCTCTGTAAGAGTGGTCGGCGCTCTTAACCACTAGGCCATCTCTCCAGTCCCAAGATATACCATTTTTAAAGCAAGAATTGATTTTTGGAAAGCTGCTTTCTTGTGTAATATTTATTTTTATGTGTACGACTATTACCTACATGTATGTAAGTGCATTCATGTCGTGCAATGCCCACAGAGCTCAGAAGAGGGTGTTGGATCTCCTGGAATTAGAGTTATGGACAGTTGTTAGCCTCCATGTGGGTGCTGGGAATCAAACCTAGGTTGTTTAAAGAGCAGCCAGTGTTCTTAACCACTGAACCATCTCTCCAGACTTCTTGTTTGTTTGTTTGTTGTTTTTGTTTTTGAGACAGGGTCTCCCTATAATTCCAGCTGGCCTGGAACTCACTAAGTAGATCTGGCTGGCCTCAATCTTACAGACCATTTGCCTCTGCCTCCCAAGCAGTGGGATTAAAGGCAAGAGCTGCAGCACCTGGCTTGTTTGATGTGTCTTTTATTTCATTTTATATTCTTGGAATTCTCCTCTTGTTTTTTTTTTTTGGTCTTTTTGAGATAGGGTCTCCCTGTAGCCCCAGCTGGCCTGGAACTCATAGAGATCCACCTGCCTCTGCCTCCTGAGTGCTAGGATTAAAGGCATGTGCCACCACACCTGGTTGTTTTGAAATTTAATTTATTTTTTTTATTTTTTAATTAAAAAAATTTCTTTTTTATGTGTATGAATGTACTGTCTGCATGTAGGTTATGCCGAGGAGGTCAGAAGATGGCGTTGGATTCCCCTGGAACTGGAGTTAAAGACGATCCTCAGCCGCCATGTGGGTGCTGGGGATTGAACCCGGGTCCTCTGCAAGAGCAGTCAGCACTCTTAACCGCTAGGCCATCTCTCCAGCCCCTTGAATTTTTAAATTGAATTTTTGAGAATTTCATATAGTACATTTTGGTCATATTAGGACCTCTTCCCAGATGGTGGTTAGCTGCCATGTGGGTGCTGGGACCCAAACCTGGGTTCTCTGCAACAGCATCAAGTGTTCTTCACTGCTGAGCCATCTCCCCAGGCCCTTCTTTAGTCTTGAAGGTTTATGGAATTTGTCTCCTGTCACTCTTCCTTTCTGTGGCTTTGGTATTTCCCACTTGGTTTGTGGAAAGGAGATACATGCTAGTTTCACATGACATCATAACTTGAGTTTATAAAATGTGGGATATTTTAACTTTTCATAGTTCTTCATTTCTCAGAAACTCCAGTGTCTTGGTTTTGGTTTTGGTTGTGTAAAGCATTTTGTTCTTACAGCACCCTAATGTGTAGCCAGCCCTCAGTTTGTCTTAAAATTTTCTATCTGTGCATCTGTGTAGAAATTTCTTTTCTGTTTTTGTTTTTTAGTTTAACTTTTATTTTTTTTGAGAACTTAATACATGAGTAGTGTATTCCAACTCCTCCCACCCCCAACTCCCCATCTGATGACTCCTTTAATTATTGTTATACAAACACACACACACACACAGGGGGGGGAGAGAGAGAGAGAGAGAGAGAGAGAGAGAGAGAGAGAGAGAGAGAGAGAGAGAGAGAGAGAAAGAAAGAGAGAGACTCTAGAGTCCACTAGTTTTGCTAGTGTTTAGGCCTGACCATTGGAATTAGACAACCTGTCAGTGTGCTCATCCCTGAACAAACTGCTCTCTCTCTCAGCAGCCATTGATTGCCTGTGGCAATGGGACCTTGTGAGATACCTCCCATTCACATTGACATGTCAACTGGTGTTGAGATTTCATGGGTGCAACTTCTGTCATGTATAAAAGACACGACATAGCTGGAGGTCTCTGAGTCCTCTGCTCTTACAATCTTTCTGTCCCCTCTCCTGTTATGTTCCTTGGAATGGTGAGTGTAGAGGTCGCATTGCAGATGTAGCGGTTAGGGTTGGGCTCTCCATGATCCTGTATTCTCTGCATTTTGATCAGTTGTGGATCTCAGTAATGCTCTCCATCTTATATTGATGTTCTTAGCTTACATTTTTTTCGACATGGTTTTTATTTTTAATTTTATCGGGGCGTGAAAGTGATGCACATTGAATAGACTCTGTGCTTTGCATTTTAAATTTCAGTGTTTTTCTGGATTCCTGGATTCCTGGATTCCAGTAGTCCTTGCGATTGTGAGGTGAAACTGCCCACTTTCCACATTATAAGTTGAGTAGATTGGAGATAGTACATGACTTACACTATTTGCAAATTACAGTGTGCTTATCAGAATGTAACTTTGTCTTATGTCAAGAAGTTTCTGTGGTGACAACGTCTAAGATTCTTAGAATAGTCAAAATTGGAATGCGATTTTATGATTAAAATTATGTTTTAAAAATTTCTATATTTTGCATACCACAAAATTGAAAAGAAATAAACTTCTTTGAACCTTTAATCAATTAAAGTCTTACTAGAAGACATGCTAGTTTTAGATCTGTAAGACACTAGCAGAAAGGGCATGAGGGTGCTGACGAGAGGTCATGTTTCTGGAGAATGTTTTTATAGTTTGTTCAGCTACTTGTGGGGTACTCTTTGCTGTTGTCACCAAAGTTTCATGCATGTTTCATGTGGCAGTTCCCTAAAGGTGTGATGCAGTGTAGAATCAGAAAATACATTAGCAAGCTTATATTGGATATTTGAATTAATATTCTATTGTGCTTTGAACAAATCCTATTCATGCATGATTTCTAATGTATTACTAGAAAACTGGAAGATATTGGTTCACTGGGTTCTATAGATTTTCCAGGTGTTGACTCAGGATAAAAAAAAAAAAAATCAAATTTGCTGACACCACTATTGATTTTCTCAGGAAAGTCCTAGCACGTTGGGGAGAAGATAGAACAGGCGAAGTGGGTACCCAGGTACCAAGCAAGAAGAGTTTGTGTGTTTGTAGTGTCTATAAACTTTTGCTTAAATTCCTGTTTTATCACTAGCAATGCATTCTATTAATATCTGTAATTTTTCTTGAAGTCACAGACTCATTCATTTTCAAGAAAGTTTTTTGCCTGAAATACCATGGTTTGTGTTGCATTTGCTCTTTTAAGTCAGAATGATACTCCATGAAAGACGGGACTGATTCAGTTTGCAAGTGAAATAATCTCACAAGTGTGGTTCTTGAGACAGTCTTTGCTTTCTCTGCAGCAGCATCACTTTGTGTGTACTCTTCCTCTTGTCACAGAATCTTTTCAAAAGACGGGAAGTAAAATCAGTTCCAGTACCATTCTTTACAGAGATAGAAGTCATTATTAAAATTCATGTGGGGGCTGGAGCGATGGCCTAGCGGTTAAGAGCGCGGGTTCGATCCCCGGCACCCACATGGCGGCCGAGAGCCGTCTGAAACTCCAATTCCAGGAGAACTCCAGTTCCAGGGGAGTCCGACGCCCTCTTCTGACCTCTGCGGCATTGCATGTCACGGGTGCACAGACTTGCATGCAGACAATACATTCATACACATATGGAAAATAAATAAAATTAAAAAAAAATTAAAAAAAAATTCATGTGGAAGCACCAAAGACTCTGAATAGCAAAAGCAGTCCTGAGTAAAAACAGTGCTGCCAGTGGTATTGCCAGCCTTGAGTTCAAGTTATGCTGCAGAGCCATGATAATAAAAACAGTGTAGCCGGGCGTGGTGGCGCACGCCTTTAATCCTAGCACTTGGGAGGCAGAGGCAGGCGGATCTTTGTGAGTTCAAGGCCAGCCTGGTCTACAGAGTGGGGCTACAGGGAGACCCTGTCTTGAAAAAGACCAACCCCCCCCCCAAAAAAAAAAACAACAGCAGTGCAGTCATAGCCCCCAAACAGACATGTAGATCAGGGCAATAGAATTGAAAACCCAGATCTTAAGTATACACAACTTTAGCGACCTTGTTTTTGACAGGATACCAAAAGTACAAACTGGAGAAAAGATAGATCTTCAACAATCATTCTTGAAAAACTAGATATACACATGCAGAATCTATGTAATACTCAACTCGAAAAGGACCCAAGACCATACCATAAATGGGTTGGAGAGATGGCCCAGTGGTTAAAAGTACTGACTGCTCTTGCTGAGGACCAGGTTCAATTCCCAGCACTCACAGGGTGCCTAACAACCATCATAATTCAAGTTCCAGGGTATCCAATGCTATCTTTCAGCCTCCCTGGGTATTGCACAACATAGGTGCACTTAACGCACATGCAGGCAATATACTCAAAACACATAAAAAACAAACAAACCCTGAAACCATGAAACTGCTAGAGGAAAAGACAGGGACTATACTACAAGATACAGGCATAGGTAAGGACTTTCTAAATAAGCTTCTGTTTAGTACGGGAAGGGCAATCAGGTGAAGAGGCAACCTACAGAATAGGAAAAAATCTTAACCAGCTTTGCATTTGACAGGGAATTAGTGTCTAGAATATACAAAGAACTCAGAAAATGAAACAACATGAAAGCAGACAGCCCAATCAAAAATTAATTATGGATCTGAACATTGAACTCTCAAAAGAAGAAATATGAATGTGTGCACATATACACAGTATGGTAAATATAAAAGATGTTTAGCATCACTAACCATCAGGGAAATGCAGTTTGAAACTACTTTGAGGTTCTACCTCAAGGAGGTAGCCTATTGTGGATATTTAATGGAAGCAAAGGTTGTCACCAGCAGATGTTGGTGACGGTGTGGGAAAGGCAACCTTTTCTATTTTTTATTGGATTGTTGTGTATCTCATACACAATATTTAACGTCCTTATACTCCCTTCCCCATCAGCTCCCCCCTCCACTGGAGTTCATGCATTCTGTCATTTATGTTAAGGCCTATCAAGTCAAGTCATTGTCCCTTGATGTCCTTCAGTGTACGTTCATCCACTTGGTTCTAGTCAGGGGAAAAACATCCTTTAGTCACTTAGTGTAAACTGGTGCAGTCACTGAGGAAGTCAGGGTAGGGGTTCTTACAAAGCTAAAAATAAACTGCCCTTTGACCCAGCTCACTACACTACCCTCTGACAGAACCAACTGCATGTCTGTTGCTCACTGCCCTCTTCACAGTAGTGGGGAAATGGAATCAGCATAGATGCCAGTAAACTCACTTAGGTATCCATTAGCGAATGGATAATGATGGATGGATAATGGAAATGTGGCACATACACACAATAGGATTCTGTTCTGCTAGAAAAATGAAATTTGCAGACAAATGGAAGGAACTGATGGACCTATAATTGATCATAGTGAATGAGGTAACACAGGCCCAGAAATACAAATGCCATAGGTTCTCTCTTCTGCATGTTCTCATATGTGGATTATGGGTCCAACATTTTTAGCTTTCTGTGTTGAAGGTGGAGAGAGTAACTTTAGAGACCAGGAAACAAGAAAGGAGCCACGGGAGGTAGGCCTATGGGGACATCTTTGGACAGAGGATGGGAGAGAGTAAAACATGATCTGAAAGTAGGGGGTAGAATGAAATGGACAGGGGGTGGGCACTGGGTGGAAAGGTTTAAATGGGATTGGGTGAGGAAGGGATTTGGTGAGGTGGATGTTGGGGAGGAGGGTTAACTAAAGCTAAGAGTGATGGAAACCTACTATCATATAATCTATTAAAATATAATAATAAAAGTAATGTGAATGGAGATGCCCTTCATGGGTTGATAATGCTGCTCCCAGAAGCCTTAGTTTTTTGTTTTTGTTTTTGAAAAAAAAATCCCATCGCCAGATGTGGGATACCTCTCTGTGAGTTGTTGGTCAGAGGGACCCCAAAACAATAAAGGTCATTGCCATCATTCTTAATTAGCCTCTAGAACTAGATGGTAAGACTATTGCAGATGGCTCTACCCACTTTGGTGCAGGACACAGAGAATCATAGCTGGAACTGGGTTAGAAACTTATCCCCTATTGGTTAGTGTTTACTGTGCCCAGAAGGTGCTTTGCAGGCATCTAGTTGAGAAATGCCATCAGTGTTTTGCCCAGCTGTGGCCCCTGCATGCAACTGTACTGTCGTGCCAGGCAGGCTAAGCCATCTGGTATAATTCTGGTATGAGTGAACATGTAGACAAACTGCCTTCTAAATATTATGTTCTTCTCTAAGCCTGTGTCAAATAGTGGGCATCAGTTAATGCAGACTCAGAACTGATCAACATGCTGAGACTAAGTGTCTGTTGAGTGCTCAGTCCTAAATGGGACATCTGTATCACCCTCTCTAAGGCCCAGGGAATATCACAGAAACGGGCAGAAGGGTTATTAGAAGTGGAGGATGGAACACGATGAAATTCTGTCTTTTCCATGTGGCATGGCCGTTAAAAATCTTGAACACACAGGACCTATGTTTCCTGCACTAGATTTTTGAAAACAGACAAGACAGGAAAGTAGGAGGGGGCTATTTGAGAGGGAAGCAGGATTGAGAGGGAAATAGGGGTGAATATATTTATAGTACATTCAATACTACATGTGTGAAATGCTCAAACTTTAAAAAAACTTTAAAGAGGTGAGCAATCAAGATCTGTGTCAATTTTTGCCACTTTGTTAACATTTTAAAGTGATCCCCAGCCCCCTACTTGGCCATGCAGAACACAGTGATGAATATTTCCAGTTCAGTACCCTAGTCTTGATTCGTGCCGAGATGCTTCTGATCTTACCTGGATATTGACAGTGGAAAGCATAAATGATATCTTAGTATTTTTCTGAAAATAGTTTAATGACGTGGATCTTCTGAAAGCTTTTTGAGGCTATAGGGGTCTGTGGAGCACATTTAGAGGGTGTTAGTGTGCCAGGTATGAACAGTGTTTCTGTTTGCTTGCTTGTGTGTGATACTGAGGTTGAACTCAGGGCTTCCTGCGCTCCAGGCAGGGCCCCCCATTGAACTACATTTCCCAGCTTAAACCCCATTTCATTTAAGCAGATTTGTGACAGTTATACTTAGCTGTATCTTGCCTCTCTCTAAGGAGAGTCAAATAATGTTAACAGGGATGTGTGCTCTTATTAATGTAACTAATTAATCTTTCACATTGGCCTTTAAAAATTGGTGGGCATGACTGCCAGGCATGGTGGTGCATGCCTTTAATCCCAGCACTTGGGAGGCAGAAGCAGGTGGATCTCTGTGAGTTCAAGGCCAGCCTACAGAGCGAGCTCCAGTCCAGCTGGAACTACAGGGAGACCCTGTCTTAAAAAGACAAAAAAAAAAAAAAAAATGGTGGGCTTATATTTATATTTTAATTTACTTTTCTTGTATTATTTTATTGCTCTGCTAGATTTCAGAACTGTAACTGCAGTTGAGTTACTGATCACAAAGATCAGCTCCTGAAATAGTAGGCTATTAAGAGTAATTAATTGTTAAATAATTTGTGATGATAATGAAAAGCTTTCATGTTCTTGAACATTTGCCCAGAGGGGAAATGGCTTGGAAATTACTTGATTCATTGTTTTCTTCACTGCATGTGTTCATATAAAGAATTTTTTAGGGAACTGTGTCACTGGATGAATTAAATAAGTTTTTGCTTTACTTAGAAATGAGAAAAACCACTTGGGCTGGTGTTAGAGCAGATAGTTACACTTGTCATGCCAGCCGGATGAAGTGAGGTTGATCCCTGCACCCCACAGTGAAGGAAGAGAACCCACTCCCAAAATGCGTCCTCAGACCTCCACATACATGCTGTGTTATGGTGTGCCCTCCATGGCTATCACATACTCAATACTACTATGACTATTACTATTACTACAACTATTACTGCTACAACTGCTAACCCTCACTCCAAGAACTTGCACTTATGTCTTTGGCCACTGGGTGTCAGGAGTGCTACAGAAGCACTGAAGGTAGCCATGGAGGTTGCAATTGAACATTGGGAGATCCTAGACCTCCACATATTTCATTGTTTCCACGTGATCGAATGCCAGAAGAACCTGATACAGTGTGATATATAGAAGCAAGGTACAACTGGAATAGTGAAATTTCAGAAATAAGCCTTTTTAAAGGAGTGTTGTAATGGTTCTGTTGGGTATTGTAAATGCCTCAGGTGCATTTGATACTGCTGTTATGTTCCTGGCATTCGGGGCTTTCTCTTTTTTATGGAAAGATGGATTGAACTTCAATTTAAGAATATCCAGTAATCCCTCTCAGGACACGCTGTAACAGCTGGTATTTTGGTGTTGTAGTAAATCGGTTCCATACAACAGTCAGTAATAATTATAGCTGCCTTCTGAAAATTCCAAAGCATTTTCTATCAATTTAGCCAAAGAAAATAACATTATTACACAAAAATTTAACTCAATTTGAATGTTAAATCTAGGAACACTACCTCACTCTACAAAATGTTAAGCATTTTACTGGTTAGGATTCTATCAGACCATTTTAAAAATTCATATACTTCATATATCCAGGAAGATAATTATGTTGTATTATATACTTAGAAGATAATTACAGTGTGGCGAATGTCCAGCACTGGACAGATTTAACCTTGAATATTCATTATGGAAAACAAGAAATGCTAAGACCTTTCATGTGTGGCAACTTCTGATTAAAAAGATGTTTTGAAGTAGAATGTCAGGTTTTTGTTAGTATTCATTAAATGAGAATGGACTAAATTCTATCAAAGTTTACTTTTGTTTGATAAAAGTATAAATTGGCTGATGTGATGTATACAGTTTATAAATGTGAAACTGCAAATTCTTTTTTTTTTTGAAACTGTAAATTCTTAAAGCAATGAAGAAAGTGAAAAGTTACATGTATAGATAGGACAGCTATATATTCCTGAATGTTTGATGATAGTCTTGCTATAGAAATTGTGACTTATTGCCGGGCGTGGTGGCGCACGCCTTTAATCCTAGCACTTAGGAGGCAGAGGCAGGTGGATGTTTGTGAATTCGAGGCCAGCCTGGTCTACAGAGTGAGTTCCAGGCCAGCTGGGGCTACATGGAGACCCTGTCTTGAAAAGATCAAAAAAAGAAAAAAGAAATTGTGACTTATTTTGGCATAGAGAGCTAAGTTACATGTGCATGCACATATGAACAACACCATACCTGCCCAAATCAAACCTATGTGTTATCTTAATGGTAGAAATGTGTGTGCATGCATTTATAAATTTGACTGGTTTTCTTTTTTTTTTTTTTCTATTGGTGGAACCAAAGTCTATTATTACTAGTGTATTCTTTAAATTATATGTGGTCTTTCTTGGTCTCTCTTTGTGTTTGAGTTAGGTTATCTGTGCCCTAGCTTTATACAAGTAATATTTTTTATGTATTTGAATCTTAATCCTGATTAAAATAATTTGTGAGACCAAAGCAAAATTTTCCTTTTAAGAGTATTGGGGAAAAAAAAGCAGCTTCTGAGTTAGGCATTAGTGAAACCTGGCTTTGCTCTTTTTTGTTCAGTTTTAATTTTTAGCTTAGTGAGTTATATTTTTACTTGGTATTTAAAACAACTGCCCTCATATTTTAATTAGAACTTTTCTGTATGGATTTGTACGCATGTTTTTAAACTGTGTCTGCCTTTGTTATAATGTAAAGCAGATTTTAAGACATCACAGTAGATAGTCTAGTCCAAGAAAATCTGTTTGATGGTGGATTTTTTTAAAAATTCTAATTTTCATTTTAACAATTCAAAAGCTAATTTAGAAGTCTTTACTGGAATTTTACAGTTGGCTTTTATTCAAGTAAAAGCTGGCGCGCTCATTTGCCTTTATTCTGTAATATGAATCAGCAATTTAGAGGCTTTCGAAATAGAAGTAAATCGTTTTCCAGTGTTTACAGCGTCTGCTTTTCTTGTTGTCTTTAAAATATGTTAAAATATGCTTTTAAATGACCCGTTTGCTGTATGGCGAATTGGGGGAAAATGCGTTAAAATGAACTTAAGCTCATTGTGTAATTCCGATTTCTACAAAAATGTAAATGATGTGTATTTTCCGTTATTAGGCTGCAGTGACCCAAATTTAAAACACATGGCTGCCTCTTTCATAGGTGCTGGGCTGGGCAAATTGTAATCTTGCTGCTTTCTTTTATGTTTTAATTTTATAATTGTATTGCCTGAATTAAAAAAATACTATCATACAGCCAGCCTTTGTTCACTCCATGCAGAAATGCTTATTTGTCTTGGTATATTTATTATCACACATTTCTAAGTTACTGTCTTTATTTTCATGAAAGAAAACTAAGTCTTAATGAGATTGACTTAGTTATCCAGGATCACAGAGCCAGTAGGATTAGAGTGAAACCAGAGTTGACCCCTTCACGGCTTTTGTACTCTACTGCTTATTTTGAGATAAACATGGGCTAGTTATTGAAAGCTGTGTATTCTCCAGGAAGCATCCGAGCTCAGGTTTTACTAAAAGAATTTGCTTAGTAGTTTGGACTAGTAGATTTAGCTTAGATATCTAACACTTCTGTAAGTCTATAAGAACGTTCTGCTTCCATTTTAATAAAAATTCAAGATTATGCTCAGACTTTAAGGAACTTTTCAGCTGTGTACTAGAATGAGCTCTCTGAAGAGGCAGCCAGTTGTTGTTTGCTGATCGTTCATATGTTCTTTGTTACACATATGGAAGTGTAGCTATGATATGGTTGACGGAAGGAAGGAACTGACTTACCCAGAAGCTTCTGAAAGATTTCAGTGTGTGGGATCACCTGCCCCCAAACAAATGTAGAACTCTTTAGAAAGACTTGACAACGTGCAGGAGGAGCATGTTTTCAATGAAAAATCACACCAGAATCAGAACTCTCTTTTTAAGCATCGGTGAGGCATTGCAGAAGAAATCCTATAGAATTATTATCTCTGGGGTCTTTTGTTGAATAAAAATTTAAATTAGTTATAGAATGTTTAATTCAGTGATACTGTTTTTTACGTATACATATATTTATATGTGTGTCATGTATGTATGTATGTATGTATGTATGTATGTATGTATAAATGTTTCTTTTCTTCCTAGAAAGAGCTTGGACAACATATAACAGCTGCAGGCTGTTGGCCCTCTCTGTGGCTTCCTGAGGTGTGAGACGAGGGCACACCACCACCGCCGCAGCCTGCATCATGCCAGCACTGTCCTCGGGATCTGCCGCCGACATGAGTATGTGAACCCAAGGGAATAGTTTTCCTTCGACCCCCAGTCTTGTTCTCAGTACATGTGGCTTTGCTGTGGGGGCAACAAAGTCATGTTTATTTCTCTGTGACCAACACAGGGGTGGGGGACATAAAAATCAGCCTAGATAAATCTTGCTGGACACAAGTTGCTGCAGGCCGTTGAGCCTGTTTCCTTACACAGGTGGTGATGGTAGTATGTGCCCATGTCCTTGTCTTGCTTTTAGAAGAACGCTGTGTATTTAATTGTTTAAAATAAAATATTTTGAACATACAGAAAGTTCTGGCAAATACCATGATAACCACCCATGTTGCCTTCGCTCAGATTTAGCATCAGACATGAACTTTTTTGCCACACTTACTTCAGACCTCTTCTCTCCTATTGTATTTCTCAATTTTTATTCTCGTTATCTGTTACCAGAGATAAAATCTATCTTGAAGTTCCTGTACCTAAATAAGAGAGTAAATTAAAACCAAACCCTGGGCTAATACCATGACTCAGTGAGTCAAGACGCTTGCCACAAACCCTCATGATCTGAGTTCAGTCCCAGGGACCTACAGGGTGGAAGAAAAATGGTGACTCCTGCAAGTTGTCCTCTGACCTCCATGGGCACTGTGATCTCTGTACATCACTCACCCTGTACCAGTAAAAAAGAAACACAATGAACACTAAACAGATCTCATCAATTGTAAGATTTGGAGACATACAGAATAAATATTTATGAGAAAGGAAACACTACACATATCACATGTGTGAAATCTCCTTTCTATTCTGAGTCAGCAATATAGTCTAGTTCCTTACAGTCAGCTCTGTTTGTAAGTGTGGATTCCTGGCTGCTTCTTAGAGCTGTTCAGAATGTGGGGGAGGGACCAGAGCTGCAGCCCAGTAGACTGTGTGTTTAATGCGCGTGAAGCACTGGGTTCAATCTTTAAAACAAAAGAGAAAAAAAAGAGCAGGAGTGAAAATAGACCATGAGCTTTCTTTTTGTTTGCTTTTTTTTTAAATTTTTTAAAATTTATTTTTGTATGTGTATGAATGTACTGTCTGCATGTAGGCTTGTGCACCCGTGTCGTGCAATGCCGTGGAGGTCAGAAGAGGGTCTTGGATTCTCCTGGAACTGGAGTTCTCCTAGAATTGGAGTTACAGACGGTTCTTAGCCGTCATGTGGGTGCTGGGGATCGAACCTGGGTCCTCTGCAAGAGCAGTTGGCACTCTTACCACTAGGCTATCTCTCCAGCCCCTTTGTCTTTTTAAAGATTTATTTCTAGTATGTATATGTGTGTGTCTGTCTGTGTCTATGTGTGGGTATGTACACATGTGTGTGCAGGTGTCCACAGAGGCTAGAGCTGCTGGATTTCCCTAGAACTGGGGTTACAGGTGGTTGTGAGCCGCCTGGTAAGGGTGCTGGGAACCAAACTCTGGTGCTCTGTAAAAAACAGCAAGCACTCTTAATCACTGACCCATCATCTCTCTAGCCCTTTTTTTTTTTTTTTTTTTGAGACAGGGTTTTGTGTATCCTAGACTGGACTTAAACTCACAATCCTCAAGATACCCAAGTTCTGGGATTATAATTATGCACCACCATGCCCAGGTTGTACCATGAAGTTTTAAGACTCTTCAAAAGAAGTGGCAGCTCATAGTGTGGCTGAAAGGGATGACCTCTGTGTCACACTGGCCAGAGTACATCTGGTCCCACATGTTCCCCTAGCCAAGGTGACTGTCTCTAACTGAGCCCTTCAGTCACGGGCACCATGCCAATCATTTTCACTCATGCTTTTGGCAGATGTCATTCTTTACTGTTAAGTTCATCAATGTTTACAAGTGTGATATGCTTTGTTTTCATCCATCAACAATAATTCCTCCCCTCGACACTTGCACTGAGGATTAGTTTTTATTAAGAGGAAATTTTGGTTGTGAAATTGCAATTTTTTTCTCAAGATGTTTTGAAGCCAACTCCTTTGGCAATGGTTTTTCTTTATATAGTTAAAAGTTCTTTTTGTTTAAAAGTAAAAAAAAAAAAAGCACTATTGTTTTGCCTGTCTTCAATTCTTACTGGCAAGTGTAGCTACCCTGTGGCTGCCACTGCTTTTGCCATCCTTCAAAGACATGAGACACAGCTTTTCAACCTTCCAATATGGACTGAAGACTCATGTCTCTCCAAGAATCCCCTGAACCTTCAGTGCCAGATGGGGACTGCTGGGACACCCAGCTTGTGGACTGAGCAACTACTGGGATTTCAGCCTCTTCAGAGTATAGACTGCCATTGTTGGACTACCCAGGTTGTATCATGGAGACCAGTACGGGAAGATCAAGACAGGACGTGGTGCTTACTAGACCTCATTTGGTGACCATGGGAAGGGAAGACCCCAGTGTGGAGCACAAGGGCAGGACTGATGGTTGTTTGGGCTTGCCAAGGAGGAGCCTTCAAACAATTCTTTAAGGAAAACACGAAATCTTTCAACCTAATAAAGAAAAAAAAAAAAGAGAAATAACCTGAAGATGCTAAAACCTATGATGTCATAATCTTGATATATGTGGCATGGATATATGTATATTTTGGAGTGATGCAAATTGGAAGGAACAACAACAACATTGACAACAACAACAACAACAACAAAAGACTGGGTCAAAGAGCTGACTGAAACTGAACTTCTGCCCAAAACAGTAAACTTCCCTGCATTGAAAATTTTAAAAGAGACTGAGAAAAAGATGAAAAACATGTTTGTCAGAATGTATGAGCTCTGGTGGGGTGGAGGGCAAGGAAGGGAGAGTGGGTCCAGATTTGATTGGGAATTTTGTATGAAATGCACAAGGCTTCAATAAAAATTGGCTTTGAAAAAAAAAAAGAAAGCCAAGGAAAGAAGTTAGCCAGAGTAGGATAGACAATTAGAAGCTCAATGGTGTTGGAGCCTAGAGAATTGTAACCTTTTTATGTATGAATTTTTTTTCTTTCATTCAATTTTCTTGAATTTTAAATTTATAATATCTAATACAATGTAAATACAATATTTAGAAAATAAAGCCAGGTGTGGTGGTGCACGCCTTTAATCCTAGCACTTGGGAGGCAGAGGCAGGTAGATCTTTGTGAGTTCAAGGCCAGCCTGGTCTACAGAGTGAGTTCCAGGACAGCTGGAGCTCCAGGGAAGACCCTGTCTCAAAAAAAAAAAAAAAAAAAAAAATATAAAAGAAAAATGAAAAAATAATAAAAAAAAAAAAGTTTTTATTTTATTTTTTTGTTTTATGTGCAAGAGAGTTTTGCCTGCATGTGTGTAGGTGCACCCATGTTTGTAAGTGCACCAATGTGTGTAAGTGCACCCATGTGTGAAAGTGCACCCATGTGTGCAGTGCTCATGGAGGCCAGAAGAGGGCCTCCACAAGCTGGAGTTTGGACACTCGTTAGCTGCCATGTGGGTGCTGGGAACTGAACCCAGGGCCTTTGCAAGAGCAAGCAGGGTTCCTAACCATTGAGCCATTTCTCCAGCCCCTCTTTTTAGTTCTTATTTACTCCCACCTTATGTTGTGTTACATAATAATGAACAATTTAACTGTTTGTGGTGGTCTGGCAATTATAGAAAGAATTTGTTTGAACTATAATGTATCGCAATTATGTAATACATTTTGTAGTTTGTTATTTATCAAAATTGTCTTTAATCGAATGTATTGTTCATATAGATATCAAAGAGTGATGAAAATGAACATTTATAATCTATAGCTGTCAATCATGGCTATGTGGTATTTATAGCGCTTGTCCACATAGCCATGCCATTTAGTGCAGTCAAAGTTGCCAGTCTGTGAACCCTGCCTTGTAATGCTTTTTTGACCCTGTATCCCAGCAAGATTTGAGTCAGGGACTGAAGACGTGCCTGTTTCCAGGTCACTGCACTCATGGACGCCCCAGGATGGTGTTTGCATCAGATGTTTTCAGTCCCCTTTTTGTCCTCTTGTGTTGATACAGTTGACCTGACCACAGTCCTTTTTACCAAAGCAGTGTTGCTTAGCAACACCATTGATGTTGTTCCACCATTGGGTCTCCAAGAGAATAAAGTTAGAGTGCCACTGATGGTTAGAAGCCCCCGTCACTGAAGAAAGGCAGCTGACTGACTAATGTCAGTGCTTGCTGTAGGCATTTGGGTAAATGGTGTGTGTGTGTGTGTGTGTGTGTGTGTGTGTGTATGTGTGTGTGTGTATGTGTGTGTATGTATGTATGTACATGTGTGTTTGTACATGTGTGTATGTGCATGTGTGCTCTTACGAACGCGTGGAAGCTAGGGAAAGAGCTTGGGTGTCTGTCACTCTTGGCTCTCTTCCTCTGACGCAGAATCTGGAGCCAGGCTGACAGCCAGCAAGCGAGTTTCAGTGATCCTCTGGTCTCCAATCCCACTCCAACAGTGTTGGGTTTATAGTTGGATATGTGGCCACCTCCTGACCTCTTATGTGGGTGCTAGGGATTTGAACTCAGGTCCTCATGCTTGCACAGCAAGCACTTTTATCCACTGAGCCATGTTGCCAGCCCCAGAAAATGCTTTCAATGTAAAACTTTTATCACGTCCCCTCTTTCCCTTTTCTGTTTATTTCACTAAGAAAAATGAAATCTGTAAGTTCAACATGAGAAACCCTTTCGTTTTCTTCAGTCTTTCCTTCTCATGTCAATAAGTATTCAAGAGTTCTCTGTGCATTTAGCACTTCCAGCCTGGTTGCAGCATAGTTGTAGGGCGTGTGTGAGGCTCAGGGCTGGGTTGCTAGAAAGAGAAAACACGTATGGTTGACTCTTCTCTCCGCTCCTGTTCTTTCCTCCTTTTTTCCCCCCAGTACAGGAGATTGAATCCAGAGCCTTGTGCATGCTAGGCAGGTATCCACCTCCGAGCTGCAACCCCACCCCTGCTCCTCAGCTTTCTACACCAAGCCCTGTTTCCTGTGGAGAGATGTGCGTGGTATCTATGAATGTGTAATAGGCTGCATGTCTGTCCTGCATGCCATTCTGTTGAACTCATGCAGTTTTTCATAATTTCACATAGTGAACACCATACCAGTGTTAAGGAAATTGGGGTTGTGTTCCTTCTGTAAATACTTGAAAGATGTGCACATTTAATAATATCAAGTTGTCCGCCAGACTTGTTAAACCAGTAAGCAATGTATGGAGAGTGCATTAAAGATCCCTTCCTATACATCCTTGCTAATATTCAGTACTGTCAATCTTTGTAGTTTCTGCCACTTGATAGGAAAAGCGTAGTGCCTTGATTGCCGAGGACGCACTGCTCTCCGTGGAGCACATTCCTGGTGTTTAATGGCCATGCGTGTCTCTGTGATGTGTCTTTCCACACCTTTTCTTCACCTTTGTGTCATTTTATAATGTTCTCATTCATTTGCAGATATTCTCCTTTTACATTTTATACAGGAGCTCTTTGGACCGTTTCTTCTAGTCAACTGTCCTTTTCCCCTCCTGTTACATAGTTGTTTCTTTTATAGAGATGAAAGTTATGTAATGAAATTTTGGTTATTTCATTTTCCCTTTCTGCCAAAGCTGTCTTTGCTCGAGATCATGTAGGTACTCACTGAGGTTTCTTTAATAATTTTAAAGATATTTTTCCTACACATGGCATTTTAGCCCACTGCAGTTTGAATGTGGAGTGTGGCAGTGATCTGATCTTATTTTCCCACACATTGTCAGTAGTCTCACAGTTGTTCATTAGGTGTTCCATTCTTTTTGAGTTTCCCCTTTACCTCTGTCACCAGTCCCATGTATGGTCTTGGTTCTCTTTCTTGGCCAAGATATCTGTTGATTTCATCTGTAAAAGTGTAATATTCCAAGGGCTGGAGAGATGGCTCAGTGTTTAAGAATACTTGCTGTTCTTTCACAGGACCCAGATTTGATTCCCAGTGGCGGCTAACAACCGTCCATAACTCCAGTTCTATGGGATCCAGTTCTGGCCTCTGGGTGTTGCACACGTATGCACACGGATTCTTACATACATCCAGGCGAAACACTCATACACATAAAATAAAAATATATTAAAGTTGTTAATATGCCATTTTTATAGTAAGTTTAGAATTACAAAGAAATTGCTAAGGTAGTAGAGAGAGTTCCAGTATTCCTGAAAAATGGCTTCCTTTGTTATTAGCCTCCTATATTCGTGTGGCCAACTTATCTTTGTGGCTGAACTGCTGTTGATACACTGATTCTAAGTAAAATCTTTACTTGATCCAAGTTTGCTGAATTTCCCCCTAATGCTTCCTCACCATGGTGCCAGACCATCATTTGGACTTCAGGCTTCATTCATATTTGTGACTCATTAGGCTGCCTGTTGGTCCGATGGTATCTAAGGCCCTTTCTATTGGGGAGTGAAATGATAGAGGTGAACACCATCATGTGAAATCCTATTCGGGGTGCATTCTGTCTGCTTGACAAGACTGCAGATATTGAAGTTCATCTGCCTGCCAGTCTCACCACTATAAAGCTCCGTTTCCCCTCTTTCTGTATTATATATAACCTTGGGGACTCTCTACCTAAAGCTCACACTTAAAGATTGGTACCTTCTATTCCCCCTCCTTTAAGGGAAAGTAGCTATATGATTTACTTGGACTTTGTTGTCTTTTCTCTCCCATTCATTCATTCATTCATTCATCATACTGGTGCTGACTAATGGATATTTATCTTACGCTTTGGGTTATAATCCAGCAGTATTTTATTATGTTCCCTCAATTATTCCAGCTTTGACTTCTGGAAGTTTTTATCAGGTTCCTTTGTAAAACCCCCATCGATGTGGGCTTCTTTGTTTTCTAGCACTCCCCTACTCTGGGCAGCTAAGAGGCACTAGCTCATCCTGTGTGTTTCCTGCTTAGTCCTACAAGTAGTTTCTGTCTTTTATGGGATTAGAGAACAAGATTAGAAATGGAGATCTGCACAGTCCGGTTGCTCATTGCTTCTTGAGTATGACTTTAGGCCCTCTCAGCTGATCAAGCAAAGACATGTATGTGTATTTACTTACCCATGAGTGAATATCAACAGGTGCATGCAGAGACATCTATGTAGGTGACTTGTAGTTAGAAAAAGCTAATGTAAATTCTTACCTATGTTTCTAGTGCACATCTGTTATTAAGTAGAACATTGTAGATTCTTCCCTTTAAATATCTATAAAGTCTTCAGCAGTAAGATCACACTATCCATCTGTTTATTTGTTTAAGTCCAATTTATGTATCAGAATTGTTCTACCATCAGTTATAGCTTTTGCAGCTAGGGTTTATTTTATTATTTTTATTCCTATAATAGAACATACTTTCACCTTAAAAAATCATGGTAGTTTTAGTTTTATAATTCCATTAAATACGACTTGTACAAACATATAATATGAAATATAATATATGTATAGAAATGAACCTAAAACTTTTGTGAGTACAGTTTTAAGAGCTTATAACACTACCATCCATGTGACTGCCACCTAGGTTAGGAAATTGAACACCTTGAAAGCACCCACTTCTGAGTTATACCTCCTGAGAGATGGGTGCTTTTTTTTTTTTTTTTAGTTTTACCCTTTTTTTTGTATTTTTGAGATAGGGTCTCCCTTTTAGTACCAGGTGTCCTGGAGCTCACTCTGTAGACCAGGCTGGCCTTGAACCCACAGAGATCCACCTACCTCTGCCTCCCGGGTGCTGGGATTAAAGGCGTGCGCCACCACGCCTGGCGAGATGGGTGCTTTATATTTTGCCTACATGGTCCTTGGCATTATGAAGTATAATTTTGCTACCTCTTGAGTTTTCTAGGTGGAATTGAACCATATTTATTTTTGTAGGCTGAAGGTGAATAGTATGAAAATTTTATATAATAAATTAGGTGGATATGGGGGCTGGAGAGGTGGCTCGGAAGTTCAGATTGCTTGCTGCTCTTGCAGAGGACCTGAATTTGGTTCCCAGGCAGCTCACAACCATCTGTCAGTCCAGTTCCAGGAGATTCAACACCCTCTTCTGGCCTCCCCAGACACTAGGCATACGTGTTGTGTACTTAACATATATGTAACGCTAGTTCCAGGGGACCCAGTGTCCCTTTTTTCACTTCAAGCAAACTCCCAAAAAACCCTCTTTGGATGAGATTGAGTGTGTTCAGGGTAGTATGAAAGCAGAAAGGAGGCTCTAGGAGGCTGGAGAGAGGTGCAGCATGTAAGAGCATTGAGTGTTCTTACAGAAGACCCAGGTGTGATTCCCAGCACCCACATGGTGACTAACAACTGTCCCTTACTCCAGTTCCAAGGGATTCTGATACCCCCCCCATGGGCATTGCACAACACACGTGCACTTATATACACATAGGCAATACACTTATACACATAAAAAATTAAAAAAGAAATGTGTATATAAATAATAAATATTTTTATTTTGGATTGATACAAAATTAAGGGGAACCACCACAACAAAAAAGACTTGTTCAAAGAACTGTCCAAAACAGTCAACTTCTGCATCAAAAAAGCTAAAAAATACTGTGAAAAAGATGCAAGATGGGACTTAACATGTATGGCAGAACGCATGAATTCTGGGAGCAGGGAACATGGATGCAGGATCGGGCCTAAATTTGATTAAGAAATGTTGTATGAAATGCACAAAGCCTCAATAAAAAATTAAGGAAAAATAATAAATATTTTACAGTCTAGAGAGGAGTATTTTATTTTTTATTAAAATGTTTTTGATTGACTTATTTTCATTTTGTGTATATGTGTGTTTTGCCTACATGTATGTAAGTGCACCTGTGTCATTCAGTGCCTTCAGAGGCTTGAAGAGGGCATTGGATCTTGTGGAAATGGAGTTATGGATGGTTGTTAGCTGCTGTGTGGGTGCCGGGAATTGAACCCAGGTTCTCTGCAAGAGGGGCCAGTGCTCTTAACCAGCAAGCCATTTCTTTCATCCCCTGGAAAAGTACTTTAAAATCTAGGAAAAAATATAATCTTATTAACTACCTGATGTGCTTTTATAATGCCTTCTCTTATATAATTTTTAGCTATTTTCGTGTGGGTCATATGATGTGTAAGTGTGAGTGCATGCGCATGGTGGTCAGAAGATAACCTCAGTATTGGCTTTCACCTTCACCTTGTTTGAGGCGGGGTCTCTTGTCCACACCACACACACTAGGCTAGTTAGTCCTTAAGCTTGGGCAGTCCTCCATCTCCCTCCTGTCCCCTGGTGGGATGTGCTGGCATTACAGAGGCTTGTGATACTGTATCTTGCTCTTTTTACGTAGGTTCTGGGGATTCAAACTCATGTAGTTTGGCTTTCATGACAAACACTATCCATTGAGCCAATTCCCCAGCTCCAGCCTTCTTAATTAAAAAAAAAATTAAAACCTTATTTTTATGAATATGAGTGTATTGCCTTTATGCATGTAAGGGTGCTCAAGTCATGCAATGCCCAAGGAGTACAGAAGAGGGTGTCAGATCCCCTGGAACTGGAGTTAAGGATGGTTGTTAGCTGCCATATGAATGTTAGGAATCCCACCTGGGTCTTCTACAAGAACAGCCAGTGCTTCAACTTCTGAGCCGTCTTTCCAGCCCCCAGATGTATTAATTTTTCATTCCCTTTTTTCTTTTTTTCTTTTCTTCTCTTTTTTCTTCTTTTTTAAAAAAAAAATAGTCTTTATTTCTCTCTCTCCTCCTGTATGTGTGTGTGTGTGTGTGTGTGTGTGTGTGTGTGGTGTGTGTGCTATCTGTGTGCAGGTGCCTGCAGAAGAGAGAAGATGGCATCAGATCCTCCCTTGGAGCTGGAGTTCTGGGTGGTTGTGAGCTGTCTGATGTGGGTGCTGGCATCCAAACTTGAGCCCCCTGGCAGAGCATTAAGTATTCTTAACCACGGAGTCATCTCTCCAGCCTCTCTTTATATATTATGAGAAAAGCAATTCGATCCATATGTTACTTATGAACTTTTTTTAAACTATTGATAGTTTGAGTACAAACTACATTCAGCATCCCACAAAAATTCCAGTATGTTTTGCTTTGCATGATCTAGTAACAAGAGCATGGTCAATGGCACATTATGGAATATTCTTGACAAGTTGTGTCTAGATCTAAATGAAAATAGACTGCACAGCTTAGAATTTTATAGCTCTGCCAAGTTGAACTAATTGCCTGGAGACTTGGTCCTGGGGGCTGTAGAACAGTCGTGTAACAATGCACACTCTGGTCCTGTATCCTGTGTTAGGAGGCCAACTGAGCCAGCACGTGGGGTGCTGTAGTAATCCTCAACATGTTTTTCCACTGGGTGGCTAACAATAAGTTAAACATAGACAGCACTAAGGAGCTATGTGACTGAGCCCACTGCATAATTACATTCCCACTAAACCCAAATTAAATTTATCTTCAATGGCAGCGTGTCCTTAATTAGATTCTTCCAAATACCACTCTCCATTATGAATTCTTCTGTGGTTTGCCTTCTCACTCTGCATGCTGCTATCCTTTGCTCCAGGCCCAGAAGTTACTAATTTCCATGTTGTTGAGCTCCATTTTCCTTTACGATTGTGATCTCTGTTTTTTTTTTTTTTTCATCAAATATTTCCTTTACATGTCATTGTGACATTCTTCCTTTTCTCTGGGGTGTATTGGTTTTAGTACTTTAGGGTTTTGTGTATGGAATGAGGGAGGGTTCTAAATTAATTTTGGCCACACAGTTACCCTGCTCTTCCCCTCTGACCTGGGAGGAATGAATGGCCCATGGCAATGCCACCACCTGGGATGACCTTCCTTGCAGTATTGATGACACCTAGAGGCAAAATGTACCCCATAAGTCTGGGCAATGGACAATTTCATCAGGATCTCGAGAACTTCTAGCCCTTGGCTGGCTTGGCACTGTCATCAGCCTTTTTTTAAATCACTGGAATATTTTTATTTTAAAGGTCTTTAAAAATTTTAATTTTCTTTTTTTGCAATTTTTTTTATTACTAAACTTTTTCCATAGGTCATACATCATTTCTTAATCGAATCTAGAATTGCTTCCCTTTCCATGCCCCCCACCCCACCCGAGTCCCTGCACTCTGCCACGCATGTCCTGTATCTTTTTCTGAGTATTTCCAGAGGTTTTTTTTTTTTTTTCCAGTTCTTTTGTTGTTGTTCTCTCCAACTTGTATTGCTACAGTATATATACATATATATATATATATACATATGTATATATATATACATATATATATATATACATAGTTATATATATATATAATATAGATACACACATACATACATACACATATTACTTGAATTGTTGGATTTTTTTTTCCTACAAGATGTCATGTTTTCCTTAAGGAAGTGCTCAAAAGTTCCTCCTTGGCAATCCCAAACAACTATCAATCCTGCACCTTTGCTCTACATAGGGGTCTTTCCCTCCCATGGTCCTCCCAATGAAGTCCAGTAAGCACACGTCCTGTCTTGATCCCCCTGCACTGGCCTCCATGATACAGCCCAGGTAGTCCAACAACGGCAGTCTGTATTCTGACAAGGCTGACATCCCCTTAGCTGTTTAGTCTACAAGCTGGGTATCTCAGTAGTCCCCATCTGGCATTGAAGGTTTGGAGGATTCTTGGAGAGAGATGAGTCTTCAGTCCATATTGAAAGGTTACAAAACTGTGTCTCATGTCTTTGAGGAGTGCCAAAAGCGGTGGCAGCCACAGAGTAGATGCGCTTGCCAGTAAGAATTGAAGACAGGCCAAACAACAGTACTCTCTCTTTTTTCTTTTTGTCTCTTTACTAAGATCTCAAGTTCTATGTCTGCAGTACAATTTCTCTTGTCTTACTGATTATTTATATCTGGTTGTACTTCCCTTTTGGATGCTTAAGGCCACACAGTTACCCAGATTAACCAAGGTTTTTGTTTTCTCAAGGTCAGTTGAGGATCTGGTCCTCAGGGGTCTCTGGGGTTTCTTTGGGGGAGGGTGGGAGCCCCTTGCTCCTTTCAGCTTGTCATTTACCAGTTCCATCCACTCGAGGACAAAATCAGGTCTTGATTCGCATCTTTCCATTTTAATCCCATATTACTCTAAAAGATGCACACATACCCTCCATCATGTACCAAAAACCCAAGGACTGAAAATAAATGTTAGGTCAGCTCCAGAACCTGTTTAGGGATTCACAATGCAAGAGCACAGTTGTCTTTAGATCATGAGGAATAGAACATTAACGTTGTTCAGTTTGTCTTATAACTAGTTACTTGGTACTAGCATCCACAGATGAGGGATACCATTCGTCTTTTGTTTTTCTGGGATTGTGTTACTTCACTTAGCATAAAATCTAGTTCCATCCATTTACCTGCAAATTTCATGACGTCATCTTTCTTTTTTTTTAATTTTTTAATTAATTTTATTTATTTCTGTATGTGTATGAATGTACTGTCTGCATGCAAGTTTGTGCACCCGTGTCGTACAATGCTGCGGAGGTCAGAAGAGGGTGTCAGATTCCCCTGGAACTGGAGTTCTCCTGGAATTGGAGTTTCAGAAGGTTCTCTGCCTCCCTGTGGGTGCTGGGAATCGAGCCCGGGTCCTCTGTAAGAGCGGTCGGCGCTCTTAACTGCTAAGCCATCTCTCCAGCCCCGACGTCATCTTTCTTTACTGCTGCACAGAGCTCCATTGTGTAAATGTACCACATTTTCTCTATCCACTCATCGGTTGAGGGGCACCTGGGTTGGTTCCAGCTCTTTGCTATTGTGAAGAGAGCTGCAATAAACATGGCTGTACATGTATCTCTGTGTTAGGAAGAATCTGATGGGTATAGTCCCAGAAGTGGTATGGCTGGGTCAGGTGGTAGGCTCATTTTGAGTCTTTTAAGGGTTCTCCATACTGCTTTCCATAGTGGTTGTACAAGTTTGCATTCCCAGAAGCAGTGGATGAGTGTTCCCCTTTCTCACACCCTCTCCAGCATTTAGTATAATTTGTTTTCTTGATCCTTGCCAGTCTTATCGGGGTGAGATGATATCTTAAAGTGGTTTTAATTTACATTTCCATAATTATTAGTGATGTTGAACACTTTTTAAGATGTTTCTCAGCCATCTCTTTTTCCTCACTTGTGAAGTCTGTTCAGCTCTTTACTCCATCTTTTAAGTGAGTCATTTGTTTGTTTTCTTCTTTGTTTTTTGAGTAGTTTATATATTCTGGAAGTTAATGCTCTGTCAGATGTATCATCGGTGAAGGTTTCCTCCCACTCTGTGGATTTTCTCTTCACTTCCCTGACTGTTTCTTTTGCTGTACAGAAACTTTTGAGTTTAATAAGTTCCCACTTGTCAGTTGTTGACCTTATTTCCTGTGCAGCTGCTGTCTGATTCAGAAAGTCTTTTCCTACACCTATGTCTTGTAAGTTACTGCCAACTTTTTCTTCTATCACCTTCAGAGCCTTGGGCTTCACACTGAGGTCTTTGATCCATTTGGAGTTGATTTTTGCACAGGGTCAGAGGTAGGGGTTTAATTTTATTCTTCTACAAGTGGTGATCCGGTTTTGCCAACACCAGTTGCTGAAAATGCTGTCTTTCCTCCATTGAGTCTTTTTGGCCCCCTTGTCAAATATGAGGTAGCTGAAATTATACGTGCTCAAGTTTGGATCTTTAATTTTGTTCCATTGGTCTACAGGTCTGTTTTTGTGCCAGTACCAGGCTGTTTTTATGACTATAGCCCGGTAGTATAGTTTGATGTCTGGCATAGAAATCCCCCCTGTATTGTTCTTTTCACTCAGGGTTGCTTTGGCTATTCAGGGTCTTTTGTTGTTCCAAATGAATTTAAGAATTTTTTTTTTTCCAAGCCTGTGAAGAATGTCCTTGGGATTTTATTTTATTTTATTTTATTTTGGTCTTTTTGAGACAGGGTCTCCCTGTAGCTCTGGCTGTCCTGGAACTCACTACTGTAGACCAGGCTGGCCTTGAACTCACAAAGATCTACTTGCCTCTGCCTCCCAATTAAAGGCGTGCGCCACCACGCCCAGCTTGTCCTTGGGATTTTAATTGGAATTGCATTGAATTGGTATATTAGTTTGGGTAGAATGGGCATTTTTACTATATTAATTTTTCCAATCCATTAACATGGGAGGTCTTTCCATCTTCTGATGTTGTGGTGGTTTGAATGCAAGTGTCCCCCCATAGGCTTTAAGTATTCAGACATTTTGTCTCCAGTTGGTGGCACTGTTCTTGGAGGTCTTAGAAGGTGTGGCTGTGCTGGAGGAAGTACATTATTGGGGGCAGGCTTAGTGAGTTTAACAAGCCTTGTGGTCTCCAGTCTCTCTCTCTCTCTGCTTCCTGAGCTCATTGCAAGATGTGACCCTTGGCTTGCTGCTCCAGCCCCGGCCACCATGTTTCCCACCACAATGAACTCTGAGTCCTTGGAACCGTCAATCATAAGCTCAAATAAACTCTTCCTTTGATAAGTTCTCTTGCTCATGGTGGTTTTATCACAGCAACAGAAAAGTGACTAATACAGATGTCTTTCTTCTTCAATCTCCTTCTTCAGGAGTTTATAATTTTTGTTGTAGAGATCTTTGGGGGTTTTGGTTAGATTTGTTCCTAGATATTTTATTGTTTTTGAGGCTGTTGTGATTGGGAGGGCCTCCTTGTATTCCTTCTTCAGTTGCTTGTTGTTGGTGTAAAGAAAGGCTACTGATTTTTCTAGGTTGATTTTGTCCCATGTGTGACTACTCTTCACAAAAAATTTTAATCTTCTTAACCTATCAAGTATAATCATTGCTGTCCATGTGCCTGTGTGCACTGGACAGACCCTGGGGCTTGATCTTGGGGGCCAGGATAAATGGGACATCAACTTAATAGCCATTGTAACTCAGGGATCCAACTTTGACCTTGTGACCTTGACCTGTGCATGTAGAGGTCCAAGGTCACTTCTCACTTCCACCTTGGTGAGGCTTGCACTTGGGGGATGGAATGCCTAATGAATGAAAAAGTTGTACCCTGTCCACCTCTGAGCTGAAAACTGCAAGACCTGTGTGTCCTTTATTATATTAAAAAGATTACTTTTTATTCCTAGTTGGCAGTCCTAAAGAATTAATAGCTTTTGATTTTGTTAAGTGTTTATTTATCTTAATGAACATATTATTAGTTCACAGAAAATTATATAAGGTTTTAAATGTTAAGCCAAGTTGCTTTTTAGGGAGAAACTTAATTTTCTCATTGTGCTGGACAGCTTTAGTGCCAGCTTGACACACGTGTGTTGAGGGAGCCTAAATTGGGGAATTTCCTCCATTGGACTGGCCTGTGGCCTTTTCTGTGGGGTATTGTCTTGATTGTTGAGTAAACTAGAATACTCATATTTACATAATTTACTATCTTTTTTAAACAGTGTTGCCTTTGCTTTGCTCATAGTTTATTTCAAGGTTGGTATTCAGGGCTGGGTTTAGCCTGTAGTTTCTCCTTCCAATTCCCAATATTCCTGCCTTGGCCGACACGGTGTTGGGATTGCAGTGTTGATAGTTAGTACTTAACACTGTTTTTGGTTCTTTTTTTTAAATTTTATTTATTTTTGTATGCGTATGAATGTACTGTCTGCATGTAGGTCTGTGCACCCATGTCGTGCAATGCTGCAGAGGTCAGAAGAGGGTGTCGGATTCCCCTGGAACTGGAGTTAAAGACAGTTCTCAGCCTCTATGTGGGTGCTGGGGATCAAACCTGGGTCCTCTGCAAGAGCAGTCAGTCGGTGCTCTTAACCGCTAGACTATCTCTCCAGCCCCTGTTTTTTGGTTCTTTTTTTTTTTTAATTTTTTATTTTATTTTATTTTATTTATTTATGTGTGTGAATGTATTGCCTGCATGGAGGTTTGTGCACCCGTGTCGTGCAATGCCTCGGAGGTCAGAAGAGGGCGTCGGATTCCCCTGGAACTGGAGTTCTCCTGGAATTGGAGTTACAGACGGTTCTCAGCCGCCATGTGGGTGCTGGGGATCGAACCCGGGTCCTCTGCAAGAGCGGTCGGCGCTCTTAACCGCTAGGCTATCTCTCCAGCCCCTTTTGGTTCTTTAAACAGGGTCTTGCCCATGTTGGTCTTAAGATTTTCATGCATCAGCTTCAGCCAGGCTGGGATTGTAGGTGGACAACGACCATGCCTGACCCGTTTTCATTTCTTCTTTATTTTTTTCTTTTTCTTTTTTTTTTTCTTTTTTTGTTTTTGTCTTTTTGTTTTTGTTTTTTTGGTCTTTTTGAGACAGGATCTCCCTTTAGTCACAGCTGGCCTAAAACCCGCTGTGTAGACCAGGCTGGCCTTGAACTCACAGAGATCTGCCTGCCTCTGCCTCTGCCTCTGCCTCTGCCTCTGCCTCTGCCTCTGCCTCTGCCTCTGCCTCTGCCTCTGCCTCTGCCTCTGCCTCCCAAGTGCTGGGATTAAAGGTGTGCGCCACCATGCCTGGCCCTTTTCATTTTTTAAAACCACATTTTCAAAGCAGCATTATGGTAGCAGTGGGAGCATTGTTTCTTCCTCTGTCTGTGGAGAAGTTTGTTAAAGATTGAAATACATTTTTACCAGTGCAGAGCCTACCTGTTAGGCCACTTGTTTCTGGGAAAAAATTCTTTTGTATTACTTAGCTTGGAAGATATTTTTGTTGTTGTTATTTTGTTTGTTTTTGAGATAGAATCTTATCTTATAGCCCTGGCCAAGCTGGAACTTGCTGTGCAGACCAGGCTGGCCTAGAATTCTCAGAGGTCTACCTGCCTCTTCCTCCCAGGCTGGGATTAGAGGTGGGCATGCCAACACCTGGTCAGCTCTTTAAGACTATTCCAGCTTTCTTGGGTCAGTTTTGGTGATTTATGTTTTTTTAAGACAGCCCATTTCACCAAAATCTTTGAACTTTTTGTGAAATAAAATTGCTAATGCTGTCACTACTTCTTGTCTGTCATTTCTGTGTTAGTGTCTGGATTCTGACAGTGGTATTTTTGCTCTGTTTTGATCTCTGCTTAGCCGTGTTAGAGTTTTCTCAGTTCTCTAGTCTTTTCGTTGTTACCAAGGTTCGTGCTTGTGTGTGTGTGTGTGTGTATAGGTGTGTATGGTGCACATATGTGTATGAATGTGTGTGCATGTGAAGAACACAGGCAAACCTTAGGTGCTGTTCAGCAGGAACTGCCCACCTTTTAACAGAAAGTTATTTATTTTTACTTTATTATGTGTATGTTTGTGTATGATATTTGTATGTGTGTGTGTCTTTGTGTTGGGGGATATCTGGAGGTGAGAGCTGGGGGAGTTGGGGTTTTGGGGAGTTGGTTCTTTCCTTCCATGGTGGGTTCTGGGGACGGAAATCAGGTTGTCAGGCTTATACTGAAAGAACTTTATACACTGAGCAATCTTGTTAGCCTGACTTTGTTCTAATTTAATTGTTTTTGTTTAATTTAGAATTATTTTGAATTAGCTATTTAGAATTCCTCTAGAGATTCATTTTTATTTTATGCATATGAGTGTTTTGTGTATATTTTGTGCACACATGTATGCCTGGTGTGCCCTGAGGCTAGAAGGGGATATTAAATACCCTGGAACTGGTTGTGAGCCACCATGTCAGTGCTGGGAGCCAAACCTGGACCCTATGTGCTGTTAACTGCCCAGCCGTCTCTTCAGCCCTTATTTAGAGTTAAAACATATTGAGAAGGCTTTTTTTTTTTTTTCATTTGTCTTTGTTATTGACTTCTAATATAATCACTTTATGGTCAGAAAGCTGAATTCACATTATTTTGATCCTTGAAAATGTCTTTATGCCCTGACATGAGGTCAGTTTCAGTAAGTGTTGTGTATGTCCTTAATGGTAGATATAATGTTCTGTGTTTCTGTTAGGTCAAGCTTATTAAGCCATTCAAATATCCTGTATAAGCACACCTCAGAGCTATGGTGGGTTTGTCCTCAAACCACTGTAGTAGAGCAAAGTTTGCAATAATGTGCATCATGTGAGATTCCAGTATCTCACCATGGATAGAGGAAATGCTGACACTCCTGTGTTTCTTTGATGTGCTCATGGTGAATTTTAATTATCAACTTGACACAACCTAAAATCCCCTTGAAAAGATTCTTAATGAGCAATACCGGTTGAGGTCAGCCTGTCTGGGGGGTGTCTTGATTCTGCTAAGTGAGGTGGTAAGACCCACCCGTTGTGGATGGGGGTTGTATTGACTCTGCTAAGTGAAGTGGGAAGACCCACCCATTGTGGGTGGGGGTTGTCTTGATTCTGCTAAGTGAAGTGGGAAGACCCACCCATTGTGAGTGGCACTGGTCCCTGGGTTTGGGTTCTCAACTGTGTAAGAGTAGCGGATGCAAGCAGGGCCCTAAGCATGCACACACTTGTTTCTCTCAGCTCCTGACTGTGGCTGTGACTGTCACTTCAAGTTCCTGCCTTGATGTCCCTGCTCTGATGGGCTGTAACCTGGTATTGGGAGCCAAAGCAAACCCTTTCTCCCGAGTTGCTTTCTCTGTCAGGATGTATGTTAATTAAACAATATTTTATTGCTGAAAAATACTCAGGGTCTTTCTAAGCCTTACAGAGCCAGTGGTTTTGCTGGTGATGACTGGGAACTGGTAAAGGTGTTGGTTGCTGAAGTTTGGGATGCCAGTTTCTTAAAATACTATGACAGTGAAGCTTGCGGTATTAATTGACTCTTCTTTCTTTAAGACATTCCTCTGTAGCATGTGATGCTGGTTGATAGCATTTTATCCCTAGGGGGACTTCCTGCTCTCAAACCCTGCAGCTGGTGCATTGGCTTCATTTATGTAATGTTTGGAACCTTTCATTGTCATTTCAGAACTGCTCACAGCATTGTTCCCTGTCTTACATTTTATTCTACTTTGAACTGTACCTGATATCTTTTATACGCTAGTGTTATTTTCTCTATGTAATATATATTCTTTATAATGAGTTCTGTCTGGGTAACACTGAGGTGATTTGCACCATAGATGAGTCTGGGTAGGAACACCTAACTTTCAACATGAAAATCATAATGCTTTTATTCTTAAAGCAGTGGATTCAAATTATTGAGGGTACTGGATATGCTGCGAGTGCCAGTAATGGGAGCCATCTGAAGTAATGACAGTTGATGGTGGTTCTGCCAGTGTCATGGTTATGAAAGTATATGTTCCTGTTCACTTATAAACAAACAGAGCCTTGCAAACTAGCCGGGTGTGATGGAACACATCTATAAGCCTAATACTTGGGAGGCTGAGGCAGGAAGCATGTAAGTTTGAGGTCAACCTGGGCTACAGAACAGGATTCTGCCTCAAAGAGTAAACTAAACCAAACCGTCCAAACAAAACCAAAGCCACATATGACCACCTTTCCCCTTGATAATTCATTTTATTTGTTTATTATTATTATTATTATTATTATTATTATTATTATTATTATTTTTGGTCTTTTCGAGACAGGGTCTCCCTGTAGCCCCAGCTGTCCCGGAACTCACTCTGTAGACCAGGCTGGCCTTGAACTTACAAAGATCCGCCTGCCTCTGCCTCCCGAGTGCTAGGATTAAAGGTGTGCGCCACCATGCCCGGCTGATAATTCATTTTATTATAGAAAAATAATCCAGAACTTGTTATTTTCTTCTGGTATCTCAGAACACTGATCTGACTGGCTCACGTTTCCAGTTGTCTTCACATTTCCACTCCTTAGCAAGGATGCCAGGCATGGAGCTACTTGCTGGCTATTTTCTGTGACCAAAAAGGCATTTGGGAAGATCTATGCTTGCGTTATTATTCTAATTACTGTTTTGACGCTTTCCTGAACTAAGCCTAAGTCTTTGTTCTGTTTTAGTCAGTAGGATGTGTGTAATGTGTGAAGTGTTTATTTATTTTTTTTCAAACTAAACAGCAGTAAGCAAACATGAGTGGATATTATCAGAAGAGTGCTGATAAGCACTCTTAGGGCCTGGGGGATTTGGTTGGCTCTTCTAGAAGAAGATGCTCTAATAAGTGCCTTTTAAATTAAGAGAGGGGCAAGGAACATGGCTCAATGGATAAAGTGTTTTCCAGACAGGCCTGAGGTACCTGAGTTTGACTTCCTTGTAAAACCAGGCACAGTAGTGCATGTGTGTAATCCCAGGGCTTTCACGACTAGGTGGGAGGTGGAGACAAGAGTTCCCAGAGCTCAGGAGCCAGCTAACCCAACAACAGTGACTTTCTCAAACAAGGCAGACGAGGGCTGACAACCTGCTTGTCTTCCAGTCTCCATATGTGCACAGTGGCACACACACACTCATACATGCAAATATGGACACACATGAATACATGCATGCATATCATACACACACAGTGTTTTCAAAAGGAGAGAGCACCAACTAAGTTAAATGAATCTTTGGTGGTCTTATGAAGTAAAAGTTATATTGGGAGATTATTTTATAGTCAAATTTCAAGTACTTTTTTTTTTTTTTTTTTTTTTGAGATAGGGTCACCCTGTAGCCCCAGCTGGCCTGGAACTCACTATGTAGACCAGGCTAGCCTTGAACTCACAGACATCTGCTCTGTGGCATGTATATATGCATATTTTGGAGTGATGCAAATTGGAAGGAACAACAACAGCAACAATAAAAAAGACTGGGTCCAAGAACTGACTGAAACGGCAAACTTCTTCACAAAATATTAAACTTCTGCATTGAAAATTTTAAGAGACTGAGAAAAAGATTAAAAACATGTTTGGCAGAATGCCAAATGAGCTCTGATGGAGGGGAGGCAGGGCAGGGGGAATGGGTCTAGATTTGATTGGGAAATTTTGTATGAAATGCACAATAAAAAATGGCTTTGGGGAATAAAAAGATGACATCATGAACTTTGCAGGTAAATGGATGGAACTAGAAGACATTATGCTAAGTGAAGTAACATAGTCCCAGAAAAGCAAAGGATGTATAGTGTCCCTCATTTGTGGATGCAAGCACCAAATCCCTAGTTGCAAAGCAAACTAAGCATCATCTATGTTACATTTCTTTTTTATATGAAAGCAGCAGTATGGTTAAAAGGTGAATCCCTTAATGGGCTTGAGAATTAACCTACCACTTATGTTCAGATTTCGTAATGTTGGTATATGGGTGGAGGATATGTATGCATATTCTGAAGTAATATAAAATTAAAGGGGAAAATGTGAAAAAAAAAGACGGAGAGAAAGATGCAAGACGTATATGACAGAATGCAGGAACAGGGGAGGGGTGGTGGCATGGAAAGGGGGATGTGTCTAAATTGAACTGAAAATGATGTATGAAATATGCAAAACATCAATAAAATATATTTAAAAAAGAAAGGGAGAAACATTGCTTCATATTATAATTGGAAAATTTATTCACAAATTTGGATTATGAATACCAGCAAGGCGAATTAAAGTATGCATATCTAAAATAAAAGTTTGTATTTTTATCTCTCTCTCTCTCTCTCTCTCAAAAAAAAAAAAAAACCCGCTGGCAATCCTTTGTAGAATGTCCTCATTGCCTCCCTGACTTGGAAAGGGACCCTCGTGCTACATGCAGTTCTCTATGGAGTCTTAGTTTTCCCACCCATTCCTTTGATTTTTGGAGAAAAGAAAATTTACATTCCCATGTAGCTATGAGTTTTCCTGCAAGCAAAATTTCACCTGTTTAGAAAAGACTTGGGTGTGGGTTCTGAAAGGTGTAAACCTCCAATTTGTTATTTTTTTAACATAAGTAAAATATTTTTACAGGTTAGATTATTTATTATAAAAATCTGTCTATGGAAGTACCTTAGTTTTTATTATGGTACAATATCTTTTCTTCATTGGCAGTGGGGCTTTACACCTGTGGGATGACAGAGGTTAGCTTAGGAATTCACCCATTGCTTTGCCAGGTTACAGGTAGGACATTGTAAAGGACTAAAAATGCTTGAAGAGAAACTATTTAAAGGTGGTTCTACCATGTGTGCTGTGCCAGGAACTTTTCTTGTACTTGTACCTTTTGAAAGTATAAGGGAAGATGTTGGAAGGTGTGTGATGCAGTGCAGTGTGGGGAGATCTGTGGTGCAGTGTAGGGAAGATGTGCAGTGCAGTGTAGGGAAGATGTGTGGTGCAGTGTAGGAAGATTGTGGTGCAGTGCAGGAAGATATGCAGTGTAGTGTAGGGAAGATGTGCAGTGCAGTGCAGGAAGATGTGTGGTGCAGTGTAGGGAAGATGTGCAGTCCATTGTAGGAAGATGTGTGGTGCAGTGTAGGAAGATTGTGGTGTAGTGCAGGAAGATGTTCAGTGCAGTGCAGGAAGATAGGCAGTGCAGTGTAGGAAGATTGTGGTGTAGTGCAGGAAGATGTTCAGTGCAGTGCAGGAAGATATGTGGTGCAGTGTAGGGAAGATGTGCAGTGTAGTGTAGGAAGATGTGCAGTGCACTGCAGGAAGATGTGTGGTGCAGTGCAGGGAAGATGTGCAGTCCATTGTAGGAAGATGTGTGGTGCAGTGCAGAAAGATGTGTGGTGCAGTGTAGGGAAGATGTGTGGTGCATTGCAGGAAGATGTGTGGTGCAGCTTAGGGAAGATGTGCAGTGTAGTGTAGGAAGATGTGCAGTGCAGTGCAGGAAGATGTGCGGTGCAGTGTAGGGAAGATATGTGGTGCAGTGCAGGAAGATGTGTGGTGCAGTGTAGGAAGATGTGCAGTGCATTGTAGGAAGATGTGTTGCGTAGTGCAGGAAGATGTGTGGTGCAGTGTAGGGAAGATGTGTGGTGCAGTGCAGGAAGATGTGTGATGCAGTGTAGGAAGATGTGCATTGCATTGTAGGGAGATGTGCGGTGCAATGCAGGAAGATGTGTGGTGCAGTGTAGGGAGGATGTGTGGTGCAGTGCAGGAAGATGTGCAGTGCAATGTAGGGAAGATGTGTGGTGCAGTGTAGGGAAGATGTGTGGTGCAGGGCCGGAAGATGTGTGGTGCAGTGTAGGGAAGATGTGTGGTGCAGTGCAGGAAGCTGTACAGTGCAGTGCAGTGCAGGAAGATGTGCAGTGCACTGCAGGAAGATGTGTGGTGCAGTGTAGGGAAGATGTGTGGTGTAGTGTAGGAAGATGGGTGGTGCAGTACAGGAAGATGTGCGGTGCAATGTGGGAAGTACCAATGTTAATGGGGAAAGCTCTATCCTCTTATCACATACCTCACAGCAAATGTAGTGTTTTAGCTTCTATAGGCAATTTAGTCCTTCCTTATTGACTCTGTTACTGGTTTGATATAATGCAAATGTGTAAAGCTTTACCTTTGTAAACAGCAGCTATGGGCCATGATCTGTAAATTTTCGAAGTAATTTTCATTGTAGTTTCTGTATCATTTGGTGAACACTTTTTATAAAAACTACTGTACTATCATATTTTCTGTGGTGGATTTGAGTACTTTGTGAAATGCTGCAGGCTGCTGACATGGCATTAATTATAAATTAGAAACTACTGAAAGCTTCTATAAATGAAAATTCTATAGGCATATGTGTACTTGGCTTTCTGTAAAAACACTGCGACTTTATAGACTTCAAGAAAATTGTATAAATTGCCTAATACCATTATTAACCAAACTACATTATTATGATTATTTAAATGGTTCTGCATATTTAATACCACAGTGAGCCAAATGCTTTAATGAGTTGTTTGAAGTTGAGGGACAGTATAATTAGGAGTATGTTTCTGTTGAATTCGAGTATTTTAGTCATATAGGTACTTTTGGAAATAAAACATACTTTAAATGAGAAAAATAAAGGCCTCTATAACAGCACTAAATAGTACTGATTATTTTACCTTTAAGAAAGTGGAAAATTTACTTGGTGTCCCATTTTATTAGCACCATAAAATTTAACAGTGTTGTTCTGGGCGTTGATATATGTTCTTTAGTGGTTATTAGCCCTAGGTTATAGTGAAAAGGTTTGGTCTATTGCTGGCCCATATTATACAGAATGCAAATATAAAAAAAGAAGAGAAAAAACAGTAACTCCATAGTCCTTTCTGTTTCCCAAGTCTCTTCCTGTGTGACTTCTAAGCATTTTGGTTGCTTATTGTGTCCTGTGTGCTTGAACACAGGGGACATCTTTTTTATCATTTAGCATAGCATATGGCTTCCCCAGACCTGCTCTAAAAATGCAGCTATGAGGGAGATGACAAGAACGGTGGTATTAAATTCCTCTAGACTACCAGTAAATGTTTCCACCCTGATGTCAGGAATGTCGAGCATCTGGAATCTGCAAGTGGAGTGAATTGTTCACCACGGGGAGACTTTCATCAAACTCTGAGCCATCTATTCTCTTAGGAGTCACTACTGTCTTGTTCATAGTGTTGCACTTTTTCAGAAGCAGTTTTCTGGAGCTGGAAAGTTCCTACACTCCTGCTTCTGTATTTTCTAGCACTTTCACAGCTTAGGACTGTCATTATTTTGAGAATCATCATTACATTTTAGCATTATATGTACTTCCTTTGAATTAGTAGCAGTAAGTTATATTTGGTTAAATATAGTGAAAAAGCAGTAGAAAATGAAATGCCCTAAAAAAGTTTGTATGTAGTTTATATAGATGATGCTGTATCTTGCACTTTATAATCTTTCCCCTCAATATTTCATAATATTATAGCTTGCACCATGACACTGTATATATTGGTTATGGCCTGGATTTATTTCTTTAACAAGCACTGTGGAGGGTTAGGGAGATGGCTCCGTAGGTAAAGTGCCTGCTATGCAGGGCATGGTGGCATGCTTCTATAACCCTAGCACTTGGGTGTAGGGGTAGACACAGCCAGACCTTCCAGACCCCTGGAACTTGCTGGCCAGTCAAGCTGGTCAACTCCAGGTTAAGTGAGAGATTCTGTCTCTCTTGTCTCATAATGTATGGTGGGAGTGATTGAGAAAGACATCAGTGTTCATTTCTGGCCTAAGCATGCACATAACACACACACACACACACACACACACACACACACATACACATACTCTGTGGAGGTAGTGAGGAATATTTGACATTCTTGATCACTTTGTGTGTGTGTGTCTATGTCTGTGTGTGTGTCTTCATGTGCCATCCATTGGAGGCCAGAGGTCAATCTCAGATATCAGGCGAATGTTTGCCTGCATGTTTGTAAGTACCTGTGCATGCATTGACTGTAGAGGCCAGAAGAGGGCATCAGATTCCCAGGAACTGGAGTTGCAGATGGTGAGTGTCGGGAACTGAACCTGGATTCTCTGAAAGAGCAGCCAGTGCTCTTAACCACTGAGCCATCTCTCCAGCTCCCACTATTATTAACATATATTTTTCAGAAACAGGGTGTCTCACGGCCTGATGCTCACTGATGGGCTAGGGCAGTGAGCTTCTGTTGATGATGTCTCCCAGCATTGGAAGGCCAGTGTTATACTGTTATACTTGGCATTTTTTATGTGGATTCTGGGGATCAAACTCAGGTTCTCACTGACTAAGCTATTTCCCTAATGCCCCCTAGCCCATTTTTATTGTTTCTTGAAATAAGGTCTCACCTAGTTAAGGTTGGCCTTGAACTCCTGAGTCTCTGGCTCAGCCTGAGTGGTGGATTATAGTTGGGTACCAACACACCCAGGCTTTATTTGTTTTTAAAATTTTTTGAAGTGAAGTCTTAATATTAAAATAAATAAGAATTTGGATATACTTTCTGTTTTGTTTCTAATTTTTCTCTTTTTATTAAATTTTAATGTTGAATTAGGCTCCCTGGGGTCTGGATCTTATTTCTGCTTTTGTTGTTAGCTCTTGTGTTGGGAGATAGCAGTGCTGGTTTAGGCTGTGATTGTATACCTCTAAGTAATGTCTAAAGTATAGGTGGAGTCTCCAGTTAGAAAGCTTTGTAGCAGGATTTTACTAGTGTCTTTTAAATTTTATTTTAATTTTTAAAAGATTTTATTTATTTTTATGATTATTTTATTTTCTCCCTCTAGTTCTTTCTGAAGTTTGTCATTCTCTTCCTTTAGTTCTTTCCGAAGTGTGTCATTGTCTCCCTCTAGGTCCTTCTTGAGTTTTTCATTATCTTTCCTTAGTTCTCTGACTTGTTCTTTATATTCTTTAATTTATCTGAATAGGTCTTCATTTGTTCCTCTGAGATCTGTTTCTTGGGTCACCCCTCAGGGGGATCCCACCGTAGCAATCTCCTTCAGGGTTGATAGAGTTTGGTGTGGATTTATTCTGCACCTTTCCCATGTTGTCCCTTCGTCATGTCCCTGGCATGTGGGTTTCCCTTTTTTTTGCCTGTATTCTGATGTGAATCACAAATGCCTTTTCACTGTGTTGAAGGCTTGCTTTGCTTGCCGCCTTCAGATGCCATTTTTCCCCCCTCCTTGTTTATGGAGTGCTGACTTGTCTAGGTTTCAGGCTTTCAATTTTGTTTATATATTGGAGGTCTAATTCACTCTTCCCTTTCTGTTCTGAAGGTTCTCTAAAAAATCCACTTGGACACTCTCTCAGCAATTCCAGCTGGCGAGTGGGGGGTGGGGAGGGAGATGCCTGACTACTCTGTGCTTCAGGTGGTCCTGGCAGGTCCCTGATCTAACCACTGTGCACTCCTTTATGATTATTTTATATGTATGTGTGTATTGCTTGGCAAGTACACCCTTGTCGTTTGATGCCTGAGTAGGTCAGACCGTTTATTTATTTATTTTTATTTATTTTTATTTTTTTTAAATTTTATTTATTTCTGTATGTGTATCAATGTACTGTCTGCATACAGGTCTGTGCACCCGTGTCCTGCAATGCCGCGGAGGTCAGAAGAGGGTGTCGGATTCCCCTGGAACTGGAGTTCTCCTGGAATTGGAGTTTCAGATGGTTCTCGGCCGCCATGTGGGTGCTGGGGATTGAACCCGGTTCCTCTGTAAGAGCGGTCGGCGCTCCTAACCGCTAGGCCATCTCTCCAGCCCCAGTCAGACCGTTTATAACTCCAGGGTGTTGGATCCACTGGAACTGGAGTTACAGAGGTTGTTAGCCACCAGGTAGGTGTTAGGAACTGAACCCAGGTCCTCTATAAGAGCAACTAGTGCTCTTAACCGCTGAGCCATCTCTCCAGACCAGCTGTGTCTTAATGTTCTATGAATTCCAGCTATGTGTTTAACATTCAGTGCTGTGTTTACTAGAAATCCCACCAGTCTGGCCTTCTGCGGTCAGCCTTGTACTTACCTGTCCCCACTGCCATTCTTCTAGCTCTCCCTAAGCAGGGAGCCCATGAAGCCGCATCTCTTTCTCACACTCTGTGTTGTACACATGTCCAGGAGTACAGGTTGCCAACTGGATGGACAGTCTTGGTGTCACAACCGTCCTTTAATCTACAGAATCATGCTGCTTCATGTTCTACTCCTTCCCCAACAATACTGAGAGCCTGCTCCCAGTTACCTTTCCAGCATCCCTGTCTCCTCTGAACCCTGCACTTCTCTGTTGGGCTCTCCTGGTGGCTTGAAGCTAAGTGCGTTGCCATTCTCAGTTGTCAAATCCTTGAATCCTTTCTTTGCTCAGGCCTCTTGGGATGTAATTACATCACTTGCCCTTTCCTCTTTATTTGATTTTTTAAAATCATTTTTATTTACATGTATGAGTGTACTTATGTATATAAGTGCATCAGTGTCATGCAGTGCCCATGGAAGTTGGAACAGGGTGTTGGGTCCTAGAACTGGAGTTATAGACAGTTGTTAACTGCCATGTGGGTGCTGGAAGTCGAACCTGTGTCCTCTGCAAGAGCAGCTGGTGCACTTAACTCCTGAGCCATCACTCCAGCCCCCATCACTTGGTTGTTTTCATCTAGGCTTCCCGTCACCTCCATGTAAGATGTATCAGTGAAATCCCAGCTCCCTGTTTTGCCGTGCACCTTGCTTTCCAAACCTCCAGCACTTGGGATGTTCGTGGCGTCTCTTTCTGCTTTGCTCTTGGGTTGTCTTTGATTGCTGCGCAGCTTATCCTCACTTTATAGTCATCTTACTGAAAAGATGCTCCTGGTCTTCTGACAAACATGACAGCTCCAGTAGTTTTCCACCTGCATTGCAAAGCATTATCACTTGTTCTTGTCTGTATAGGAAATAGAAGTGTATCTCATCTTCTTTCCTCTCATGCTTTCTCTTTCCCTCCTCCACCCACCATCTTAATGATCCAGAAGTTAATTTTTATCTTAAAGATTAGTTTTGTGCAGTTGTTGCTACCAAACAGGGAAACCTTTTTGTGACCCTTTTGGTCTAAGTTCTTTTCTTACCCTAATGCACATGTGTGTGTATATATGTGCGTGCATGTGTGTGTGTGTGCATATATGTGTGCATGTGAATATGTATGTGTGTGTGTGTGTGTGTGTGTGCATGCGTAGTCCAGAAGACTACCTCAAGTGTCATCTTCAGCAAGGCTGTCTACTTCCTTTGAGACAGGCTTTCCCATTGTCCTGAAGATCACCACTTAGGCGAAGCCAGCTGACCAGGCAGCCAGCTCCAGAGATCCTTGGCTCTAGCTCCCCCATTCTGGGATTACAAGTGTGCACTACCGCACCCCACATTTGTGAGCACAGACGTAGATTCTTGATTGATGCAGTTGGAATATGTTATATCCTTAATGTGAAAGATAGCCTTGGTAAGGTCCAAGATCTTTTCCTTTAATTAACACAGCCCTTGTTTTTTTTTTTGTTTTGTTTTGTTTTTTGTTTTTTGAGACGGGGTCTCTCTGTAACTCCCACTAGCCTGGAACTTGCCATTTAGATCAGGATGGTCTCTATATCATAGAGATCTCCCTGCCATTTCTGGGATTAAAGACATGAGCCAACATGGTTATCTCTAACACAGCTTTTGAAATGGAATGTGGAAGTATCAAGACTTTTAAACAATAAATAGATTGCAAGTTTTCTTGTGAATGTGTTAGTTATATTAAGCACTCTTAGAAAAATTGCTGGGAGAACCAGTACTAAAAGCCCCAAAGGGGAGAAATTAAAAGAATTTGCCTTGAGATGAATTATATTTTTTTCACTATTTCTGAATATAGTCAAGATTTTCCAAATATCAGTTTGCCTTAAAGAATAGGGTAATACTGTTGATGATCCTGTGTTGAATGAATGGTTTTCCACTGTTATTTCAAGACTCAGTTGTGTATCCCTCCAGAAGGATTGATGGAATCATTTGAGTGGACATTTTTGTCTGTTGGACCGATTCTGAGCAATTATTTCAGAATGACACCACAGTATGCTATAACTGAGCATCTCTACTACGTTATTATGTCCAACACTGGTGCCTGGCGGGATGTGAAGTACTTGCAATTATTTCCAAATGATTAATATTTGTCTCAACTGTAGAATTTTGCAGAGTCCATGATTTTAGTGTTCAGTGTTAATGACAAATGATTGGTTCTCAGGAACTCTAGTTTGGATTTTGATACAGAATACATAGTAATATATTGAAACAGAGTTTGCATACAGTAATATATCAGTATATTTCAACCTGTAACATTAATCTCAGCTAAACTATTAATGTTCCTTGCAAATAATTGTTGTATATTCTATGTTAGCAACTTTATCTCTGTGACAGATATCTGAGAAAGCAATTTAAAAGGAAAAATTTCTTATTTATTTATTTATTTATTTATTTATTTATTTATTTTGCGGTGAAGAGGACAGGGCAGAAGAAAGGATCAGGGCATCTAGGAAGCAGAAAGGGTGGGATGGAGGGAGGGGGAACACCTGTGGTAGTCAGCACATACCTTTTCCCTCTTCTATTCTGTTCAGGCCTCCCGCCTGTGGGGTGGTGCCACCCACAGCAGAACAGGCTCTCTCTTTTAGTCAGACCTTTCTAGGAAGGCTCTCACAAGAAGTATGCCCAGAGGTGAGCTTTGCTGATCCTCTAGGCATCTCTGGGTCCAGTCTACCTGACAATATTAATAATCACATGATCTTTATCTTGAAAGTTAAGCTCTTTGAAGACAGATGGTTTTGTCATTATACTTCCCTTCTAACCTGGATCAGGTTCTTTGCATCTCATCTCTCTATTTCATTCTTTGCTAAATTCATGTCAACCTTTGCCTGTTATTTTTGTTTTTAAATCATGTGCATATGTCTATGTCTATGTCTAGGTTTGTGTCCATGAGTGCAGGTACCAGTGGAGTCCAGAAGAGGGTGCCAGATCTTACGGAGCTAGAGTTAGAGGCAGTTGTGAGCTGCACGATGTGGATACTGGGAACCAAACTTGGGTTCTCTGGGAAGAGCAGCGTATGCTCTTAACCGTTGAGTCATCTCTTCTGCCCTGCCTATCTTTATTGCTTATTGAAAATCCCCCTTTTCCTCTGTGACTGTATTCCAGAAAGAGGGACTAATGTTTTGTGTACTGTCTTCTTAAAGGTTGAGCATACTCACATGCTAACACGTAACATGAAGTTTATTTTTATTTAAAAGATGCTTACATAGGTTGTTCACAACCTATGTAAATCATTCTAAGCTTTAGAAATAATTCATCTAACCCTTGGGACTATTCTCTGTGATCAGTTCTTGCATTTGTTGCTATATAAAGATCCCCAGATTTGTGCACTTTATCAAGAAAGAAATTTAGCTCACAGTTCTGTAGTTTTAAGAGCATGGTGCCACTATCTTATTGGATTTTCTTAGGGCCTTTTGGCTGCACCCTGTGGTAGATGGCCTCATGATTGGGAGTACTTGCAAGAAGGACAGACCCCATATGGCAGGAAGCCAGAGAGACTCAGTGGCCAGGTGTGCTCCTTTAACTACAGCTTGTGCTTGTGGGAACACTCCTTTCTGTGGCTCACCTCCATGATTTACTTGCCTTGCATTAACCCCACCTTTAGGGCAGGTTGTGGAAGCTCCCCAACACCCCACAGCAGGGACTAAGCTTCTAACCAGGAGCTTTGGGGGCACACCCTTCTTTTCATTTTTCCGAGACAGGATCTCCCTGTAGCCCCAGCTAGCCTGGAACTTGCTATGTAGACCAGGCTGGCCTCTATCTCACAGAGGTCTGCCTGTCTGCCTCCTGAATGCTGAGATTAAAGGCATTTACCACCGTACCCTGTGCAAGGCTTTTCTTGACAGCTTGTGCCAGAGTGCTAAGTGATGGCTGGCTGCCTGGAAGAGTGCTGAGGAGAAAGGGAAGTTTCGGACAGTCACGTAGCTCATGCTGGTGAGCTTTAACAATTCTTTGTTTACTTTCAAAATTTCATTTATGAGCTTGAAACTACAGGGAACTGTACTTACACTTTGATGTTCATTTTCTTCTTTCCATTTTCACTATATGGATCTCTTTGTTTCCTGAACTTGTGTTCATACACAGCAGTTAATGAATTTACTTAAAGGAATTGGAAGTAAAATATCAACAAATCAAATTTGTGAATCTTTAAATGTTATTCAGAAATATTTCCCCAAGTATCCCAAATATAGGACACTTAATTTGGAATCTTGGGGGAAAAATTGACCAATTAAGCTACTATGTAGAAACAGTTCAATTGAAGCATTTAATGCTTTAGAATCAAACTAAACTATACAGGCTTATTGAGAGAGAAAAAAAGCTTGGCTGCAAAAGAATTATGTCTTACAGAGAACCTCATGAACCTCCTCTGCCTAATTTTTCTGCCTTCCATGGAACTCTCTATCTCCAGGGCAAAAGGCAATGGAAGTACCTAATTTTAGAAAAGTATTACTCTTGGTTTGGCAGTTGCTAGGTTGAAAATTCTCTTTCTCATATCTTTCTACCATGCTTCTCCAACCCTGTCTCTTTCTGAGATTTAAAACTCTTTCAGTGTTTTGTCTCTGTGTCATTATGCTGCTTTTGAAGTCATTTCACAATCAAGTTGATATGGATAGGTTAAAGACAGCAAACATTCTGATTATTATCTTTTCTTCAAGTTCTTTCAGATGTTACTGTTTTCTGTGTTCTAAGTTCTCTAAACTATGAGTATTTAGTTCAAAATCACATGTGGTAAATTATACAGTTTTCCTAATGCAGACAGCCAAACTGATAGCCTTCTTTAAGAGAGGAAATCATTCTGCTTGCTATGATGCTTGCCTATACATTAAAAAAAAAATGGTCAGCCAGGCGTGGTGGTGCACACCTTTAATCCTAGCACTTAGGAGGCAGAGGCAGGCAGATCTTTGTGAGTTCAAAGCCAGCCTGGTCTACAGAGTGAGTTCCAGGACAGCTGGGGCTACAGGGAGACCCTGTCTTGAAAAGACAAAAAAATAAGGTCAAAGTGGATTTTAACAATTTACCCACAAGGAAGTCAAGACTGTCCTTAACTTACAATCATTAGAAGTTGGCTGACATCTGTAATATGTATAATGCCAATATTTACTTCAGAAGATTTATGAATATGGGTACTCCACACACAGGCTCAATTTAACCAGACAAAAATTAAGTAGAAATTCATTAACGTTATAGAGTTATGTATAAAAGAGCCCTATCAGCAACAGTGACTACTCCAAATAGGCTCTACATTCTTCACGGCTGGTAGCTAAGTTGGGGGGGGGAGGATACAGGAAAGTTCAGGTCTTATCAGTGAGATAAATGCTACATCTGGTAAAGCCTCTCTCCTCATTCACAGGGGCAGAAATATAAAGCTCTAGAGAGTTAAACAAGAGAAATTTAGACACAGGGGTAAGCAGACACCTCCTAGCCTGTTTCAAGTAGTTCTCAAAGGAAAAAAAAAGTCTGATTTTTTGTATCTAAGCCTGGCCTGAAGTTTAACCAGAGAATAAAAATGGCCTCTAATGGAAAATATCATTATAGGAGCAAGGATACCTTAGTTTTTCTCCATTTATAGATAGAAGCTAACTAATTGTAGGTGTAAGCTCTCAGACTCTTGCCACCCCAAAAATAACTAGAGAAGAACTCAATTTAGGTAGTAGTAAAGGAGATACTTCTGTCGGCTTGATTCTTCTTGATTATGAGTGTTAAGCACTCATGTGCTTATAAAAAATTAGAGATATCAAAGCATGACCCTTCAAAATGTAGTTTTCTGACTTTTGTAACTTCTTGTTCTGAAAAAAGAAACCCAGTAGATTTTAAGATAAGAAAATGCCTTTTAATTATTAATAGATTGGCATGTGCTATTTGAACCTGGCTCTGGAGATGGGATTTGGCTCTCCCACTTGAGACCCAAGCTTATTTATCTCAAAATGTCTTCTGAATTCTCATGAGGCAGATTGCTTCCCTCCCAACTCAATGAAAGCATTATGCCCTGAGAACATCAAAGGGATATAATATTTATTGCCAGTAGAAGTTATTATTACTTAGTTTGTGATATAAGGATATTACTTTAAGATCAGCTTAAGGGATCTCTGTTTTGCCCCTACCAATGTACTTGGGTAGGAACCCTCCCCCAAATAAAGCTTCAGGCTACAGAAGGGGGACCACTCTTAAGCTTGCCACTTCTTAAAAAACTGTGAGGCAAGTCAGGTCTCCCCTTAGCCCCAAGTTAACAGAGAATTTACTATCACTTTAGATGCAGTAAAATTTAAAAACTCACACAAACTTATGGGAGCCACCCTTAGGCATGCCACACCTTAAAATGGCAAGTGGCAACCCAGCTCTTTTAGTCCTAAGATAATAGAGAATTCTCATATCACTTTAGAAAAAAATTTTAAAATCACTACAAACTTTCGGGGACCCATTTCAAAATATTTTTATATAATCTTAGGTAATTCAAATTGGAGTGTAGAAAGATTTTGTTTGTCCAAATGTTGATTCAGATTATACAAATCAAAGCATTGAAAGGCGGCAGTCACTGAAAACGATAAAGATTGAGAAGACAATATTTATACTAAATGTTTTAGGGCTAGGGATGAAAGGGCCTGATTATCTGATAAGACAAGGGTCAATTCAAGTTTGTAGTTCCCCAAAATTTATGCTGGAGAAAAAATTTAGGATAAAAATGTAGACGAGATCTGACTCTGCAGCACAGTTCCAGGAGACATCCGGGGAGCTGGTGCCCTCGGAGTGTGGACCCACTGTGTTTGATCTTTTGAATCGCATTATAAGATCATCAGCTCTTTCCTAACTCCTTGGGTCTGGGCTCTCATATCCTTGACCTCTTCTCTGAGTGGTGGCTGATCCCTCCTTTCTTCTGCATCGTGTAAGATCTAAGATCCTGGCTTTAGACTCTGTTCAAATGCCAGTGACTCCCAAGTTTGAATGCCATACTGCTCTGTGAAACTCCTAATGCCTGTGTCCATCCTGCTGGCCCATGGATATTTCCAGTTCAGCACGTCTAAAGCTAGTGGTCCACTGTCTGCAGTGGTGGCCTCAGAAGATCCTGGTATGCTGTCTGAGGCTTTTTTTTCCCTGTGCCCTTTATTCTTGGTTTGTGCGAGGCCCTAGTTTTGGTCCATAGCGACCTGCCTCCTGCAGTCTATCTAGACGGATTATTTCTCGCCCTTTCCGCCAGCTGCTCCCTAGGTCCAAGCCACCATGGTCTGGATCATCAGCTGCACTAACCTTCCATAGTAGCTCTCTGCTTCCACCCCTGTGGATTGGGAGCAAGCAGACTTCTTAAAATATAAGTGATATCGTCTCTCTTCTTTCTGCAGAGCACCCCAGTGGCTTTTACACTAACACTCTGAGGTTTGTCTTACCAGGCCTCTGGGATCCTGCCCCGCTGTCCCTTGAGCCCCCCCCCCCCCCCCCCCCCAGGGCCGTTCCTCTCGTGGTCTCTGCTCCTGTTCTAACATCGTTTCAGTTTGCTGTCTGTCCTCTTCAGGCTTACCCTGACTTGGGTTTTGTTCCTGTAAGACTTGTCTCTCAGGTGCCCATGTGGCTAACACCACCTTCCTGAAGTGTGTACTTGCTTGTGCTTTCTTCTGGTAGCTTACCCAGACCACTTCATGAGTCTCATTGCATGCTTTGCCTAGTCATATCTTTTTCTGTTAGTACTTGTTACTGTGTAGCATTTGGTACATCTTGCTTCTGATGTTGATGTTTTTCTTCCAAGGTGGTTACAACCATGAGAGTAGGAGTCTTTGCTGGGGAGCTCATTGGTACATTGCAGATACTTTGAACATCGGCTAATCTGAAGAATTTACAGTGGTCAGGAAATGCTGTTTGAGTGAACATTTATCCTAACATCTTACTTGGCTGACTTTCCATACCCTGGCCAGCTATGACTATTAATAAATCTTGTTGTTTTCTCTTTCTTTCTTTCTTTCTTTCTTTCTTTCTTTCTTTCTTTCTTTCTTTCTTTCTTTCTTTCTTTCTCTCTCTCTCTCTCTCTCTCTCTCTCTCTCTCTCTCTCTCTTTCTGTCTTTTCGAGACAGGATCTCATTGTTTTTTAAATAGATAGGAGAAACATGATGTGCTCTCTTTGGCATTTTGATTTTTGATTTGTTATGTGAAGCTTTATGCATTGCTTCTTTTTGGGGAGAGGGCATCTACTTCCTTTCTTTTCCTAGTTCTTTTCTACTGTGCATTTTCTTGGGTTAGCAAAGTCTTTTACTACCCTGGATCTTAGTTGCTTGCTTGTTGCAACTTCAACAGCTTCTTCACAGACTTGTTTAGTTTAATTTTCTTTTTAACAGCTTACATAAAGCTAGATGAGTTTTCTCTGGTCAGAAGAAATATCGCTGAATGGGATGACCTGTATAGCTCTTCACATGTGCTGTCACGTGGTAATAAAAATTACAGATGAGCAATCCTCCTGGGGACGATGATTGCTTGGTATTAGTTTGCAAAGGTTTATCATTTGGTGGCAGGAGGCATCGATTAAAGGGGGGAGAGGAGAGAAACAGAGGTTTAGAGTTTTGTATTGCCTTGTTTTTGAGACAGGGTCTTACTATGTAGACGATGCTGGCCTCAAACTCACAGAGGTCTGCCTGCCTGTTCCTCCTGAGTGCTAGGGTGTGTGCTTCTACTCCTGGCTGAAAATAGAGTTTTAAGTAGCTAGCTTTATGAGGCAAGCTAAACATCACAAGTTTTGATACCAGTTTAGGCTGTATACTGACACTGTCTTAAAACTGTTTTTTTAAAGTACTGTGATATATTCTAGTAATTGATTAATCTCATTAGGGGGATTTACTTTTTTCTATTTCATGTGTATGAGTGTTTTGCCTGCATGTATGTAATTACATCATGTGAGCCCATTTCCTGTAGGGGCCAGAAGAGGACATTAGAATGGAGCCCCTGGGTCTGGAGATAGGATAGTTGTTAACTGCCATGTGGGTGCTGGGAACTGAACCCCGGTCTTTTGGAAGAGCAGCCAGTGCTCTTAACAGCTGACCCATCTGACCAGCTCCTCAGTAATCTTAAAATGTCACAAAATCTTATTCATCAAGGGGATGACGCTTTGTGATATCCTCTGGTTAAAGTGCTATAATTTCCAGTGAACAGCTTGTTCCACATGGTTTTGGTTTTTATGGGTTAGGTCAGCCTTATCCTCCTTCAAAAATCCCTGCTCAAATCACCCCTGATATCAAAAGAGTAGGGTTATGGTAGAAAACAACTCTAGTTTATCAGTAATGCTGATTTAAATATTTCAAACAAAAATTGTAAGACAACTTCCTTGAAGCTGTTAAAGCATCAGCTGCTTTAAACTTGTTTGTTGAGTCCTGAATGACCCCTGTTGATTGATTTAAACCTGTATGCTCAGTGCTGACTGGTACCTGTCTGCTGTGCTGCTCAGAGCACGGAAAGCCTCCACCTGCTTTTGGAACTAGAAGTTGTTTCTGTGGGAAGTAAGTCTTTTATCTTTAAGGCTAATGATAGACAATTTATTGTAGCTTATCATTTGGTGTGATGTTGCTACAGGAAATACAACTGCCACATATCTGGGCCCAGTCAAATAATCCAATAGGTTCAAAGAATATGTTCTTTTTTTTTATCTTTAAGGAAAAGAGGCAAATTTAAATCATGGCTACAATGAAATTTGTATTTAAATCCAATCAGGTAAGTAATCCAAGAGTGGTTCCCAGAGGATAGCATAATGCCCTGGCTTGCAGAATGAGCTGTTTAATGCTGCGCACTAATATACTGCTTTTTAAATTTTTATGCAGCCAGAATTTGCCATGTAAAATGCTCTGGAAAGGAAGGAATAGGTCATATGATTTTGTTGCCAAATATCAGGAATCAGTAACATATTTAATACATCTTTGTGTCTGCAATTAATCCTGTGTTTATGAACATCTTCCATAGCTTGTAAGAACTTCTGCACTGTTGTTCCACGGTTAGGAATTCTTCCTCCTCCTCCTCCTCTTCTTCTTCTTCTTCTTCTTCTTCTTCTTCTTCTTCTTCTTCTTCTTAATTATTTTGGGTATACTAAGAATTAAACACGGGGCCAAGTTCATGCTAGGCATGCAGTTTGCCATGGAGCTACAACCTCAGCCTCTATTTCCTTTAGTGTTAGAAAGCCGTATCTCTATCCTGTTTTGTAGGTGCCAATGATAAAGAGTTGCATAAGCATTATTTAAGAAACAAAACCAATAGAAGATCTGCATGTCTACCTGTCAGTTTATGTAAGTACACATCATAAGAGGAGATGTCAGGCATCAAGTCCCTCAGTCATAGAAGCTGAGAAGTCCCACGATCTACCATCTGCATCTTGGAGACCAGGCTTAGGAAGCAGAGGAGCCAGTAGTTTATATCTGTCTGACAGTGAAGCCCTGACAATCAGCCTGGGGTGGAATGTGGGGTGCTTAACCAAGTCTTAGAGTCTGAAGTCCAGATAGCCAGGAGCTGCCATGTCAGAGAGGGGATTGGCCGTCCACTGTGGATTGGATGGTGCCTGATGATGGGTGGGGGAGATTCTTCTTTACTCAGTCTCTGATTCAAATGTGAATCTCTTCCTGAGGTGCCCCCTAGTCACACTCAGAACCCTGTCCTATCAACTGTTGGGAAATCCCTTTGTCCAGTCAAGGTGACATGTAAATTCAGTCATTGCCAAAGTATTTGTTAAACTTAGAACTTTGGTTTAATTAATACACCCCAGCTGAGCTATTGCGCATGCTGTTAAAGAGAGGCAAACAGGGCTTGCAAGGTGGTTCAGGGGTCAGTGATGACCCAAGTCAGATGCAGGACTCACAGTGCTAGAAGGAGAGAACCAACTTCTGAAAGTCCTCTGACTTCCACATGTACACACAAACACACACACCTAGACACACACAGCTAGACACACACACCTAGACACACTATGTGTGTGTATATATATATATATATATATATATATATATATATATTTGAAACCTTCACTAGTCACTTCTCTTTCATTGCATCCCCAGCGTGAAGCAACAGAAAATCACACCTAGACAAAAGCAGACAGGCAGCCCCTCCCCTCAGTTCAGCCTATAGGTTAAGTCAGTTATAGAACCACCTCACAGTCTGCTGCAGGCTTCATTGTCTGCTCTGAGAAAATAGGTGAGGCCCTTGGAATACTTTGCATTGCCCCTGGCACTGTGTTAAATTTTGTCAGTAGAGGGTGTGGAGGACACTGCAGGAGGAGTAATGGGGTTGTTAGCAGCAGTTAGGGCAGCCTCCAGTGACACTTAACTTTGAGTGTCAGCAACACACGCACAGGCAGATTCCTGGTAAGCCTCTTAGACATGTTTGGGTTGACGTCTTGACCTCCATGTGCCTGTAGGTGTTCCCTATCTGCAGGCAGTTTTATGCACTGGCAGAACATTTCTAATGTCTCAGTTCTTAAAATAGAACTTCATGCTTGCAGACATTAAAGATACTTAATGAGTTGCTAAGTGGTTCCATTGTAGAAATAATAAAATACATATCCGCATGGTTCCGTGAAATGTACAGAAGTTAAATATTTAAATTACTATATCCCACCCTATTGGAAATTTAAAATTTGTGCCCCCCTACATTATAAGTTAAATGTCATAAACAGATATGAACACTTTATCCATGTTTCCAAAAATGAATTTGATGTTTGAATTAGCCACAATTAAAAATTAATAACTAGGGGCTGGAGAGATAGCCTAGCGGTTAAGAGCACCGACGCTCTTACAGAGGACCCGGGTTCGATCCCCAGCGCCCACATGGCGGCTAAGAACCGTCTGTAACTCCAATTCCAGGAGAACTCCAGTTCCAGGGGAATCCGAGACCCTCTTCTGACCTCCGCGGCATTGCACGACACGGGTGCACAGACCTGCATGCAGACAATACATTCATACACATACAAAAATAAATAATAAAAAAAAATAAAAAAAAAATTAAAAAAAATTAATAACTAGACAGATTTCACTGGCAGCTTACTTGTGTATTTACTTAGATGTATTTTGGAGCCGTATTTTCTTGGGCAAATAGAAGATTCCTATATTTAGAGTTGTTTTATGTTTGGGCATATCTACCTGTCTATTTCTATTAGTCATTTATTTTTTTATCAATCTTATATATCATCAAAGAGCATAAGAACTGAGGGGTGCTATTTTCTCAGTTGAGTCTCCAGTGACTGGCTAGCATAGTGACTGGAATATAAGAACTCTGTAAATGCTGGTTCTTAAGAATGTAGTTTAAAAAGATTTAGCCCATTTTATGCTGCCAAATAGACTATAGTAGTTTCCAGTGACTTTACTTTCTGTAGTTTCCATTATCTGTAGTCAACTGTGGTCTGAGAATATTAAACGGAAAATTCCAGAAATAAACAATTCATAAGTTTTAGGTTGTGCACCCTCCTGAGTAGTGTGATGAAATTTATAGCGTCCACCTGGAGTGTGAATTCTCCTTTTGTCCAGTGTGTCCACACTGTGTAGGCCACCTGCCCTTGAATCATTAAGTTGGCCTTTCTAATAAGATCCACTGTCAAAGCATCGCAGTACTTGTGTTTTTTGAGTTGCCTTTACTTTATTTAGTAACCACCTCAAGACACAAGAGTATGCCTAGGAAACAACATAGTAATGCACGTGGTTTGGTTCTGTCTGTGATTTCATACACCCCTGAGGATCTTGGATAAGGGGAGCTAGTGTTGTACCGACTGGATAATTCATAATTAAATTTATCGTCTCATGGTTCTAGAGAGCGAGTTCAGCAATGGAGTATAGCATAGGGTCAGGGCCTTACTGCGTCATTTTGTCCTTAGAAGGGAAGAGATAGAAAGAGGAGAGAAAAGGGGAGACTGAGCTTGGTTTCTGTAATGATGATAATGCTAATTCCTTCAGGCAGAGTCCGCATGGCCCAGTCACCTCTCATCAGTCTTTTCCTCCCAACACGTTGCATTGGTGATTAAATTCCCAACATGTGCTTTATTTGGGGGTAGGGGAGGCATTACAACCATGATAAACCCTTTCCCATGTCCTTCTCCTCCTCCTCCCATGTGGGAGTAGACCCCTTTCCTTCTCCTTCTCTTCCCTCCTTTGCTACACTATAAACTCCAAAGAACAGCAACCATGTCTGCTTTGTCTCAGATCTTTAGAGCTTCAAAGTACATGATTCATCATTGCTCATTAGAATAACTTGTTAATGAGCTTGAAGGATTACAGAATGTTTGATCAATTTCAGGATCCCAGTTCTTGCCCTCTGAATCTCTAGGACTAAAAACACTTGGTTGGAGTTCAAGAGTATTTTCACTATTGGAACTCAAATTGGATAAAGGCATATTTTTGATCCATGTCAGGACGGAGAGCCCATTCCACTCAGGGACAGGTGGTTTCTGTGCTACTTGCTTTGAGATCACATACCTCTGGCCTATTGGCTGTTTAACCACGCCTTAATTTCTGGTTGGCAATATCTTATCTCCTTTAGCATTGGTTGTGACTGCCAGATGCGGTGGCTGGAGGGAAGTGACTGCTGTTGCCACCGGAGTGCCAGATTTTGGTGGCATATAAATCAGAATTGCATGATACGAAAAGCCTTTCTGGCTTTCGATTCTTTGCTAACAGAAAAAATATTTTTTAAAACTTGAAGTATGAATGGTTTATTCCAGAAAACAGAAGCAATACTTGGGTAAAGAACACTTTCCATATGTCAAAGAGTGTGGTCTTGTATCCAGCCGGAAGTCACAATTATCTGTTGTTTTGACTTTGAGTCATTGGAATAAGGTGTCCTTCTCATTCTAGAGGAAGATGTATCAAGGAAAGAAGAATGTTATTTTATATCAAGTGCCGGCCTGGAGCTCAGAGCTCCATTGTTTCACTGAACTTTTAGGACAGCCACTTTTGCCCCAATGTTTTTGTGTTGCCATTTTGTTTTGGTTGACTATACATTCCCATGTTGTTTTAAGAAATGGCACAGATCTGTATATCACCCACTTCCCTTTAGTGTTAACATCTTGTGCCAACTGCAGCAGAGTGTTGTGGTCAGGAACTGTCGTTTATAAATCTGCTATGGTTTGAGTGGGATCCCCAAAACTAAAGTGTTGGGAGCTTAATCCCCAGACAAACGTATCAGTTAGGTGAGGGCTCATAAGAGGCGAGCAGGTCAATACAGTGTTTCTCTATGAGTGAATTAATGCTGTTATTGCAAGAGTGGGCTTGCTATAGAAGTACATTTTGTCCTATCCCCTTCTGCTTACCTGCCCCGAGTTGCCGTTCCACTCTCAGCTGTGGAATAACAGCTGCCCTTACTAGGTGCCTCGCCTTTATGTTGCACATCCTGCTTCCAGAACTACAGACCAAGTCAACTTGTGTTATTTATAAATTATCCATTCCCTGGTATTCTGCCATAGCAACATGAAGCAGTATAAAACACTCCAATATCCTTATTTAGATTCACCATTTTTGATTCACTTTTATGTGTTTGTATATTTACTTGTATGAAATTTCACTCACATGCACAGGTTATTTCTTTTTAAGAACAAAGGAAGCGCCGGGCGTGGTGGCGCACGCCTTTAATCCTAGCACTCGGGAGGCAGAGGCAGGCGGATCTTTGTGAGTTCAAGGCCAGCCTGGTCTACAGAGCAAGTTCCAGGACAGCTGGGGCTACAGGGAGACCCTGTCTCGAAAAGACCAAAAAAAAAAAAAAAGAACAAAGGAAGTAAGGCTCAAATAAGTTACATGAACTGGTTTAAATGTAGACATGGGGGGCTGGAGAGATGGCCTAGCAGTTAAGAGCGCCGACAGCTCTTGCAGAGGACCCAGGTTCCATCCCCAGCACCCACATGGCGGCTGAGAACCATCTTTAACTCCAGTTCCAGGGGAATCCGACACCCTCTTCTGATCTCCAAGGCATTGCACAATACAGGTGCACAGACCTGCATGCAGACAGTACATTCCTACACATACAAAAATAAATAAATAAAAAAAATTAAAAAAATAAATGTAGACATGGGGTTCAAATAGTGGTCTGCCTGGTTCTTTGGTAATAACCAATAGTAATTAATAGCCAGATCTTATCAAGTTACATATGGACTCTATTTTATGCTTCCTACATCACAGGGATTACTGATATCTTAGCTCATTTAGTTTTCCTAGCAGTTATATCACAGTTTATATCACAGTATATATCACAGCAGTTATATCACAGTAAGTTACATCACAGTTGAGTTAGTACCCTTAATTAAACCTGAAGTCATTTTACCAAGGAATAGGCAATGATTTTTTTTTTTTGCAACTCCCATTTTTTTTTACGACTCCTGAAATTGGTAAATGAATTTCTACCTTTTATATAATTTTATATTTTAAATCTTTGACCATATTCACTGACCTTAGCAACTGTCGATTATTTGTGTGTGAGAGAGAGAGAAAGGGAGGGAGGGAGGAAGGGAAGAAAGGAGAGATGGGGGAGAAGGTAGAAAAAGAGAAATAATGGGCAAAAGAGTGAGTCTGTATTATCATAGGTCAAGTTAGGTTGAGATGCTTTAAAATAGTAAAGTCGAGGTAGATGGAGTGCCAGGTTTTTAAGGGAATTATTATAAATTCTCAAGACCACATAAGATTTTAATTGGAATTTTTTTCATAGTCTCATTTCAGGGTTATTCTATGGATTTTTTTTCCTAAATATAGCCCTAGGGATGATGGTTGAATTTAATCAGATGTCCACAGTTTCATATCTGAGTTTCAGAGTGGTACCTCCTGCATTTGGCTGTGAATTAGCACCACTGTGTGTTAGAAAGATAATAGATACACTAATCAGCAACCCATGATTTACGGTTCTTTGCTCGTTAAATGTCTTATAAAGCTGTCCCCTTGATGAACAGCAGTACTTATTCAGACCAGGAATAACAACAGTCCCATGCGTTGCTGACCTCAGGAGGTCTTGGTGTTTTTGTAGACAGCAGACAGAAATAAAAGGAATTTTGTCCTTTTTACCTCATGTAATCCCACTGGAAAAGGAACCATGTGCCATGAGCTGATAGTAACTACCGCCAGGTAATCTCCCTGAAGAGTCTCGGGCAAGCAGTATTGCACCATTGTTTGGACCAGAGTCTGGCAGCTTGTGATGGACATGGATGGCCGCTGTGGCAGGCTACCGTGGAATACTGCACTACTGTCTGCCTCCAGCATCTCTGCAAGGCACGCCACAGCAACCTGCATCTGCCACTGGAACTCTTTGGGAGTGGAATCAGATAAACATTATATACCCCAGATTTAAACTCCGTTCTGCACAGCCTTTTGAAAAGCAAAGTGATTGTGCAAAATTGCGAAACAGCATGCGAGTCACTGTGTGTGGTTGATTTGCAGAACTTTATTTTTGCATGTTACATAATGCAAGTATTTTGAAGCTGTATGTTATTAGGATTTCTTTGCAAACTACAAAGCCTTCTTAACAGACCACTCTATCAATTTTCTGTTCTCCTAAGGAAGTTTTTCCTATTCATGACTCATTCCACTCCTTGGCCAACAAGGAGGAGAATGTAATAACGATTAAGGAAAGGAATGTGCGCCCTTTCTTTTTTTGAGAACTGTACACATTTTCTGTCTCGGGTTATGTAAACTTGGATGACTGCAGAATGTTGACAACTGGGAAAGGTAAAAACTACCCTGCTAATATATACTCCTTTGGAATTTAAAAATCAAAACGCTTCCTCTGCTTCTTGAAAGAAGTGTTTTGCTTGATGGGCCAGAACACAAATCCAGTAAAAACAAAAACAAAAACCAACATGTTCCAGCCGTCACTCACACACACCTTTAGTGAAATTAATGAGATCACCCTAAGATTACACTTTGTGTTTTATTTTCACTTTATAGGTCTATATGAGCTGTTGGCTGCACTGCCCGCCCAGCTGCAGCCACATGTGGATAGCCAGGAGGACCTGACCTTCCTTTGGGATATGTTTGGTGAAAAAAGCCTACATTCACTGGTCAAGGTAAACCATGCTGATGTCAGATTCTCTTTGCAAAAAACATATGGAAAAATATTTTGAGCGCCATCTAGTAAACCAGAGATTAAATTGTTGCTGTCTGAAAACAAAACAGCCTTGTTCCATTTCACTGACGGGTGTGGAAGTTGTTAAAGATTCTACCAAAAATACATAGATGACTTCACTAAGGGCAGTGATGTGGCTGTGCATGCTAATTCGGCAGCATGTGGCTGCCCTTGTTTAGACAAAGAGCATGAAATAGTAGCAGTAAGGTTTAGACTCCTTTGTGGTCAACATTCATGGGCTGGAATTTAACTTAAATAAACAAATGTTCACAGCAGAAATTAGAAGGAATATATTTTCTGAGGTCAGGAACGGCAGCAGTCCAGTAGCCACATTAATTTAAAATAATTTCCTTTAACAAAGTCAACTGAAATTCTAGTAAGCTGTTTCTTTTATTGGCCTGACTCCATTGAAATGGTATTTTGTAGATAAATACAGTGGAGCTAAATATGAATAAAAACAGTTTTTGGAGATGGTTTTAGTAAAGCCTCTCGCCATGAAAATGATCAGGCTCCAAGAAGCAGATTCCGCCCGTCTCACAGAAACACTGGGAGTGATCAGCACTCTTAAAATAGTAAGACGAGAACAAGAAACTCACTGGAAAATATGCCACTCTTGCTTCTGGAAATATGAATTGCATTTTCTCTCATTTAACTCAAGCTGCAAGAAATTTAGAGTCTTTCTTGTGTCTGTAGGAGGTAGGAGTTCTATGCCTCCACGAAATCTGGACCTGTGCTCAATTCAGCTACATTTGTTATGGTTGTCTGTCGTGATGGGAGGCTTTGAACTGATTTATAGTATTCGAAAATGGGCCACTTCTTAATTGCCATTGCTTTACAGAACAAGAAAATTCTATTTTGCTTCTTTTCCTGAAGTTTGTGTACTTTGAGTAGCAACGGCTCTCAAGCATCGAAAGTTGATACGCAGTGTTTCCCTGGCAGTACGCTTGAAGACTGGAGATTATTCATTCACTTGTTTTTTTTTTTTCTATTAATACAATTGCTAAGGTATCTTTGTGCACAGGTTCATTTTTGGCACTTTACTTAATTTCTTGGGGCAAATTAGAAATGATTTTGGGATAAAATTGATGACATTTATAACATAGTAATCATTAGTAATCATAAGAAAATGATTCTGGATTGACCGTATGGAAGTCGAATAGCTGCAGACTTTTTTATACTGATGTTATCATTTGAAATGTATTCAAATTGGCATTATCCCTTCATCATTAAGTAAACATTCCCTAAAAGGATGGATGTATATTTGCTTGTATTTATTTATAATATAGCTTCTTTTTTTTTATTTTAAAGTGGAAGTCAGAATGTCTGTCAGCAAATTGACAATTTCATATAAAATTATGATCATCCAAGTTCCTAAATGTAAGTTAGGCAAATTTAAATGAGTATTATTAAGTGATCAGAGCATATAAAGGATAAAAGAACTATAGAAGTAGTTGTTATTTATGTTAAAAGACAAAACTATCGCATAAAACAAATTCTTAGTTGCATTGGACAGTGAGTCTTAAGCATAAGCTATTTTCCACAGCATATGTCAGTATCATGTGGCCAGGAAACATTGAGATGGTTTCTGGTTCTTTAAAAACAGTGAAGTAAATAAATGGTTGTTGCTGGTATTTAGATAGCGCAGGTGACATGTGCACTATTCCAAATGTTCTTCAATAATTGTTATAAAGTGTATTTTTAAAGTCAGTTTTATTTTGTGCCACTAGCGTATTCGAGGTAGAGGTTCCTTCCTACCCTCCCCCCTGCCCCCCGCCGCCTCCATCTCTGATCAGATACAGACCTCAAGTTTGTCCTCAGACTGACCTGTTCTATTAGTTTTAAATATGTAAAGTCTAAAACGCCTCCAGGAGGCAAGCTCATGGGATCATAGCTTTAAACAACTGGAACAAACTACTCAACTGTATTCCAAGTGCCTCTTATTTAAGGCTGGAGGATAGAAGCCTTCGGCTTTTGTACATAAATCTTGCTGGAGCAAAAGGAATTTATTTGAAAAGATTTGTTATAGAGTGAATCAAAATGTGCTTTGGTTTTATGCTCTCTTGCCTGAAGTTAAAGCTGTTAGTATATGATTTAGAACTGCTGAACACAAAATTTGATTTTATCCTAGCCAAAATTTTCAGTCCTCATATATATGCATATATATATATATATAATGTATATATATATATATATATAAATATAATGTATATATTAAAGGCAGTTATAAATTGCCACATGTTTTAAATACTTGTACCCTTGGGGTCTAATGTAAAATATACTTAAGAAGAGGCCATTTTGGCTTTACAGTCTAAGCAACAGGTACCACATACTACCTTGGGATATTAGCTTGTCACTACAAAGAAAGGATGATTGTAGCAACGCATCATGTCCAGCCTTCTGACATTGCTACAGAATGTGGCCATCTTCAGAGTTCATGCTCAGAACAGCACAATTGAGTTACACCCCCCCCACACACAAAATAATCTCATAATATTTTAAGTAGGTGTACAGTTTTGCACTGGGATGCATTCATTGCTACCCTCGGCTGTTAGATACCCCTGCAAGATTTGGTTGAGGGTATTTCTTTTAAAGAAAAAAACTTGAATTAGAAAAGCTGTGTGATAAGGACTGTGAGTGTGTCAGTATTAGAAGGAAGACAGTACTGGAGAAGATGGACTCTGTCAAGGTCTGGGAGGATACCAGAGGTCTCCCTCAAATGATCTAGCCACTGATCCATCTTCTGCAAATACACAGGGGCTATGAAGCATATACTTTTTTTTTGTCTTTTTGAGACAGGGTCTCCCTGTAACTCCAGCTGACCTGGAACTCAGTATGGAGACCAGGCTGGCCTTGAACTCACAGAGATCTACCTGCCTCTGCCTCCCAAGTGCTGGGATTAAAGGCATGTGCCACCATGCCCGGCAAAGCATATACTTTTATGTCCTAACTTCTTGCATAGATTTATTTTCTACTCTTATAATTTTTTTTACAAAAGTGATCTCATTACTTAAATTTTATTTAGTCATGCATATGCTTATAATCTGATTTAAATTCATTTTAGAAAATATGGCATAAAAACTTGCATAAATATTAGATTTCTTTAAAATTAGGTTGCATTGGGGCTGGAGAGATGGCCTAGTGTTTAAGAGTGCCGACGGCTCTTGCAGAAGACCCAGGTTCAATCCCCAGCACCCACATGGTGGCTGAGAACCGTCTTTAACTCCAGTTCCAGAGGAATCCGACACCCTCTTCTGACCTCTGCACCTTTGCACGACATGGATGCACAAACCTACATGCAGACAGTACATTCATATACATAAAAATAAGTAAAATAAAAAATAATAAAATTAGGTTGCTGTTCTGTCTCCTCAAGAAACTTCTGTTCTTTTTTAAAATACTTTTTGATAAATTGTGTATTTCAATCATTATCTTTCAGTCCAATTTAGACACATTCCCCTCTCCCTGCCCCCATCCCACCCCTGCTCATGCCTTCTGAAACTTCTGTTCTCAACTCAAAATTGTGTTGGATTTCCAGGATGAGAATGTTAAGTTGTTATGACCTTTCAAGTGGTTGTATGTTTTCCTCAGTCTTCCTAAGTAGTTGTATATTTATGTGAGGACATGAAGAAGAAAGAAAACTAATCATTTGAACATCCTTTTTCAGATTCAATAAACAGGACTTATGTATATATATTATATTTAATATATATTCAATTTATACACATGTATACACACACACGCATATATATATATATATATATAGAGAAGAGAGAGAGAGAGAGAGAGAGAGAGAGAGAGAGAGTCTCCCTTATAGCCTCATCTGGCCTGGAACTCAGTATGTAGACCAGGCTGTCCTGGAACTCACAAAGATCCATCTGCCTCTGCCTCCCAAGTTCTGGGATTAAAGGCATACACTACCGTACCTGGCAGAAATTGATATTTTAAGGAAGAATTTCCTTGTACAGTAGCATTACCGTGTGTTTCTGGGATTTTAGTATTGAACAGTTAGTGACAGTGGTATGCAGAGATGGCTCAGTGAATAAGAGCACTTACGTCTCTTGCAGAAGACCTGAGTTCAGTTCCTAGCACTTGGCGGCTGCTAGCCATCTGTAATTCCATCTGACACCCTCTTCTGGCCTCCATAAGCATCAGGCCTGCCCTTGGCACACATACATGCATGCAGGCAAAGATTCATACACATAAAATAAAAATAGATAAATCCTTAGAAAGGACGAACTATGAGTGCTGTGGCATGAGCTCAGTTGGCAACGTGCTTGCCTTAAAGTCACGAGGAGCTGAATTTGATTTCCCAGAAAACACATTAAAAGAAAGCATGCTGACATGCACTTGAGACGTCAAGGCTAGGAAGGCAATACCAGGTGGATCCCTGAGGTTACAACGGCCTGCCAGCCTAGCCTACTTGATGAGTTAGTTCCAGTGAGAGACTGTCTAAAAACAAGTGGATGGTGCCTGAGGGATGACACCCAAGGCTGTTCTCAGGCCTCCACACACACATACATGTGTGCCTTACCAAATGTGTGTGTGCACATGAGTATGCACACACAGTTATCCTGAATTAGGAGAAATACTCATTTAGAACATAGCATCATTGAGTTACCCAGCTTTAACTTTGGTTATAGATGAATCAGTTAGTACTGTATCATTATATTACATTTCTGTATTTGCTGAGTTACTCATGAGTTACTATATATTAGTCACTGTATGGACCTTCTGGTATAGAGTGTCTAAGCTAGCAGGCACTGTCTGTTATTTAATCTCCAGTTTTTGAGAGGACTTACAGACAAGCACATGTCAATTCCAGCATCTTGTGGTAGGTCATATGTGTAACTCAGTACCAGCCCCAGAGATGGGTCTCCTGGAGGACTTAGTATCCTCAGCTAGACCCTGCATGCTGAACAGCAGTTTCTTTCATAAGGCAGAAGGAATAATATGCAGTGCTAGAGGTAATAAAGAGTACTGTACTTTTAGAATGGACTGTCTTTGACTGGTGTATGAATTAAAGACGGTTGTGGGCAAAGCAGAAGGTAAGCGGGGCTTTCTTGAGGGGCTTCGTAAACCTAGGACAGGGGAGCCATTTCTGACAAGGTTAAAATAAGGGAGTGAGAACAATTTGTTTTCTTTCTTTTTAAAAAAGCTTATTTTTAATTATGTGTATACGTGTATCTGTGCACATGTATGTACATGTGAGTACAGGTGCCTACAGCGGCCATAAAAGATACCCTAGAGCTGGAGTTACAGGTGTTTGTGAGTCACCCAAACTAGGTGCTAGAAGCTGAACTCAGTCCAGTGCAAGAGCAGTACCTGCTCTCAACTGCTGAGCCATCTCTCCCTAAACCCCAACTTTTCTTGCAGAAGTAAGTTGCTATATTGTAGAGGGTGGGACATGAGAATTCCTGGTCAAGGGTAAGGCGAGGAAAGCATTGATTTTTAGTTTGAGAGACAGGCTGGCATTGCTGTTTTCTAGTGTATTGAAGCTCCTTCTGTCCTGTGATCTACTCACCCGTGTTTATGTCAGCCTATTGGGAATGGGAGAGATTCAAGAGACATCTCTATAGCAGCTCTTCAAATCTTGTGAAACCTGATACGAATGAGTTCTCACCTATTTTGACTACCTGTTCAGAGGAAGTAAGAGGTGATTTTAGGATTTTTAAAAAAGTGTTCATTTGATATTTAGAGCATAATCAAATAGTTGGGTTCATGCATCTAGAGATGAGGATAATTATGTTCAAGGTTGTAGCTCATAGATTTAGATGTAAGGCTGCCAGATAAAATATAGGACATTGATTAAATCATGATGCTTCTGTTAATCGCTGGCTACATATATGATGTTTCTCATAGACTTAGAGTGGCTGATGATGTCATAGATATCTTAGTTTTGGATGAGTTTATGAAATGAAGGCAACTTATATTTTAAAGAATCATAAATTCACAAAACTGGAAATCAAGTAGAATGGATCCTCCATATGAATTCATAAAGCAGTGATCAACAGAAACAGAGCAGGACACCCCCAAATATCTGGAATTCAACACTTCATCCATATAAGTTGTGTTTCATGGCCCAGGATATGGTTTGTCTTGGTGAATGTTCTTTGTGATCTCGTGCCCACTGATGTTATTGAACAAAATATTCCATTTGGTTAGAGCTTCTAATCCACTTTCTTGTGTCTACACTGGGATTTTTTTTTTTCCTGGTTTGAGCTTGCATGGCACTTGTGCATACTACCACCATTGCTCTGAGTTCATATGAGTACCTGACCACTTGTGTGGAAAACTGTTTCCTTGTGGTCATCTACCTCACCTGGCTCCTACAATCTTTCCACCCCCTCTTCTCCAAGGGTCCCAGAGCCTAATGAGGCAGAAATTTGATATAGGTCTCCTTTTCAGGATAAGCACTCTGCATCCTCCTGTTCTCTGCACATTGGTCAGTTGTGAGTTTCTGTGTAATCACCATCTGCTGTATAAGGAGAGACTTGAGAGATGCATCAATCTATGGGTATAACAGTAAGTCATTAGGAGTCAGTTTAATATAACTGTTTAGTAGAAAACCATTATTAGGTTCCCCCCTGTGTCCTGTGACTTATTTAGCCTCAGGTTCCTAAACCTGGTATTGGTCTCGGATATGGGCTCCATCCTTGGGAGCAGACTTTAAATCCAGTTGGAGAGTGGGTGGTTACTCCTACAGTATTTGTGCCACTGTTGCACTGGTGGGTCTGTCTTGCCAGGCCAGTTGTTACTCTAGTTCACAGGATTCACAGCTGGGTATGGTTGATGATTATTTCCCCCCTCTGGTAGCATGCGTAACACCTTCCAGCAACTATGAATGCCAGCCAGTGGAGATGAGGTTCTGAAGTTAATGTCTGATTTATCAGTTTTTTTAAGCATACAGGTTCTTTACCAGATATAAATTGGAAAGTTTTTTTTTTCTCCTGTTAGTAAGTTATCTTTTAACTTTCTAGCATTTCCCTCTGTCATGAGCTCACTGTCAGGAGCATAGACAAACATGTTTATATCTTTTTATGATGTTAGAATTTATTGACTAGCAGTAAATTTATAAGGAAAGATCCTTTTAATGGTAGCTCTTTGTCAGATATTCCCATTTTCCTTGAAAACCCCAGCTGAAAGAAACAGAGTTTTTGTTTTTTGTTTTTTGTTTTTTTTTTTTTCTTTTTGAGACAGGGTCTCCCTGCAGCCCCAGCTGTCCTGGAGCTCGCTATGTAGACCAGGCTAGCCTTGAACTCACAGAGATGTGCCTGCCTTCCTCCCAAGTGCTGGGATTAAAGGCGTGTGCCACCATGCACAGCTAATACAGTTTCTTTTTCCCTTTTTTATTGTTTTATATATATATATATATTTGTACAAGATTATGTTACAAATCAAATCTAGATCCGTGTTCCCCTCCCACACAGTTTCTTTTATACCAATCTTAATTGATGATATTACTCTCAGATCATATATCATATGTCATGCAGTAAATACATCTTTCTTTCTCTGTGTCTATGTATTGTGTGTATGTTGTAAGAATAACTACAAAGGGCTAAACAAGCAAGGAGTTTCAAAGAGGACTAAGAAGCCAAAGGTGGGAAATTACTAGGAATATGTCTTTGTATTGGTAAGATAATATTGATAAGCTTTGAGGAAAGAGCTCAAGAAGAAGCAGCAGTTGCCATGAGTGTCAGGTTCGAGAACAAAGCAGGCAAGATGAGTCTTGGTGCAGAGGCAAGTCGGTGACCAGATGAAGCAGGCTGCAAGGATGGATGGCAGGTCTGGGTGGGTGCACAGAGGACAGGCAGACGACAGTGGAGTAGGCCATGTCAACAGCAGTGATATTTCCATGCTAGTGAAGCAGATTCTAGTCCAATGTGTAATTTTATAAGATCCTTACAGGCTCGGGGCTTTTTGGAAACACATTGCTCTGTGTGGGGAGGTGGGCAGTGTGTTACATTCAGAGAAAAGAACCCATTGGGGAGGTTGTATTACTTGCCTCTGAAATATTATTTGCCTTGGGTGGGAGGAAAAAGAAAGACAGCCAGACACTGAATGATCCCTGGCCACCTGGTCTGACAGAGCCATGAATTGGGTCTCAACAGCTGGTAATGCTCCTGGGCCCATCAAAGGTAATTGTCCAGCCAGCTCTTTTGGAGAAACCAGACAGAGGTATTTCATATGTTATAGGTTACACTTTTTCGGGCACAGAAACATGTACAAGCTGCTAAAGATAGGAATTCCCGAGGCCCTGAGTAAATTGTTGTCTTTGTAACTCATACTCTGAAAACAGTGGCCATATGTAGCCCTTTTTAGGTACTTGCTGGGGAGCAGAGATAGTGAATTGGAGCCAGGTTTGTGAAGACTTGATGGGATTGTGTCTTCAGCCTGGTCTGCATTTAATATATTGGAACAGTGCCTTTTGGAAGTTAGAGTGCATTTAGATAACTATTCAAATACGCATAGTTTCAGAACAACCATCTTACATGTGTATTCAGTCATAATTTAATAAGGAATCTATTAGTCCCATAAAACTTATTTCTTTCCTAGAAATGTTACTGCCTTAAGAGGTATTCATTCATTAGAATGCTCAGAGTCAGGAAGTCTGTAGTATTTCGTTTCCTTTGTCCAGGAAATTCCTGTTACTTCTTAATTCTAGACACTAGGAATTCTAGAGACCAGGAATTCCAACAGGTGTTAATTTATCAGGGGAGGTGCTGTGCCAGAGGTGAGCACCCCCAGCTTCAGGAGGTATTGCCAGATTGTTTGCTAAGGACTGCACCATAGCAACGGAAAGATGGGCTTATGGAATATATATAGTAACTCTGCTGTGGATCCACTGATGGCTAAACCTCGTACATAAGCTGATTTGGGCTGAAGGGCTGGATAATATTCCTTGAGGTTTAGTTAGGTACATTTGGCCCTCAGTTAACCATGACAGAATGAATGGCACTCAGTCCAATGTGTGACTGAAGGAGGGCAATTTCCAGAGAGTAGAAACTTGCACCTGCAGGGTAACTTTCAGGATCCATTCACAGTGGATCAGGAGCCTTTGCTCTCCCAATTCTTTTGTGTCCTTTCTCAATCATTTTATTCTTGTCTACACCAAGTGTTGTTTCACACTGAGTCACGTCCTAATGTGTCCAAAACCCAAGAGACATCTCTCGTTCAGCTCCTGGTCCTCTAGAGTTACATCACTTTTACTTGGGGTCTGGTTTTGCCAAGGATAAGAAAACCATAGCATTTTTTCTTTGTTAAGTTTGGAGTGTCTCACTTGCCTTACATATGCAGTGTGTAGTACTTTATTATGCTTATTATGAGGATTATTAATGAATTGATGACTGAAATATGAATTAATTAATGCATTAACATATGAAATGTACTTTAAATGGTCTCTGGTACCTAGTGAGTTACTACCATGAAGGGACTGATTACTATTCTCTTCATCATCTCCATGTTTCTGTTAGCCATATTCAGGGTCTGCAACATTCTTTTTGGTATTTCTTTGGCTGTTTTACTGCTTTTTTTCTGAATGTTATTTTCTAGTCCTAATCCACTTTTGTTCATTTCATTTAATTTTTGTCCTATTTAAAATTGTAACAGTCGATACGGTCCCCTCCAATGAGGAGTTCTAGAAAAAGTTCTTGGGTTAGCCAAATGCAATTTCTAATTTTTCCTTCAGTTCAAAGTGCTATGGAGTAATTGGGGCATTAAAAATGAGAATATATGGAGCACTCCTGTACTTACCTCATGGCTTAAAGAATAAGTTATTAGTCATAGAAGACTGGCCCTCACCCCATTATGTCTGCCTCGATTTTGTATTCATATATAGTATGGGAGATTATCTTAAAACCTTTTATAGGGAGAATCACTCTTAACTCATTCTGTTTGTTTGTTTGTTTGTTTGTTTTTCTGCAGTCAGTTTTTCTCCTTAACATTTGGTTGGATATATTTGTGCTGCTGCTGCAAGTAGCCCCAGTTATTCCTCTACATTACTATGTCTGGCCTTATGTGACTAAATCACACAGTCTTATTTTCCTGTTAGTGAATATTTACATTGAGAATTGTCTAGCAGCCCCCAAACACCAAGGTTTGGGAACCACCTTTACTTCCATGTCACTGGGTGTAGGAGTGCTGTAGAGAGCTTTGTAGATTCCCTGTGTTCCAACACTGGATTCTGTCTCTAAATTTCTCATCGGAGAGTGGAGTTGGGGGCACAGAGGTGTATGTACATCTCACAGAGGTGTACATCTCACAGAGGTGTACATCTCACAGAGGTATACATTTCTGTCCGATATTGCAGAATTATTCTCCCAAGTAATTGTATTGCAGCACACTGGAGCGTTCCAGGAACATCATGTCCTGGGAACACTTGAAACTGTTAGATTTTCTTCTTTTGCTTACAGGACTGATTGGGAAATACTGTCTCCTAGCTTAGTTCAGTTTTACTTGAATACTAGAGGGTAAACATGTATTCCAGTTTCCTTTTTGTATCCTTTGACCTCCCCCTATCCTTTGACTGTTTGCTTTTTTCTGGTTCATTTGTAGGAATTACTTGATGTTCTGATACTAGATCTTTGTTTATATGCAACAGTGCTCACCTCACTCTTCCTGATAATTTAAGTGTTGAAAGGTATATCCACACAGAAAGGCTTCTCTGTCTAGTCCTGGAAGCAAAGGCTTTTTTATAGCTTCCCTTCCCCAATCCAAAACAAAATCCTTAGACCCCAGTCTTACTGAGAGCACACATCAGCATCTGAGGTGTGCACAGCTCCTGGCCAAGTCTGAGCTTGGGTTTATTTGTGTTTGCTGGCTCCAGGGGGCTCCTCTGGGGCTGTTTGCTCTGATCTCATGTTCTCATTTGCTCATAAGCACGTATGTAATGTATTTTTAACACCTAGGTTAATTATGAATATCGTTCATTAAGTTGAGTTCTTTGGGTGGCATCTGTGTATAACTTAATCCCTTATATCTAATATTATTTAAAAGTATAGTAGGGGTTCAAGAATAGTTGTTAAAGGAGACAGGAAACCATGTTCTAATCTGTCTTTCCCCAAAGAGTTTCTTTTCCATTTATTACACAAAAACTTGAGTGGCTGCCTTGGGCACACCATGGTAGGTGGTCACACCTTATTGCATTTGTTTACTGAAGTGTTGTCATTATTTATAGATAATTACATGTAGTTTGATTTTTAGTCAATTCTTTAGTCAATAAGTTGTATCATCATTTCTTATAGGTAGATGTCAGTTCATAAAGATTTTCTTTAACTGGTTTAAAGATGTAAGTTATTAGTATTTTAATTTTTCTATTTACATCATATTTTGTTTATGTCAATTAACGTGGTAAGGATTAGGAGCGTTCATTGGTGATGCTGTCAAAAGGAAAAGACTGAGGTAGATTAGTTTGAAATTCTTTCCATTTCACATAAAATATTTAAAAAATTATTAACATTTTCAAATTAAGTACTTTAAAAAGTTTAAAGTAATTTAAAATTATTTTGGTATGAATCTTGACTGTTATAAACTTGAATTACCATAAGAAACCTAAAAATGAAATTATAGGTTCTTGTGTATATAAAATAAAATTAATATCTAATGCCAACTCTAATCCACAAAGGTGTTTTTTATTGCTGTCTGTTCCTCTGTCTCTTTTTCCTCCCATTCCATGGCAGTGCTGTTCATAGAAGAAAATTGGATGCTCCTGCTCCTTGATGTTATGCATGGCCATGCCTTTTGTGTAGTAATTAAAGTGGCTGGAAGTGAAATATTTCACTGCAGGGCAGAAGCCCTTATGAGGCAGAGAAATGCTTGCTTATCTTTATACCTCTTTACCCTTTCTGCTGACTGGTATTGCAGACCGTGGGAGCACTCTCTACCTGGGTCTGAGCACATGTGGATGCAGAGTAGGGCTCCCCAAGGGCGTAAACCAGCATATAAACCTTCGTTGCCATAAGCCAGCAAGATTTTAGGATTCTTTATTAACACAGTTTAGTCTGCCTAATTCTAATAAGTATCTTTACCCTGTTACATTCCTAGTCTGTTATTCAAATATAGCTTAGTTGGTAACACAGTATTAAAATAATTGAAATTATTAACATTCCATGAAGTTATTTTTTTGAGTGGCTACCATGAATCTGAGAGTTGCTCTGTCAAACGCTAATACTTATTTTCTTGTCAAGACTTTGTTATTTCTTCTTTGAAAATCCTACATCTCCCTCTCAAGCTGAGTGGCAAGGTTAAAGAGTGCTATGATTCTCCTAATTGTTTGCTTGATTCCTCACTGTCATTCTGGATCAGAAGTGAAATGGAGGATACACAGACGTCATTTACATTCCCTTGTTTTTTAGATACATTTTAGTTTGGCTTAGCAAGCCAGGGCTTTCAGCATCAAAGTCTAATATATACACATGCCTTTCTGATAAAGAACTTTTCTAACAAAAAGAAGAGTGGCTTTGATATATCAAACCGTTTCTTGTCTACAGTTAGTGTTTTGACTGCAGCCTCAGGTTTTGTTTTTTTGTGTGTGTGTGTTTGGGAAACATATCTCTAATTACTTTTGACCTTATTTTCATTTTTGTTTCATTTTTGAAAACTAAATGGGATTAAATAACAACTTAAAAAAATAAAGTTTATCTTCAAATTTCACTTGTGTAAACTGATTGCAATTATACAGATGATAAAAATTTTTATTTCCATTATGTGACAAAGTAGATATGCGTCTTTGTCTTTTAATTTGAGTAAACACTGATTTGGTCACTGCTGTGTGCCTGGTGGTTTCAAGCTACCTTTTGATTTTATGTTCTTCCACTAGATGGCGCCCATTCCTTTAGGAAATTTGACACCTGCTCAAAGGAACTTGTCCATCTGTCATTGATGGGTTAAAAATAAAAAGCAAATTCAGGCCAAACCAGTATGAAAAACTTGTGAAATTTTTTTATGTCATGTAAAGACATGTGGAACTTTGTAGTAGAGGTATATGTGATTAATAATGTATTACATTTCCAGAGAATCAGTGCTTTTTATTATATGGGTCTTTCATATAAAATCTATTTAAATGCTTACTGTATACTGTGTTAGGTGATGGTGGTATAGTGGTAAAAATAGCCATAGTGGTCTTTTAGTCACGACTCTTGGAACCCAGATCAATCACTACAATGAGTATATATTTGTAAATGAGATACAGACAGGATTTGGGTGCTTAAACTGTGTAATGAGTAGAGGAAGAGCATATACCCAGCTTCCCAGTGTTTCACTGAAGAATTGACCACTGAACTAATTAAGTGAGATCTGAAGTTTTCTCAGGTATTCACCAGATAAAGCTGGATGTGGCGTCTGCCTGTACTCCCAGCACTTGAGAGGCTAAGGCAGGAGGATCATGTAAGCAAAGCTTATGTGGACTATGCATCGAGTTTCAGCACAGCCTGAGCTGCATAGTGAGACCCCGCCTTCAAAAACCAGAGAGGAGACGGATGTTAACTAGGTTCATCAAGGTGGCGTTCGTGTGAGGATGAGTCTCTTCATCTGTACCCAGTTGGATTCATTTCTGTTAGTCAGTTTTTATTTCATTGATAGTTCCTTTCAGTTTATTTCTCTTCCATCTTTCTGGAAATTCTTTTAGGTGACTGTTAGTCTTTGGGATTAGTATTTAATTTTTTTCTTCAACTTTTGCTTTCTGAAATAGTTACTTAGTATTTATTTTTTACCTTTCTGTTTTTTAAAATCACTGTTAAAATTTTAATTGTACCTGGGCATGATGGCACAATGCACATCTTTAATCCTAACATTCAGGAAACAGAGGCAGGCAGATCTCTGTGAGAACGAGGCCAGCTTGGTCTACACAGCAACTTCCAGGTCACCTGGGACTACAGGAGACACTGTCTTTAAAAATAATAATAATAGGGGCTGGAGAGATGGCCTAGCAGTTAAGAGCGCCGACCGCTCTTGCAGAGGACCCAGATTCGATCCCCAGCACCCACATGGCGGCCGAGAGCCGTCTGAACTCCAAGTCCGGGAGAACTCCAGTTCCAGGGGAATCCGATGCCCTCTTCTGACCTCCGTGGCATTGCACGACACGGGTGCACAGACTTGCATGCTGACAGTACACTGATACACATACGGAAATAAATAAATGCCGGGCGTGGTGGCGCACACCTTTAATCCTAGCACTTGGGAGGCAGAGGCACGCGGATCTCTGTGAGTTCGAGACCAGCCTGGTCTACAGAGTGAGTTCCAGGACAGCCAGAGCTACAGGGAGACCCTGTCACAAAAAAAAAAAAAAAAAAAAAAAAAAAGAAAAGAAAAAGAAGAAAAAAAAATAATTGCAGTATGTTGGTTAGGAGTATCTCTTCCCTCTAAAACAAACAGCATTCTAATATTATTCCATGAACTATAGAATCTTTTTGAGAATAATTAAACCTCATACCCATCACTTATCTTTGTTGGTTATCAAGTTCTTTATGCTTTTGAAAGCTCAAAGTACCCTGTTAAGTCTTCCAGCAGCTCTAAGAGATGCATACTAATTTCTTACTGAGATACTGTTTTGATTAGCCATACAGTTGTTAAGGGACAGAGCTGAACTGGAGCCCAGGTTGTCTGACTCAAGTTCTGTGCTTGTGACATTGTGTTATTCTTGGACTGGAGATACAGCTCAGTTGGTAGAGTTATTTCCCTCGCATGACACAGCCCTGAGTTCAGTCCCCAGCAGTGCATTAACCTGGGGTGGTAATCTCAACATGCAAGAGGTGGGAGCAGGAAGACCAGCAGGTCGCCCTTAGCGACCTAGGGAACTGGAGGTCAGCCTGGATCCATGAGATCCTGTCTCCAAAAAGGAAATTCAGCAGAATGGTTTAGGATTTATTTTTAAAATTCTTGGGGTTGGAGAGACAGCTCAGTGATTAAGATTAATGGTGGTTCTTGCAGAAGACCTAGGTTTGAATCCCAGTACTCACTTGCTGGCCTCCAGAGGATCTCTGACACCCTCTTCTGACTCCATGACATGTTTGCACTTATGTACACACAGATAATACATGCATGAACATAAAATAAAAGTAATAAGAGCAACAGATTCATTCATGTTGCCTACTACCTTTGTTGATGCTGGGAATTTTTTCCTTTTTGGGCTGTCTGTCCACTTGTTTATCTCTGTGACTTACCTTAGGTGTCTACTGATGTTCAGTCCTTAACTATATTTAATAGTGAGTTGAGTAGGGACATTAGGGAGTCTGCCAACCACACATCACCATACGGAACAGCCTCTCCCGAGAGGAGGAGTGCAGCCCAAAGCTTGAATGCCCAGGTTGTGAAACCTGGCTTTAGGGGGAAGCAGTCAAAAACCCTCTGTGCTTGTTGGTTGTGGTAGGGGAGGTCATGGATTCTAGAACATAGATAATTAAAAAAAAAATTTTTTTTGACCAAAGAAACCCTGGCATGTGGACCTGGGGCTTAAGATCAAAGGAAAGGAGCCCCGTGGCTACTGCCCTCCCTGCCCCACGCCTGCTTCCCTGAGCACTGAGCACAGCAGAGTTCTCTGGGCCGAATGCTTCTTTTCTGCAGGCTCCCAGTTTGTTCTCATTTTGTTCTGTGACTTCCTTTTTTCTAAAAGTTTGCCAAATTTTCTTGTCTTCTGATTGCCCTATTTCCATAATTTTTAGTTGAAAATATTGTAATATGGGACTAAGGGAATGACTGAGTGGGTGAAGTCCTTGTGGTGCAAGTATGGAAACCCAAGGTCTGATCCCCAAAACCTATTTGTAAAGCTAGGCATGGTAGTAGCTAGTGTCTGTGACCCCAGTGCTCGGGAGGCAGAGACAAGAGGATTCCTAGGCCTTCACGATCCAGTGAAGCTGCTTGATGAGCTGCAGGCTCAGTGAGAGGCCCTGTCCCAAAAAGCAAGGTGGAGAATGATAGACAAACCCTAACATTGACCCCTGGCCTTCACATATGCACAAATGGGTGTGTGTGCTCTCACACACGTGCATACATACACAGCTTCACATGCAGATAAAAATAAAGTACCAAAGAAAGAATCTTAGTACAACTTAGAAGATTTGTCTGTATTGTTCATCACTAAGCTTTTTAACCATAATTTTTTTTATTTTTTTTGGTCTTTTTGAGACAGGGTCTCCCTGTAGCCCCAGCTGTCCTGGAACTCGCTCTGTAGACCAGGCTGGCCTTGAACTCACAAAGATCCGCCTGCCTCTGCTTCCCAAGTGCTAGGATTAAAGACGTGAGCCACCACGCTTGGCTGTAACCATAATTTTAATGACATTATTATAGTCTCCAGCTGCTTATGGCATAATTTAATCACTTTCTAAAAGTTAGATGTTTTCCAATCTAGGTTAGAATTTTAGGTTATTTTGAAGTGTAGTTTATATAGCAACCTCATGATAAGTGTTTCAGTCTTTCCTTTAACTTTCTAATTTTCATCAAATTCTCCCTTTCTCAGTACCCTTGACAGTTAAGAATCTAGTGTCATTCTGAATGCAGGATGATTTGACAGCTCAGTCCACAGCAGCTACTGCTCTTTATGAGATTGTCAGGTTACTCCATTGGAAGAGGAGCCCTTCCAGCCTGGAGCCCGTTTATGGTTCCCCTGTTGTCTTCCAGGCTCCTACCACAATGGCCTGATGAGCTCTGTTTCTACACCATTCAACTGCATTTCTAGTTTGAAGTTCCATAGTTTTCCACATTCCTCAACAAAACCCCAACATGGTCAGTGTCTTCACAGCAACATCCTACTCTCTGTCCCAATGATACTTTCTGGAACTGTGGAAATAATCACAGGATGAGGTCAAGGAACCACTGGACCCACCATGAGTAGTCAGACTTCAGCCCAAACACCATTGATCACCTGACATCTCTACTCTAACTGGAGGCCCACAGAGCTTGGGGGCTCTCCCAGAGTCAGTGTCATTTCAGTATTCCCTAGGTCTCTGAAAGTCTAATTCTTTCATTTTCCTCAATGTACAGTTTCCCTAGTAAAGGGGCACAGGCTCCTCAGGGAAAGGATGGAAGAATGGCTTATAGTATAACTGTGGCATTGTAACATGTTCCTTCCTCCAGGGGACTTGGCCTTCCCATCTTTCAAGGGGTTCTGAGTCTGTAAAGTGGTTCAATTCTGGAAATGGGTTGGCAGGCCTGGATTCTTTTTGTTATGATCTAATGTAGCCTTTCATTTTTTTCTCGAGTTTTTCTGCTCTTAAGAGAGTGAACAAAAACTTAGTAGGCCTTTTATCTGTTTTATTCCTGGAAACATCATGATTAATTAACCAATGCCAAAGGTCTGTATGCATCATGCTGTTAGAGACAGGCTTTACCCGTGCTGCCTGTTAAAGTAACTATGCTTACTTGCCTTGGCGACTCCATGCTGCTACGTGGCCCTGCCCCTCCTGAGTTCATTTAAACCCATTACTTTTCATTCAGCCAACTGAGCAGCAGCACCTCCCACCCTACCACCTGACATAAGAAGAAGAACAGTGACAAAGCTCTTCAAATGTGCTGGCTCCTCTCTCGCCATTGGGTCTTACAGGACTAATGAAGGGCGTGGCCTCTGGGCCCTCTCATTGTGGAGGAGTGTATTTACAAGTAAATCCACTCAACAGTCCAATTTCCCTGAGCCTTAAAAATCCCTTCATCAGCATTGACCCAAGGGATATCAAGTTATTTCTAGCTCCTTCTCAGTAGGCCATCTTTTGACAAATACTCCAGCCAACCAATCTGAAATCTGGCACCTTTTGTAACTACGAGCTTCAATATTAAATCTAGAATTTCCACTCAGTGGGCCCATATGGATAAATTCAGCCTGATCCAGTTTTATGTTCCATCCATCATTATCCTACACCCTTAAAAGCCATTCCCATGCATATTCCCCAGACTTCTGCTTCGATGAATTAGCATTAGCATACTCATTAAGTTCTTTAGTGGTGTAACACACCTTCTCATGGACCACGCTGTCTTTGTCAGCTCTAGGGGCCTCCCCGAGTCTGGTTATAGGCCTAGAGGCAGTGATTGCTGGGCACTGAGGAACATAAGCATTGTCTTGCCTGGCATCTTCTTGAGGGAAGTTCAGTGCCAGTTCTCTGCTAAGCAAGGGGAGACTGCTTCTTCAGGCAGAATAAACTCTCTAGAGTCCCTCAGTTCAAAGTCCTCAGCCTTACCCCAAGTAACAACATCCCACTCTTTCCCTATCAGTGCCTCCATTTTAACTGCTGACACCCTTTGAGACTAGGCATTAAATTTATGTTATAAATCAGCTCAACATACAAGGAAGGCTTGGGTTTGAATTTTGGAAACTTAAGCTCTATGGCTGCTGGAGGGAAGATTCTCGTCCAGGGCACATTTAAAAACCTTTAGATTGCTTATGTGCATCAGGAACTGGTTAATTTTCATCACTGAGCTTATTCTTTGATTGTCACTTTATACAGAGGTGCTAGAAGCAACAAGCCAGCATAATTTTTCCTTACTTTTCCACAAATGGTCAAAAATTTTATGTATAGGGTCACAAAATTTCTTGTTCCTTACAAGAGGTAAATCAGGAGTATCAAATGCATTTATTTTGGGAGGCTCTTTAAATAGTTCACACCATGGACTTTCAGTGTGCTCCGAGTTCCTAGACAGTCCTTAGTTAACTGTTAGCTTTTGTTCACTTGGAAAGCCACCTCCAGATACCACCAAACCCACTAGAGAAAGTTGTCCTACAATTCTGTTTCTCTAAAACCACTCCTGGCATGGCCTGTAAAACCACTCCTGGCATGGCCTGTAGTGATCACGATTCTCTGTAGGAACAGAACTGATACTAATTTGTAAGAAAATCTTATAAGTGCCTTAATAATGCTCAATTATGTTAATACTTGGTTGGTTATTTGATGCCCACCCATCAGTGGCTGGCCTGCCTCCCTTCTTCCCTCCTCTGTTTTGGATGGTTCTGGGCATCACACCCAGGTTCTTGCACATGCTAGTCAGGTGCTCTGTAACTGAGCTCCACCCTCTACTCTTCTGTGACTTTTCTTTTAAATGAGGTCTTGATGAACAGTACTTCCAATTAATTGTAGCATTGTAGAGTTTTAGTCTTTTCTTTTATAACTACCACCTTTGATGTCCTGTAACCCTCAAGATCATGAGATACTTCCTTGTATTAAATTCTATAGAAGCTTTATTGTTTTAACACATACATACATACATACACACACACACACACACATACACACACACACACACACACACACACACACACACACACACACACACACACACACACACACACACACACACACACACACACACACACACACACACACACACACACACACACACACACACACACACACACACAGGACCTTATACTTGCAAGTGTTCCATCAGATCTATAGCTTCAATCCTTCTGCTTACTTTTTTACAAAATTTTGAGAAAGGGTCTCAGAGTTGCCCAGACTGGCCTTGAGCTTGTGAGTCTCCTTCCTTAGCCTCCTGAGTAGTTGGAATTACAGACCTGTGCCACCAGCCCTGACTAAAATGTATATATTGGTCGACAGGGTTTCCCTGTAGCTCCAGCTGTCCCAGAACTTGCTCTGTAGACCAGGCTGGCTTTGAACTCACAGAGATCGGCCTGTCTCGTGATGGGCTTAAAGGTGTGCAGCACTATGCCTGGCAATGTTTTTTTTTCTTACATGATATTCATTTGACACAGTGCTATTTAAGGTGGGGAGCATCCTTCCCTCATGGCCCTGTAGTGTCAGCTTCTTCATTAATCTGGTGTCTGACTACACAGGGGTCTGCTTCTGGATTATATATTCTCCATATTATTTGACCATTATGTTTTATCGTGGTGCTTTATGTAGAAGAATATGTTAGTGCCATCATTTATTTTGGTAGAATAGATATTTTTACAATATTAACATAACTCACAAGTCTAGTACACTCTTCCATTGATTTAGGTTTTTAATATCTCTCAGGAATATTTTACAACTTTCCTTTGCAGATTTTACACATCCTTCATTAGAATTTTTCCTAGACATTAAAATTTTTTTAAAATTTTATTTTATTTATTTATGTGTATGAATCTGTCGTCTGCATGTAGGTTTGTGCACTCATGTCGTGCAATGCCGCGCAGGTCAGAAGAGGGCATCAGATTCCCCTGGAACTGGAGTTCTCCTGGAATTGGAGTTACAGACGGTTCTCAGCCACCATGTGGGTGCTGGGGATCGAACTTGGGTCCTCTGTAAGAGCAGTCGGCGCTCTTAACTGCTAGGCCATCTCTCCAGCCCCAGACATTAAAATTTTTTTATTAACTGTTTGCCACTAGTACATAGAAATACATTCTGTTGATGCAATTTAGTATCCTTTATCCTGGAGTTTGCTTAGAGCTTTTATTTATTTGTATATTCTTTTGCTTATTAACACCATAGTTTTGTTTCTTCCCGTACATTCTTTCTTTTTTTTAATTTTCATTTTTTATTGATGCTTTGTGTATTTTATACATCATTTTCCAATTCAGTTCAGGCATATTTCCCTTTCCCTTCCCCCCACAACACCCCAACCCACCCCAAACAAGATCATACATTCTGCCATAACTGTCCTGCATCTTTCTTTCAGTTTTTTTTTTCATTTTTTAACATTAAGTAATAATTTATGAGTACAAGCATCCTTCATGTAAAACCAATTTGCAGGCAGTTGTGCCCAAACCCACACAGCCCATGGGTCCCACCATCCAGCAGGGGGGGCTTGTATGTTCAATCAAGTTGATCAAATAAGTGTCCAGTCTATATTGCTGTAGTTTCACTATTCACCCCAATCGCAGCCCTGATATTCTACCATGCCCCCTCTTCCGCAGATTGTTCCCTAGGCTTAGAAAAGGGGCACAGGTGGATGAGAAACAAAACAGTCTACTTTCTCTGGAGCTGTTGTCTTGGACTCTGGTCAATTCTGGCTGTTTCCTTTCATGGGCTGACAGTTTGTCCAGGAATAACCTTTCGATCCTACTAATGAAGCACAAGCAATTAGATATATAGTTATCTAAACAGTACTAATTGTTATGGTAGGTTACTTTGCTATAGACACATTCTTTCTTTCATTTGTCTATGAAATATCATTTCTACTGGTTACTTTTTTTTTGCATCTTGACACAAACTAGAGTCACCCGGAAAGGAAGGTTCTCAGTTGAGGAATTTCCTCTATTAGAATTGTCTATGGCCATGTCTGTGAGGCATTTTCTTAATTGCTGATTGATGTGGGAGGGTGCAGCCCACTGTGGGCAATGCCATTCAGGAGCAGGTTTGCCTGGGCTGTATAGTAAAAAAGCTAGCTGAGCAAGCCAGGGGGGAAGAACAAGCTAGTAAGCAGCCGTCCTCCACGGCCTCTGCTTCTGTTCCTATCTCCAGGCTTCTGCCTTGAGTTCCTGCCCTTGGCTTCCTTTGATGTTGACTGTGAATGGGAGAGTCTAAGCAAAATAAACCGTTTCCTCTCCTCGTTGTTTTTGGTCATGGTGTTTATCACAGCAAGAGAAACCAAAGTGGGATATCATATACTTGTCACCTGTCCATTATCTATCTATCTATCTATCTATCTATCTATCTATCTATCTATCTATTATCTGTCTATCTCATCTGTCATCTCTTTAATCATCTATGAACTGTCTACCAATCATCAATCATCTGTCATATATCAATGATCTACCATCTATGTATCATTTGTCATCTCTTATCTATCATCTATCTATCATCTGCATCATCTCTCAAATAGTCTATCATCTATCTATCTATCTATCTATCTATCTATCTATCTATCTATCTGTCTATCTATCCTGGTATCTATCATCCATCTAAATCTAGATCTTTCTGTTTTTACCTTATCGTTCAGTCTAGGACCATAATACATGGTGGAATGAGAATTATAATATGGTCTCTTTGTTCCTTTCTCCACAAGCGATTTGTCGAATCTGAGCACTCTCTCTTGTGCAGCTCCGCTGTTACTGCTTGGCTCAGTCTGGATCTGGTCCAGCAGCCTGCCCCTCTCCACACGTCTGCTATCTTCCCCTTTGGAAGGGAACTTTTGCCACTTGCTTGTCTTCCCTTAGCTTGTGTTTTATTTTATTTTCTAATTCAAAAATTGTATTTCATCTCTGATCTTCCAAAACCCAGAGCTGCAGCTCGGAGCCCCTTTTGGCTCCTCTGCAGTATCAGCCCTCGCCCTGTTGTACCCAGGGATCCCCCACAGGTAGTCTATGGTGTGGGAGTCACAATGGTCCGAGGATTGCTGTAAAGGTCAAAGAGGTTCAACACATGAAGTGCCCAGTCTGGCCACGGTAGCACTCAATGTGTGTTGGTATTACCGTTATTAGTAGTCATTGGAAGGAATCATATTCATTTAACAGAGTAAACACCTATTTAAATAAAACATTAAAGTTGGCAGTGATGAAGAGAAAAATGTAAAGAATAAAATTAATTTATTGCTAGTCTGACTCATTTTTTTGGCAGTCGTGTAATTAGATATATGAGGAACACTCAGTAGTATTAATGGTATAATTTTTATTACCCAGAAGGTGTTTTTTAATATTGAGTTCCTTAATGATATTAGATTTATTTTATTCTTTGGAGATTGATGAAAAGTATTATTTCATTTTAGTTACAAAGTCAACTTTCTGCAGCCACTCTTTCCAAATTCATGTTTTACCCACACAGTCTGAGTTTACATAGTAAAATCTGGATCCCTCTGCAGTAGCAGCTTTGGCAGAGGTGGAAATTTAATACGTGTATGTCTAGAGCAGGCAAGTGTCTGGTGAAACAGACTCAGCATGTGCGTATGGAGTTGCTTAGCCTTCCTGTGTCAATCAGAGAGACAGAGGATTGACTGGGATTGAATTAGGTCTTTTCATGGGGAGTTTTTGTGCACAGTTCCAACAGTACCTCTTTCTAAATCACAAAGTTTGCCATCTATTATATCAATTTCTACTAAATTTTAAAATCCACAGCATGATGCATTTGAACAAAACGATACTTTGGAAATTCACAGAACAGCTTGATTTGGTATCTCACAACTTCATGAAAGCAGGCTGCCAGAGTCCATGACATCACCCTCTCTGTAGGCCAATGAAAGTACATTGCGTCATATGAGATCTGGCAGCTCGGGGAAGTTGCAAAGACCTTAGCACATGCTGCTGTTCTGTGCGGGACAGTGATGACTGCTGCGGGGCAGAGCTGCTTGGTGCGTCCCGGGAACAGCTCATGGTCTAGCATACAGTGCAGCCACTTGGGTAGACAGATGCTTGGATTAGAATAACTGCAAGGAGCTGAGAGGCCAGACACCCTCCCTTCCTTCCTGTCCCATGGGACCCTGAGTTCTTGCTCCCCAAAAAAGAGACGTGCCAGAAAGGAAAGATATAGTGAAACTATAGAGAGTCTGCTATTTTGAAAGAGACTTAGAAGGAGTGCATAAAATTACAGCAGTGCAACCCCAGCAATGGATACCATAATTCAGGTTAATGCAGAAGATGTGGCTGAGTTATACATGATTTAACGGAGGATTCTAAAGAGTGCTGCACCTGCCAAGTTTACAATACTAGGTGCTTAAACAGTCTAGTTGCAAATGTAAACTTTTAACAGCGTACCTGACACATGGAAATGATTCATATTTGAGGGAGTGAATATATTTATAAGGCTGGTTTGATCATTATACAATATATACATGTATCCAATTAATTATAATGCAATTGTTGTACTGTGCCCCATTGATATAAACAAATAAAGAAAAAAAAGCAATTCTCTATATTTGTACAGAAGATTAAGATAAATTATAGTTTCTCTTTCTAAGCAGATAATGTGCTTTTTGCTTTTTAAACCCTCTGGGCTCAGTTGAACTGCTCTCAGCCCCACAGTGGCTTCCTTTCTGTCTTGCCACAAACTCTAACCATCAATTTTTCTCCAGCTTTTAAGGAAGTAGAAGTGACTTGTAGAAAATTCCCTTACTTCTCAGCTTCTGGGTGTCATTAATTTCTTTTTTTTTCTTTTCTGTTTTTAGAAAATTGGTTAAAAAGCAAGTTAAAGCTACTATAGTTCTTGTAATTAATTGCTAACTGCTCTCCACCCAATATACTACAAGCTTGAAGATAATATGGTTCCAGTTTGTCCTTTTTTTCCTTCTATGTGCTTCATGTTGGTAGGGAACACTACTTAATACCTATTAGACACTTCCTAATTTGGGCTTTGGTGCCTAAGTAAAATTTAAAGGTTTATTTTATATTTTATTTGTGTGTGTGTGTGTGTGTGTGTGTGTGTGTGTGTGTGTACCAGGTACACATGTGTGTAGGTGCCAGTGAAGGCCAGAAGGGGATGTCAGATCCCCTGGAACTGGGGTTAGAGGCAACTGTGAGCTGTCCAGTGTCAGTGTTGGGAATGGAACCCTGGTCCTTTGCAAGAGGACCAGGTGTTCTTATCTGCTGAGCCATCTCTCCAGCCCCCATTTGGAGAATTTATAACCATAAATTTATCAACTTTTATCTTGGGGATAATCAACAGCTACCTAATTGGACATAAAGCCCACTTAATTAGAGGAACTTCATGTGTGGTACTTTAAATCTAGCCAAATACACATGGCTGGAGAGGTCACAGATCTTGGAGAAAACCCCAAGGCTGTCACATCCCTAGACAAATGTAATTTCTTACCCTGTGCAAAATATGGATCCTTAAATTTACAGACAAGTATCCCAGTCACCACCCATCAAAGGAGCTTCTTTTTCAACAAAGATTATTACAGAGTTCCACAACTGGTCACACACAGAGGTTATCTGTGAATTTCCCAAGCCTAAGTGGTGTATCTACAATGAAACCTCTACACCTAAGGCTCATAGAACGTGGAAGAAGGGATAAAGAGAACATTAATGCATCGTTCAGTTCTTATCAATGAAGCTTCCTCATGTAGCCAGAGGTCCAAGAACACAAAAAGTCACCAATGTCCAAAATGTAGAGAGTAAGAGTCAGCAGAGCATGGGTCCTCGGAGAGGACTCCTGTACTAAAATGTACCCACCCAGGGCTCGGACAGGACTCCTGTACTAAAATGTTCCCACCCAGGGCTCGGACAGGACTCCTATACTAAAATGTACCCACCCAGGGCTCGGACAGGACTCCTGTACTGAAATATACCCACCCAGGGCTCGGACAGGACTCCTGTACTAAAATGTACCCACCCAGGGCTCGGACAGGACTCCTGTACTAAATGTACCCACCCAGGGCTCGTACAGGACTCCTATACTGAAGTGTACCCACCCAGGGCGTGGACAGGACTCCTGTACTAAAATGTACCCACCCAGGGTTCCGACAGGACTCCTGTACTGAAATGTACCCACCCAGGGCTCGGACAGGACTCCTGTACTGAAATGTACCCACCCAGGGCTCAGACAGGACTCCTGTACTAAATGTACCCACCCAGGCTCGGACAGGACTCCTATACTGAAATGTACCCACCCAGGACTCGGACAGGACTCCTGTACTGAAATGTACCCACCCAGGGCTCAGACAGGACTCCTGTACTGAAATGTACCCACCCAGGGCTCAGACAGGACTCCTGTACTGAAATGTACCCACCCAGGTCTCAGACAGGACTCCTATACTAAATGTACCCACCCAGGGCTTGGGGACTATTGTGGAAGAGGGGGCAGAAAGAGTCTTAAGAACCAGGGAGGGGTGCATGACCATATTGAAATAGAGTCTTACAGGCTCTTGGGACCCTGCTCATATGAACCTACAGCAATGTTGTCAGCATGCACAAGACCCATGCAAACTCAAGCAGACAAAAACCCAGCACAGAACAGTGGAAATGGACAGTAGGCCCCAATCTTAGGCAAAGAATAATTGGCAGCTGATTACTGCTAGGTGAGGAAGAGCTGATATATATTTACTTAGTTATTTATTTAGTTAGTTAATTAGTTAGTTACTTATTTTTTGAGACAGGATCTCCCTACAGCCCCAGCTGGCCTAGAACTCACTCTGTAGATCAGACTGGCCTTGATCTCACAGAGATCTGCCTGCCTCTGCCTCCCCTGTGCTAGGATTAAAGGCATGCACCACCATGCCCAGCTTAAAGATGGTTCTTGGCCTCCCTGTGGGTGCTGGGAATTGAACCCAGGTCCTCTGCCAGAGCAGTTGGTGCTCTTAACCACTAAGCCATCTCTCCAAGAGCTGATCTTTTTTTTCTTTTCTTTTTTTTTCTTTTTCTTTTTTTAACAATAAGTAATAAGTTAGAGTACAAGCATCCTTCATGTAGAACCAATCTGCAAGCAGCTCTGCCCAAACCCACACAGCTCATGTCTCCCTCCATCCAGCTGGTGGGGCTTTTATATACAATCATGTTAATCAAATAAATGTCCACACTATGTTGCTGTAGTTTCACCATTCACCCCAATCGCAGCCCTTACATTCTACCACGCCCCCTCTTCCACAGATTGTTCCCTAGGCTTAGAAAAGGGGTACTGGTGGACAAGAAGCAAAACAGTCTACTTTCTCTGGAGATGTCATTTTGGACTCTGATTAGTTCTGGCTGTTTCCTTTCATGGGTTGACAGTTTGTCCAGGTATAACCTCTCAATCCTACTAATGAAGCACAAGCAATTAGATATATAGGTATTTAAACAGCACTAATAGTTATGGTAGGTTACTTTGGTATAGACACATATGTTTGGATGATATGTTAATCCATGAATTACTTTTTTTCCTGTTAAATATGACAGGGTCTTACTGTGGCTTATAACATCTCCTAACCATTAGAGGATGTAAGCTTGTGGCATCAGCCATGGGTTATTCCTCCAAGGAGAGAGCTAATAGCCAATTAGATTTGGGATATACAGGCATATGGCTGCCACTGCTGCACAGTATTTCCAGGCAGGTGAGGTGTAGCTGGTGCTGACGGAGGAGTCTTGCTTGACTCAAGGAGACCTATATTTGCTTTATTGGTTTAGTGGCCTTTGGTAACACTCTCTGGTATTCCAGAGACCATCTGTACACTTGCAAGTGTGGTCTCAATACATCTTTCCCATGTTTACATCAGGTCTTCGACAGCAGGGCCTTATCGCCTCTCTTCTTGCAGATATCCCAGTTTAGAGGCAAGGAGCCTTTACCTTTTGTGGGGGCTTGGATCCCCTGGCCAACATCTCCTTGGTAGAATAATCCATTGCTGATGTCAGAGCTCCTGTATTAATATATTTTGCTTAAGTGCATAGCTTAAGGAGACTTTAGTATTATATTTGGTTCTGAATAGAGAATAATCCTTTTCACAGTTCCTATGTCTATTAGTCAATTAAAGAAAGCAGTTATACCGGTTTTATAAGAGATTACCTCTATAACAGTCAGCTCTAATTTACAGTTAGAGAATGACTTCATTACCATCATGTTTTTCTTTGTTCTATGAAAAGGAGGTAAGAAAGTCTCTCATATTAAAACTTTGCGGCACCTAGAAGGTAAGGTTCATTAGGACTCATTATAAACAGTTGTTACAAATAGGATCCATAGAGATGTTTGATGTCTGTAGCAGTCTGAGGCTTTTCTTCCTTTTAATGCTTAGATGGGCCAACTTCTCTGCTGGTATTTCTTGGTACATCCTGCACAATGCAAAGCTGTATCTTTTCTTTTTCAGCCATTAAGTTGGTGATGTTTTGACCTGTGGGAACATACAAATCTTTTCCCATAGTTAGTTTTAAGATTTAAATTGAAAATTTGACAAAAAGGTTTAATATATACCTGTATACCCCCCCCTTTTTTTTATTTTAGGTTTTTATTTTTTGACCCATGAGTCTCAAAAAGGCAGTTGTAGTACACATACCTATAGGCAGGAATCAGGGTGTAAATTTCATTAAATTTACCCAAGCTGTTTTGGGTGACTGTATGTTGTTAGTTTGGGAAGCAAACTTAATTCCTTAAGTTAAATTATCCTATAGGTAAAAGAGAATGTTGCAGATGATACAGTATAACACAGGAATTATAGAGAATGTTTGTATATGTTAATCCCAAGGTTAAGAACTGATCTTCTTAAAGGCTGACAAGACTCCAGTGGATGAACTTGCACTGAGGGTCTTCTGGGACCACTAACTTGCCAAGACAGTCCTTAACACAAATGACAGAATGTGTGAAATCCAGTGGGGGCAGGTGCTACCGGTGGATGCCAGTGGGGAGGAGGGTATAAAGTTGATGAAGATGTTCTGCATGAAATATGCAAAAATAAATAACACTTGACCCTTAAAAATGAACTTACCTTTCGGGACCAATTGTAGAAGAGCGGAGTTGTATAAATCAGATGTTTATTCACTCAGAATATATAGCTATTATATAATAGTAATTTTACTGTGTGGGAGAAGACTTGTCTAACCCTATTACCTGAATCTGAAACTAAAAGAAGAATCAAATAAAAATACTGTATTGGTGTTCTCTGTGGGACCAGAATCAGTATAATGACTCTGTTACAGAGGAGATTTATTAGACTGGTTTGTACTCCCACAATTGCTGTCTGCACACTGGAGATGCCACAGACCTGGTAGCTGCTTGGTCGGTGAGGCAAGCTAGGACGCCTCAGCAGCCCCAACCTGGCAAGGCCTGGAGGATCCCTGGAGAGCTCCTAATGCTCATCTCGTGTTGGAAGGCCGAGGAACCTGGGACCTGCATCAGTGAAGGGTGGCAGCAGTGCTTACTAGCTTGGAGTGATGGCAGTGTTTTCCTCATGTTTCCTTATAATTGGACTGCTGCTAGGATGCGCTGCCCACTCGGGTGGAGGGTCTTCTCAGTTCATCTTTCCTCTAGTTGACCGCAAGATCTAGTCAAGTTGACAACCATAATCACATGGGGAGCTGCAGCTAGAGATGGGAAACCTACTACTTTGTAAGCTTGAGAGAAAGAGAGAGATTGAGAGGTTGAGAAGAGGAGGGAGATTTTTTTTTTCTGGGCTCGATAATGCTGCTTCTGAAAGCTGTGGGTCCCCAAATCAAATTCCCAGTGCTAAGTGTGGGAGACCTGCTTGAGAGCTGTTGGTCAGTGAGATCCCAGAAATCCCCTATGTATCGTAGACGCTGGCCATTCCTCTTGGTTGTCCACTCTTACCGAACACACCACACAGCAACATATGTACAACATACAGAGAAATCAGGCTGGAAGCTGGAGGCCTTGTTCCTGCTGGGTAGCTTTCATAGTGCTGAAAGTTGTTCTATAGGCGGCTGGGGGGAGCGAGGTCATCAGTGGTCTTACCCAGCTGTGAACCCTGCACACTGTAACACCAGTCTGCTGGGGAGCATGGGTCCACTGGCATAACACCAGAATGGCCGTTAGGGGGATAATCAATTACTCTGAATGAAAAGATACCTGCTTTACAGAGGGAATTTATGCTAGATAAAAATCCCCTGGCTGGCCGGGCATAGTGGCGCACACCTTTAATCCTAGCACTTGGGAGGCAGAGGCAGGCAGATCTTTGTGAGTTCAAGGCCAGCCTGTTCTACAGAGTGAATTCCAGGACAGCTGGGGCTACAGGGAGACCCTGTCTCGAAAAGACCAAAAACAAACAAACAAACAAACAAACAAAAATCCCCTGGCCGAGCACTCTTGGGCCCTGGAGGGGCAGCTTGTTACTGTTCTTTAGCCAAGTTGTCATGGTGCCAAGGTGCTTCCTAAACATGTATGTTTATGCTGTTAGACAAATGCTACTCTCAGTCTTTTTTTTTTTTTCAAAATTTTTTTTATTTGTTTATTTTTTTAAGGGATTCACAATATAAGAGCACAGTTGTTTTCAGATCACATTGACATTGATGTTGCTCAGTTTGCCACACAATTAGGTAATTGGTGCTAGCATCCACAGATGAGGGACTGTGTTACTTCACTCAGCATGATATCTTCTAGCTCCATCCATTTACCTGCAAAGCTCGTGATGTCATCTTTCTTTACCACTGCATAGAACTCCATTGTGTAGATGTACTACATTTTCTCTATCCATTCATCAGTTGAGGGGCACTTGGGTTGGTTCCAGCTCCTTGCTGTTGTGAAGAGAGCTGCAATAAACATGGCCTGTGCATGAATCTCTGTGGTAAGATGAGTCTTGTGGGTACATGCCCAGGAGTGGTATGGCTGGGTCAGGTGGCAAGTTCATTCTAAGACTTCCAAGGGTTCTCCACACTGCTTTAAAAAGCTGCTCTTTGTAATGAGCACTGGTGAATAGATGCATGGATTCTCATTTAGCTTCTCCAAGGCTCAGGGAACATGGTGGAAGAGGAGGTGGAAAGAATGTAAGAGCTGGAAGATAGGGAGAAGGGCTTCAAAGTGCTGCTAGGGGTAGGACACAGCCAGGGCAGTCATCACCTCATGGTCTGCAGTCAGCCTGCATAAGATTGGGTCTGTCAACTGTTAGTCATAGATCAGTGAGGGGCTCATGGGGCCCTTCCCTTCCTTGATAAACTATTATCGACTACTAATGGATTCTGGGAGAGAGGCAGCCATTGTTTTCAGCTGTGTAACCACTGAAGCCTGCTAGGCTAGCTCTAAGTCCATGATGGCAAAGAACACCCCTAGTAAAAGACACAAATGAGGGAAAGGGTTTACTGGGAGGACGGGAGAGAAAAGTGACTGGGAAAGGGAGTTGGAGAAAACGGGAGGGACAATGACTAGAATGCACTGTACACATACAAACGGGAGGGACAATGATTAGAATGCACTGTACACATACAAACGGGAGGGACAATGACTAGAATGCACTGTACACATACAAACGGGAGGGACAATGACTAGAATGCACTGTACACATACAAATGGGAGGGACAATGACTAGAATGCACTGTACACATACAAACGGGAGGGACAGTGATTAGAATGCACTGTACACATACAAATGGGAGGGACAGTGATTAGAATGCACTGTACACATACAAACGGGAGGGACAATGATTAGAATGCACTGTACACATACAAACAGGAGGGACAACGATTACAATGCACTGTACACATACAAACAGGAGGGACAATGATTACAATGCACTGTACACATACAAACAGGAGGGACAATGATTACAATGCACTGTACACATACAAAAATGTCAAAGAATAAATGTGATAAAAGTTATGAAAAATAAAATAAAGGTCTGAAGAGATGGCTCAACAGTTAAGGGTACGAGTTGCTCTTCCAGAGGATGGCAGTTTAGTTCCCTACACCCATGTCAGGCAGCTTACCGTTGTCTCTAACTACAGCTCCAGGGGTTTGAAGCTCTGTTTTAGTCTCTGCAGGAACACACACACACTCTCTCTCTCTCTCTCTCTCTCTCTCTCTCTCTCTCACACTCATACATACACTCTCAGATATGCACAGATGTACGTAAATAAATAGTACAATGCATCTTTAAAAATAAATAAGCCGGGCCAGTGCACACCTTTAATCCCAGCACTTGGAAGGCAGAGGCAGGCAGATCTCTATGAGCTCAAGGCCAACCTGGTCTATATAGTGAATTCCAGGACAGCCAAGGCTACAGGGAGACCGTGCCTGAAAAAGACTAAATAAATAAATAAATAAATAAATAAATAAATAAATAAATAAATAAATGGCACACATTTTCAGCTAATACTTTTAAAGCCCAGGATGTATAGCTTTCCAGTTAGAAGGAAATTTTGTTTTGGTTTTAGATAAAAGTGACTAGTTTGAGTGTGAACTTCCTCTGCTCAACTAGGAGCCCTTTTCCTAAACATGAGGCTTTGATAATATTTCGTTTTCTTCCTGTGGTACAGGTACATTTGATTATTCATTTCTGCAAAGCCTGAAGTTCAGTAGCAGCTTTGATTTTATATTACAAATGAACTCAGAGTGTAAAATGAGGTTCGTATGAAGATAAACATCCTAGGAGACTGTGGCCAGAAATAAGAGAGGAATGGTTAGCCCTGTTATGTGCAGACCCTGGAGGGTGGTGCCTTTTGTTACTTGGATACTGGTGTGTTGAAGTAACCCAGCCATGATGGTAGCTATCCAGCAGCTATCCATGTTATACAAAGCAGAAAAATTGAAAAGCAATTAGAACATATGAAAGTTAAAATATATAGTTGAAAACCTTACATCAGTGTGTGAAAGGACAATTTAGAGATGCTGCACTAGATAAGGATGGTAATAGCAACACTAAGCTGATGACAAAGGCTCTGGGTGGTCTGGACTCTCAAAAATTACCTGAGTTTAAATGTCTTCACAGTTTCTGTAGGAGGCCAGGTCTCTGTGAGTGAACTTGTCTGTTCCCAAAAGCTTCTTGTCACGTTTTCTCAGATGCCAGTCACGGTTCCATAGAAAAGTGCCACCTGGTTTTGAGAGGAATGCACCTTACAAGCCCGGACCTGTGGTTTCAGGTAGACTGGTGTTGTAAGGAAAGTTCATGTCAGGTGAAAAGTGTTCACGCTCCTGTACCAGAGTCCCAGAAATCACCGTCTGACCAGCCACAAAAGCACGTGGATCTCCTTTGCAGCATTGCATTCATATGTTCAGAGCCTGTATGTAGTAGTCGCTGCTCTCAGGGTATGGTTTGGGGTCCCCACAGTTTCCCCAAGACTGTTTCATGGAGCTAAAAATTCAAAACTGTTTTCTTAATAAATTCTGATGCTCTTTGATTCTTTTGCTGGATTGACTTTTGCACTAGTGGAGAAAAGTATTAATGGGTCACAGTGCTGAGGTCAGCACAGAAATCAAAGCTAGGCCCTTTGACTTGCTAATTACTGGGTCACTCTACTTCTATGTACTCCCATTAAAAAGCAAACACCCATTTTAATAATGTGTCTGAAACAGCAGCAGTCACCAGCTGTAATTCATCCTAGCTGTTGAGTCCTCTTTTTATTGTTGCTTGTTTGGTTTACTATCAAGTCTGTTTAATATAGAAGAAATGGAAGGTACCCAGAGTACATTGCTGCAAACTAGTGCTCTGCTTGTTCCTAGAAGAGTGACTGGGGTTGTGTGACTTGTGAGACTACTCCTTCCTTGTTTTATTTTGTGCCTTTGGAAACTGTAGCTTTCTAAGATGCTTATTTGGATCGCTGGCATTGCACAGGCATTTTTTTTTTTTTTTGCATTTTTTTTCAACAGTTGAACTGAGTGACATATCAAAGACAACAACAAACCAGTTCTGGGGCCCAGAGTTGCTTCCAGGAAAATATCCAGGTCTAAAAGTCTGCTGCTCTTGAAGCTGGCTTGCAGCTTTTCCATAGGCAGTGGTGGTATTAACAAATGTGAGTGTTGCTCTACCATGAAATGGGTAAACATTTGGAAAGTCCACATAACTCAGTAGCATTTTCTAGATGGCCGGTGCCTGTTGCTGCAGAATTGTGCACTGGCAAGAGCTATGTTGGATGCAGAGAAAGCTTGTGATGATGTCGTTTTGGTGTCAGGCTTGTAGCCACTGCATAGACTCCACACTGTGGCTCACCTTGGAGGAGGCCAGTATACTGCTGTGGCATCGTGCCAGTGCATGCCACAGTGACCTTACCAGCCTTCAAAATTATTCTCTTCCTCCTAGCTACAAATTAACCTAGGGTCTGATTTTCTCCTTGTTTTTCAACCAAAGCAGTGTATATACCAAGTGGAAAGCAGAAGTGCATGGAAGAATTCTGCCCCCCTACTCTACCCCCCCAATACCACACACTAAATTTGAAAATCTTTAATGACAGTGCCACTCTTCTGAAAATTTCATTTTGGAAACTATTTTTTATGAACATGTTCCATTAGCATTTTAAATGGATTAATAAATGTGAACATTTTCTTAGGATTTTTTTTTTTTTTTTTTGTTTTTTTGAGATGGGGTCTCCTTGTCCCAGCTGGCCTGGAACTCACTATGTAGAGCAGGCTGGCCTTGAGCTCACACAGATCCACCTACCTCTGCCTTGGGAATACTGAGATTAAAGGCATGCACCACCACACTGGGTCTTAGTTTTTCAGTGTTACAGATGTTGACAGATAGAATTGGCATAACCCTAGGAGCTGAGCAAAATTTGAGAGATTAGAGTTGTCAGCTGGAGAAACGGCTCAGTGGGTAAGAGCATTCGTTAGGATGTAAGTTTAGATCCCGACACCCATAAAGAGCCAGGTGTGACCGTGCACTCCTGTTACCCAGCACTGCTGGACACAGACAAGAGGGCCACTGGGTTTTGGTTTGGCCACTGGTCCCCAGCCTCACTAGGGGTTCAATGAATGACCCAGTCTCTAGGGAACAAGGCAGGTTGGAGCAAGAAGCACGTATCTTCCTCCGGCCTCTGTGTACACATACCACATACATATGTACATGCATATGCCACACAAACATACACCCCATTCACACACCTGCAGACACAAATATAATAATAAGGAAATAAAGGGTTAGGAAACCAAAAGTATTCACAAATGCTGATATTTTAGTTGCCAGCAAATTGAGCAGTTCGATTCAAGAGGACATTTTCATTTTCTCTGAGCACTGCACCGAAATGCATTACAATTCCTAACAAAATTTCTGACAACAGTTGTAGCTCCTAAGATGTTCATTTATTACAAGACCAATTTATTTTCTCTTTGTTTTTATATCCCACTTAAGTCTCACCCTTCCCTTCCGCCTCCGTGGCAGCCAGGACAGGGCATTTGAAGGAATATTGGCCTAATAAATGGCTGAAGGGACTGACTGTCCAGCCACCCCACCTCCCCACTGCAGGAGGAAGACATCTGGTTTCTACCAGCCTTCTTGTAGATGTGGTTTCTTATCACCCTTCTATCAGAACTCCAAATCTCTGCTCTGAGCCCAGGGAGGAGCGAGGCTTGCCTCTCCTTCTGGCATTCCAGAGAGGCAGACCCCCTTTCTGGGATTTTTCTGGGGCTACCTAGAAGTTTCCCAACCTCTGTTCCCTGGGAAAGGTTGCGTGCTCCCCATAGCTAATAAAGCTATCGGCCTCTGTTGATGGTCAGATTCCACTAATACTTCTTTATTTCATTGCGTTCTCATCTTGGATTCTAACAGCATTCAACATGGAGGTGGCCAGAGTGTGTCCCAGGTGCTTTTCACCTTTCCTTGCGCCCCTCCTAGGATGAGCTAGTTGAAAGACAGATGACCGTGGAGTTTGACCACATGGTAACTTCTGCACTGTTTGTTGGCTGCCTAGCCTGTGTCCTTGTTCTGTTTCTTTATCCTGCCCCCCTCCCACTTGCCCTCTCCTCTTGATTAGGTAGGCACAGAGGGCCTGAGGCCAGCAGCCAGAGAATGTCTTGTCCCTCTTCTCATGTTTCCTGTTCTCCTTGAGGGATCATCTTAGAGACTGAACCACCTTTTTATATTCTTTACCTGTCTATAGTCCCTGTACTCTGAGCTCCGAGACTTCTTTTTCCCTATTTGATATGTAAGTTTTCTTTCTTTAATCGTTTCTCTCTCTCTCTCTCTCTCTCTCTCTCTCTCTCTCTCTCTCTCTCTCTCTCTGGTCTGTATTTGTCTTTTCTCTCTTCCCCTCCCTCCCTCCCTGCCTCCCTCCCTGCCTCCCTCCCTCCCATCTCTCTTTCTTGCTGGAAAATAGCCATGATAGGTGAGGGAGATCTAGTTGATAGTGTTTTGGTGTCAGACCACTAGGAGAAAAAGAGAGCACACAGACTCCAGGTTCCAGTGATCTGAATTAGGTTTTTTTTTTTAGTTTGGACTGGCCAGGACTGTACCCCAAGTTGGGATTGGGAGGGTACAGCCATGACTCAGAAGCAGGTTTGGCAAATACAATTCCTTGGTAAATTTTTTGAGAAATTCCAGTCAGACAATAAAAATCTCAGTTCCCCCCTGCTGCAGGATTACTAAGATAAGAAGCGGGTGGGCTGCAGGCAATTAATTGTAAAACACTGACAAAAGATAAGGTAGATAGGTGGTCACATGACATCCTGGAGAGGGGATTGAAGGTAAAGACAATGAGAACTGGCTCTTCCTGAACTTGTTCTGGGCTGGGGTTCATCTATTAAGATAGAGTCACTAAAACAAAATGGAGTTACCTGGGCCAGACCACTATCACAATAGTTATACTAAATTTTCTCAGAATGTGAAATTAAAAAAATAACAGGATTACATTGAAGAACAACTTAAGATAGGTTGGAGAATTTGGAAAGGGAATGAATGCCAGACTCACATTAAAGCCACAGTGACAAACTTCACTTTGTTAGTTTAGTAGTACCATTTTGTCAGTAAATAATACTCAAAAGTTATAGTAGACATCTAGAACTGCAAATTTACATTCTGTAAATTTACATCCTAAAATACAGTTACATGTTTTCCATTTGAGAATGATATCAGTTTAGTTATTATAGTACTTTATTTTTTTAGAAGTTATTGTGAACATAGTCACAAAGCACTACTTTATATAATAGCTATTGCCATGTTTTTAAAAAAAAATGACCTATGAACGATGTACAGATTTTCTGCTGTTGATAAAATAAAAGAACTGCTTTTTTAGAAACAAAAAGTAGTGGGGAGTTTTATCAGTTTTGTGGCAAGAAATTATCCAATTATTGGACTGGAGAGATGGCCTAGCGGTTAAGAGCGCCGACCGCTCTTGCAGAAGACTGGGGTTCAATCCCCAGCACTCACATGGCGGCTGAGAACCGTCTGAAACTCCAATTCCTGGAGAACTCCAGCTCCAGGGGAATCCGACACCCTCTTCTGACCTCCGCGGCATTGCATGGCACGGGTGCACAGACTTGCATGCAGACAGTACATTCGTACACATACAGAAATAAATAAAATTAATTAAAAAAAAGAAATTATCCAATTATTAAGACATTGCCAGCTCTCAGGCATTATGATCCTTATAGGCATTAGTATTTGGCAATCAATAATTATAACTTGAGCATCTGTTCTGTGTGAGATATTGGACTTTGAGCTGGGGGGCATAGTAGTAAACTCAAAGGACATTATTCTCATCTATAAATTTTATTACCCATGTGGACAGGTACAGGCTGATAAAGGCAGTGATATATATTCAAAACATAAGGATAATAAAAAGTAAGGTATTCTGGGAATTAATAATGGCACAAGCTGATTTTGATTGGTTAGCAGTGTTTGGGAAAGCTTCTTATTATAACCTGTGCCCTGAGATGTAGCTCCATAGCAAGAATGCACATCTGCACCTAAGACTCGGAGACACTGCACTGAGAGAACTTGAGGGGAGAGGGACTAGGTAAGGTCCTCGAGGTTGGAAATTAGGGTAGAGTGACTTGAGAGAATCCTGAGGGTTGGGTCAAATTTGGCCCCAGGACTAGTTAATCTCCAGTGTAATGGCAAGCCCTGGGGAAGCTTAGTGTGGAAGTGATGACCAGGTTTTGCTTGCTGGCCATTTCTATCTTGGATGAAGTCTGGTTGCCAGCCATCATTCATTTTCCATACAGTTGTGTTGAAATGCTTTCTACATTCCCTGCCAGATCTTGGCTCATCTCAGAATTATGTTTCCTCATCAGTTTCACCAGAATTTGGGATTGTCGACCAAAGGGGGCGCTAATAGCAGATAACCGTGCAGTCCATGATGTGGTTCTGGCAGCCACTCGAAGCTCTGCCCCAGCTGTGAAGCTCTTCCTGTGTGACAGCTCCATTTGTTCTCACCAGAGGCAGAACTTTCTTTGGGAATAGAACATGGAAACTGGCTGTTTCAGGTCAGGACCAGCTTGCCTGTGCATAAATGTCAGCGGAGGCTGGAGCTTCTCACTGCAAACCCCGTTCTTCCTGGAGGTCCCTGTGCTGGTCTGGGCTTCATCTTATACATTCTTTTGCATGCTGCTCGTTGTGGTGGGAAGGAATTTCCTCCTTGTCTGTGTTCATTCAGGTTTTCCTGCTTTCCCAGGCTTCGTTCAGTTCCTCAGTTCCTTTTACTTTGACTTCTCTTGAAGGATGTCAGGGACAATGTGTACATCGTCCCTCAGAAATGCAGTGTTTCTTTGTGAGCCCAGATGGACCTCGGTGCTTTGATTTTGGTCCTTGGCCTCACTTCTGGTTGCCTGTGTGGTGTCAGCCGAGGAGGAGAGGCATCAGTACATAGACTACCACTTCTTGGGTGTTTTCTGGTTTCTAGCGGTAGTATGAAGTTTTCTTAGGCTAGCACTAATTCTGAAGAACTGCATAGTAGTTCTCCTCATCCTCTTCTAGCCTGAGAAAATAAGTTAATTAAGTTGTCTAGTGGCGAATAAGAGATGGAACTTGGATTTAAAATCAGAGGTATTTGAACTTGACATTCTCTAGATTACAGTTACTTTACTTTTTAATAGATGAAAATATTTTATGTAAAATTTTTATGTCTATTTTTCTTTGTCCTTTTCTCTTTCTCTGTGTGGATGCTAGTAAAATCTCCATAAATGTAAGGTACCGCTATACATATCTGGGGCAGCTGGGGAGAATCTGTCATTTTCCACAACTGGCCTGGGTATGGGCGGTGGTGACAGCTTGTGGGAGGGGGAGCCGCCTGGGTACATCCACGACTGAGAAAGCCCGGAAGGGCAGGAGACCTCCGCAGGAGCCTGCACAGCTCTGACACATGCTTTTGGAATTCTGCATACAGCTCGGGCCTTGTCCACCAAGCTTGGTTCCTGTCTGCAGTCTCACACATCACCTCTCTCTCTCCCTGGCACAAAGCACAAGTTGAGTTATGCATCCCCTCTTCAGTAATGGCAACGTCTTGTATTTTTTAAACTGGATGAAGTCCAAGCCTTTTCGATTCACCCATTTGGATTTTGGATTATTTTCCTAAAAAAATCATGTAAACAAATTCTCTACAGTTTTCTGGTGAACACAGAGCAGCTGTGAGCTGACCCTGATCCCTCTTAGCTCAAAGACCCTAGATGTGTGGCTTCCCACTCATTGAGACAGTTCATTCTTCTTTTGTGGCTGAACAATTAAATTAATTAACTTATTTATTTTTACATTTTTATTTGTTTGTGTGTGTGTACATGTGCACATGCTTGTGGAGATCAGAGGACAACTTGCAGGAGTCAGTTCTTGTTCTACAAGTGGCTTCCTAGCATCTAGCTCAGGGCTCTAGGCATGGTGCCAAGCATGTTTACCCACTGAGCTATCTTGCCTGCTCCAACACCTTTATTTTTATTTTGTTTTATTGCCTGCTCCAATATCTTTATAATTTATTTATTTATGTATTTATTTTTGGTCGTTTTGAGACAGGGTCTCCCTGTAACCCCTGCTATCCTGGAACTTACTATGTAGACCAGGCTGGCCTTGAACTCACAGAAATCCTGCCTCTGCCTCCCGAGTGCTGGGATTAAAGGTGTGCACCACCACACCCAGCCTAAGATGGTTCTTAGCCACCATGTGAGTGCTGGGAATTAAATTCGGGTCCTCTGCAAGAGCAGTCGGCGCTCTTAACCGCTGAGCCATCTCTCTAGCCCCAACAATTTTAATTTAAAGCTGCAATTACACTGTGTATTTGTTAAATGTAAACTCTAATCAAGTATACAACCTTTACTTGAATATTGAAAGTTCTTTAAAATCTTTTGTAATATTATCTACCACTGTGGAACAGAAAAGTTAATGGTTTTCAGTTCTTCAGTGATTCACAGATTTTTTCTTTTTCTCTTTTCTAGTGCTAGTTATCCATCCTCTGAACCCTTTCTTTGCCCTACTTTCCCAGCCCTCTCCCCACTCGAACCTTCACCGCCTTCACTATTCACCTCTGCCCCTTCAGGCCACCTCTCCTCTGTTACCACCAACTCTCTTTGGCAACCCCCTGCCCCTGGCTCTTTCCTACCTGGGCTTCTATAGATACTCCAAGCTGAACCTATAAATCTAAAGATTTGAACCTAAGATCCACATATGAGAGAAATATGATTGGTCCTTCTGGCCTGAGTTATCTTGCTCAGTATGATTTTTTTCAGTTTCATCTATTTACTTGAAAATTTCAGAATTTTATTTTTCGTTCCAGCTGCACGAAATTCCATTGTTTCTGTGTATCTCATTTTCATGATTTATTCATCAGCTGATGGACATCTAGGCTGTTTCCATTTCCTCACTATTGTAAATAGTGGACCTAAGTATCTCTGTAGTAGGATACTGACTCCTTTGGGTATGCTCACAAGAATAGTATATCTGAGTCATAAAACAAGCAAGGAAAAATCAAAGTGGCACTGACCTCGAAGCCTTATCTCTGCTAGCTAGCTTTCAAAGTACTAGAAGGTGCTATGCGTGTTACTGAAGAGAAAAGTAATCATCCACCTTGGTAAGCTGTGAAGCCTGTGAACTACACTAGAAACTGGCTTGGTAAACTATGCCCAAGGATGCAGCAGTGGCATGAATATTATGGGAATGACTAATCACCTTCTTATTGGATTTAAGGCCCATTTTACCACAGAGAGTCCAGACCAGACAGTGTTATCAGGGCAAGAACCTGTGCCTAGACAAGTCACAGACTATCGGGGAGAGCCTACTTTGGTCATTCTGCTAAGTAGCTAGTTCTTTGCTTCTTTTTCATAAATTTATTTTTCTGCGTGTATGTTTTGCCTGTGTTGTATGTTAAGTGCACACATGTGCTGCAGTGCCTACAGAGGTCAGAAGAGGGTGTCAGATCCCCTAGAACTGGAGTTACAGTTGGTTATAGATGCCACATGCTCTTAACTGCTGAGCCATCTCTCCAGACATTGTTTTATTTTTTATTTTATTTATAAAATTTATTTATTTATTTATTTATTTTTGTCTTTTAGAGAGGGTCTCCCTGTAGCCCCAGCTGTCCTGGAGCTCACTCTGTAGACCAGGCTGGCCTTGAACTCACAAAGATCTGCCTGCCTCTGCCTCCCAAGTGCTAGGATTAAAGGCGTGCACCACCATGCCTGGCTTATTTATTTTCTATGTGTATGAATGTACTGTCTGCATGTAGGTCTGTGCACCCGTGTTGTGCAATGCCACAGAGGTCAGAAGAGGGTGTCAGATTCCCCTGGAAATGGAGTTCTCCTAGAATTGGAGTTATAGACGGTTCTCAGCCGCCATGTGGGTGCTGGGGATCGAACCCGGGTCCTCTGCAAGAGCAGTGGGTGCTCTTAACCACTAGGCTATCTCTCCAGCCCAGACATTGTTTTCTTAATTGTAGCAATTCTGACTGGGATGAGATGAAATCACAAAGTAGTTTTAATTTGCATTTCCTTGACTGCTAGGGATGTTGAACACTATTTAAAAGATAGTCAGCCAGGCTGGAGAGATGGCCTAGCGTTAAGAGCACTGACTGCTCTTGCAGAGGACACGGGTTCGATCCCCAGCACCCACATGGTGGCTGAGAACTGTCTGTAACTCCAATTCCAGGAGAACTCCAGTTCCAGGGGAATCCAACACCCTCTTCTGACCTCTGCAGCATTGCATGACACGGGTGCACAAACCTACATGCAGACAGTACATTCATACACAAAATAAATAAATTAATTAATAAATAAAATTTTAAAAAAGCCATTTGTATTTTCTCTTCTGAGAACTCTAAAGTCAGTTTTTAAAATTGCATTTTTTCTTGATGCTTTTTCTTTTTTTAATATTTTTTTATTTTTATTTATTTCTGTGTGTGTATGAATGTACTGTTTGCATGTAGGTTTGTGCACCCGTGTCGTGCAATGCCGCGGAGGTCAGAAGAGGGCATTGGATTCCCCTGGAACTGGAGTTCTCCTGGAATTGGAGTTACAGATGGTTCTCAGCCACCATGTGGGTGCTGGGAATCGAACCCGGGTCCTCTGTAAGAGCAGTTGGCACTCTTAACTACTAGGCCATCCCTCCAGCCCCAGTTCTTTGTATATTCTTAATATCAACCCTCTATTGGATTTGTAGCCCACAAAGATTCTTCCCCACTCTGTGATCTTCCTCCTCATTTGATTGTTTTCTGTGCTGTATAGAAGCTTCTTAGTTTCATGGCATTAAAATCCTGAGCAAACGAAGTGCTATTTAGAGACTCCTGTGCCTGTGTATTATGGTGTGCTTTTTACCATAATAGTTTCAGGTTTTCCCTAGAGGTCTTTGATCCATTGTGATTTGACTTTTATGCAGAATTGGAGATAAGGATCTAATATCATTCTTCTACATGTGGACACCTACATTTCTCAACATCATTTGTTGAAGAAATTGTTTTTCCTCCAATATGTGAAATACAGATTTTTTTTAAGGTGAATCTTATCATCATAGAAGGATGAGCGTATAAATACTGGGCTATTTCAGAGTACAGCAGGCTGCTTACTTCTGGACTGTCTAATTCAATTCCTTGTTGTTGTTGATTCACCAAAACATTGGAAAGTATGCCTTGCCTACTTTTTCTAGAATATGGTTCTGGCACTAAGGGAATCTATCTGTATAGAATGTTCCGAGAAGTAATTTTAAGTAGACTCCTTCTATGTTCAACCAGTATATTAAAGTTGATGAGTTGTTGTTTTTTAGTAATTTAACTTAAGCCTAAAAACTGTTTTGGTGCCTGTATTTTTAGGATTCACAGCCATGTTCATGATAACAATTATTCATTTGTATAGAGGTGTTGACATGACACTCATTGCTTACTGTCCTAGAGAAAGGCCTTTTTGCCCGGTGTGGTTGCACATGCTTTTAATCCCAGCACTCGGGAGGCAGAGGCAGGCAGATCTCTGTGAGTTCAAGGCCAGCCTGGTCTATATAGAGAATTCCGGGACAGCTGGGGCTGCAGGGAGACCCTGTTTCAAAAAGACAAAAAAAAAAAAAAAAAAGCCTTTTCCTAGTGTTGGTATTTTCCTCTTCATTGCCACCATCAACTCTGACCATCCTGTCCTCTGGATATGTCCTTGAAAAGGTGCAGACTCAAAACTCTGTATTTCAGTTGTGCTTATGAACAAGCCTGTTCACAAACTCTATGTAAATCAGACATCCAAGGCACAAGAGCGTGGTAAGGATCTCTGTGGTGGGATCCTCAGCACTGCAACAGACAACCGAAATTAAAAAGCAGCGTCAAGGTCCGACAGAAGGTAGCCAGCAAAATGAATCATACAAGCCAAGTGACTACAACTCCTGCAAACCCTAATATATAAATTTGCCTGTTTTTTCCTCTGAAAATTAGTGATTTGTGCTCCTTTTCAGGATAACGCTGTATAAATAAATTGCTGCTCTTTTGGAAGCCAGAGTTAATTTGCATTAAGTAGCAAATTTAGCCTTTTAGTTCCAATGGTAATTCTAGATGATTTCAAGCTTTTATTTTTTGGTTTAGTAGCTTTGATTTATTAATTATTGATTGCAGCAATGTAGACTGTGCTGCTGTCATGGTCGGCAGCACTAGGGAGAGGGCATGTTTCTGTCGTGTCTGGATTTTTCAAAGTACATATATTTATTGCTCCTCTACATGGCTTCCCATAGCTATCATAAAAATAGCAATATTCATACACATAATTTCTTAGTACTGCAAGTATTCTTTTTTAATGCATTGCTAAGCTTAAGAGAAAGTATAGTAAAAATAGCTTTGTCTCAGAATGAAAAGTAAAGTGAACATTGAAGTGCTTCAATGTTCAGCCATGCATGGCTTGTGGCTGCAGTGTAGGAGTCTGGCAGGGGTGACATGTCCTTCTCTTGGAGTTTAGGTTAGCTGTTGGTGGAAATTTGTTACTGAGACACGACACACAGAAGTGGCTGGTTGCCTGTGGCCACTCTGTTAGGAAGTTGGAAGGTGAGGGAAATTCTTCCCACTAGGGAAATGAAAGAGAGAGGCCTGTCTCTGCCTGGGATTTTCCAGGGACAAAAGCTACTGCTTTCAGAATTTGCAACCATAGACAGGCTGGTCCAGGGCTTGGCATCTTACACTGTGAAGGTAGCAGAGTGGCTGGTAAGATTACAGGGCCAGTGATCAGAAGCAGTTTAAAACTGTCTTCAGAGGGGCTGGAGAGATGGCCTAGCGGTTAAGAGCGCCGACCGCTCTTGCAGAGGACCCGGGTTCGATCCCCAGCACCCACATGGCGGCCGAGAGCCGTCTGAAACTCCAGTTCCAGGAGAACTCCAGTTCCAGGGGAATCCGAGACCCTCTTCTGACCTCCGCGGCATTGCATGACACGGGTGCACAAACCTGCATGCAGACAGTACATTGATATACATACCGAAATAAAAAAAAAAAAAAAAAAAAACTGTCTTCAGAAAGATCTGCTACAGTGTGTGTGTGTGTGTGTGTGCGCGCGCGCGCGCTTGCCTAATGGTACATGTATGTACACATGAGTGCAAGTGGCCACAGTGTCAGGTCCCATTGGAGCTGGATTTATAAAGGTGGCCAGGAGCCACCCCGTGTGGGACTGGGAACAGAACTCAGGTCTCCTGCAAGAGCAGTGGGTACTCCTAATTGCTGAGCAATTTCTCAGGTTTTTTTTTTAATTTTTTAAAATTTATTTCCGTATGTGTATGAATGTATTGTCTGCATGCAAGTCTGTGCACCCGTGACATGCAATGCCGCGGAGGTCAGAAGAGGGTGTCGGATTCCCCTGGAACTGGAGTTCTCCTGGAACTGGAGTTTCAGACGGCTCTCGGCCACCATGTGGGTGCTGGGGATCAAACCTGGGTCCTCTGCAAGAGCGGTTGGCGCTCTTAACTGCTAGGCCATCTCTCCAGCCCAATTTCTGAGTTTTAAATAATAATAAAGACAGAGAGAAAAGATTACATGAGTGTCATACTTATTTTTCCTATTGCCATGAAAAGACCCTGACAAAAGCAACTTAAGGGAGAAGCAGTTTATTTTGCTCAGCGTTCAAGGTTACAGTCTCATAGGGCAGAGAGGTGAGGCTGCTGGTTGCGTGGCGCCCATAGTCAAGTAGCAGAGAGCCGTGACTGCCTGTGCTCAGTGCAGCCCCTCCTTTTTATGCACTCCAGGATCCCAGCCACAGAACGGTGCCATTTAGACAGGACAGGTCTTCTACCCTGGCTAACCTACTCAGAATACACCCTGAGGTCTTGCTTAGAAGCTGGTTTCCCACGTGTGCTTACATACATGCAGGGAATATACTTGTACACATAAAATAAAAATAATAATTAAAATATTTTAATAACAAAAGAATGGAGGAAACAGAAAACACTCCGGCATCCATCCTCCTTCAGAGAGGAATCTTGTTCAGTAATGGACAGATAGAAACAACCATTCTATCCTTTAGTCAGGTGAATATTTAAACACCGTTTATGTGATTACATGCTCGTGAATGTTCCACAGCTGTTAGTATAAATCCACGTGATCTGTGCATACCAACTTAGCTATAGTAGTGAGTGAAAAATTGTAAAGGAAACAGCAGCATCTGCACTGAAGCCATGCATAGTAACAGATACTGCGGATACTTGTTTCCAGCATCGAAATGTGTACAATGACATATGCAGCATTTTCAGCATAATTTTTCCTCTTGAAGGATGGGAAGAAGGAAGAAAGGGAAGGCTAAGTTTGTAGACATCTCTTTTATGGTTTATTTCATAAACTATCTGAACTACGTACACCAGGTTATACATTAGTTATGTTTGGTTTTGATACTGTGTGTTCTATATTTAATTTTAACTTTTGTTTTTGAGATAGGATTTTACTATGTAGCACAGACTGGCCTCAAACTTGGGATCCTCCTGCCGCACTCTCCTGAGTGTGGAGATTGTAGACACGCCCCATGGTATTAGTCACTTTCCTGTTGCTGTGATAGAACCAGCATGACCAAGGGAGCTTATAAAAAGAAGAGTTTATCTGAGCTTACAATTGACAGGTTCCAGGGAATTAGAGTCCATCATGGCGGGAGGCATGGTGGCAGGAGCTGGAGCAGAAAGCTGAGGTTCACATTTTCAAGCAGGCACAGGAAGCAGAGGGAGTGACTGGAGACTGGCAAGGCTTTTTGAACTCCCTAAGCCCACTCTCAGTGGCGCGTTTCCTCCAGCATGGCTACACCTTCTCAGATCTCCCAAAACAGCGCCACCAACAAAATGTCTGAATACTTGGAGTCTGTGGGGGACCTTCTCATTCAAACCACCACACCCACCATGCTCAACTGGATTATTTTATTATTATTTTGTCATTGCTGTGAATAAATACTGGCAAAGCAAGCTAAGGGTTTCCTTCGGCTCCTGACTTGAGGCGCAGCCCACACGATGGCAGGACTCCACGTCCCTACTCACATCACCCATACTCTCTGAAAACAGAAGGATGAGCGCTTGTGCTCAGCTCACTGCTATCTTTATTCACTCTGAGATCGAGTCCATGGAGTGTTGCTGCTTGGAATTAGGCTGGGTTGTCCCCACCTCAGTTAACCTTATCCAGAAACTCCTTCACAGATGCACCACAGGCTCCTCCCCTAGGTAATTCCACATCCTGCAAGTTGACAATGTCGGCCATAACAAATATTAACAATTAGCATTTGATAATGTGTGGCATATTTTTTTTAAAAGTTTTTATTTGTTTGTTCCTTTGGGTTATTTTTTTTTGGGGGGGGGGTTGTTTGTTTGGTGCCAGACATGGGGCCTGTGTTAGGCAAGTATTCTTCAACTGGACCACATTCCCAGCTGTGCATTCCATGTTATAACACACTTTAAAGGTAGACTGCAGATGTAGCTCAGTGGGAGAATATTTGCTTAGCATGTACCAACCCTGGGTTCCATCCTCAGTACCCCCCACCTATTTTTTAAGTTAAAAATATGGTATACTAGATGTATTAGTTACTTTTCTGTTGCTTTGATTAAAAAACATAAAACCACCACAACCAAGGCAACTTATAGAAGGGAGAATTTATTGGGCTTATGGATCCAAAGGGGTAAGAGTCTATCAGGGCAGGGGAGATGTGACAGGAAGAAGCTGAAGCAGACAGCCAAGTGCTCAAATCTTCAAGCAGGCGAGAGAGAGAGAGAGAGAGAGAGAGAGAGAGAGAGAGAGAGAGAGAGAGAGAGAGAGATAGATATTAATTTTGAGGGCACATAAGACTTAATAAGAACTCCCAAAGCCCACCCCCAGTGACATGCTTCCTCCAGCCAGGCTACATCTCCTAAATCTCCACAAAGAGTGCCACCAACTGGGGCCATGTATTCAAGTACTTGAAGCCTATGAGGAACATTCTCATTCAAACCATCACACTGTATATTGTGACTAAAATGAAAACAAAAGCCTCTTGGAGACTTCTGACATTCTTGAACATTGCCATTGTCTCATGGATGGAAGGCAGAAGTGAAAATCAGAGAAGGAGAAGACAGCGTTATCTCATTTCTGAGTGACCGTACTAGCTACTCATCTCCTTAAGTGATCGTGTTCTGCACTGATTGTTCTTAAGTATACTCAAGTAATGGGAAAAATAAATCAGCCAAAACCTACACTATGCAAATTGTCACCCAGCTTCCATTTGTAAAACCTTCACAGGTAGATGTGTGATACTCAGTGAATGCAGAATGTCTGTTGAGGGTGTGTGTTCCCATGCCTTCCTGAGGTTCCCTTTCTAATCTTTCTGAATGGGGAGGATGGCAGTATCCATAATCTTGCCCCATGTTGCTTTTAAATTGACTCTGAGAATCTTTCTTATAGAATGGGAGATGTTTCAGTCATTGTTTTATAAACAGAGTTCCATCAGACCCTAGTGTGCTTTGTCTTCCAATAATACATATGATGCTGTGGTTTAACTTTAAAGTCAAGGGAAAGAATTAAGATAAAAGCAGAAAAGTTAGAAAAAAAGAAATGGTAGAATAATCTAAATAGTGATTCCTTGATGATATAGTAAACTCCATCTTAGTCTAGTTGAAGGGATGAAGGATGAAGATGAGAGATGGCAAAGAAGAAATTGTAATGAAGGAAAGAAAGATCAAAGAAAACTCAGTTGCTTTAAGGGACTCTCTTTCTTAAGTAGATGCAGATAAAAATATTTTTTTCCAGGAAATACTATTTTCCATAACCGATAAGATAGACCGAAAAAATCTAAGTGGAGAAGTTCTGATAAGCATAGTGGAAGAAATCAAGTTGGATCATTAAATGCCTCTCATGCTGTTTATTTTTAGAAAGATGAAAAGGAGGTGTGTTTTCAGACACATTAAAAGATGGAACACTTTCATGCTTTAAAACTATGTGCTCTAGATATTTTTCTGTAGCTGTGAAAGACAGCAGGAAAAGCCGCTTAGGGGAGGACAGGGTTTATTCCAGCTTACACTCCAGGTCACGGTCTCCACTGAAGGAATTTGGGGCAAGAACTGGAGTAGAAACGATGGCGGACTGCTGCTTAGTGGCTTGCTCCTCTGGCTCTCGCTCCACTTGCTTTCTTGTGCTGCTCACAGGGGGCCGGGCCCTCCCACATCAATCATCAATCACAACAGTTTCACAGACAGTACCACTAGCCAATCTGATCTGCGCAATTCCCTCTTCCTAAACGACTCTAAGTTTTGTCAAGTTGAGAATAAAAATCAAGCAGCATGCTAATAAATACAGCATTGAGTGCCTAGACCTAATGAAGACTGAAGTATTAGTCTTAGGAATATTGCTGTGGAAATTCTAAAGAGAATACAAGACAGTGTATTTCATGGCACTTAAAAGACCAAGTATGGCAGTATTTGCTCAAAAGGTATTTAGTGAAATTAAGTGCTCATTCTTTGAAATATTCTTGATAAACTTACAATGCATGAGTACTGATTTCACATGATAGTATGTACTTACAACAAGGTGAAGTTATACTGTATCTCATTAAAGACAGGATCAGAATAAGCATGTGAATTCTCATTAGTTTTACTGATTTATTTGCTGGAGGTGTTGGCCAGTAAAATTATGCAGAGTTGTTAGCAGTATCAGATTTGAAAGGGGAACAGCCAGTTAGTGCTGCTTTGCCCTCTGGCTTTGCTGAATGTGGGGGCGTAAGCTTTCTTTACTCTTTATTGTCCTTTTCCCCCCTCTAAACCCTTGTCTTTGCTCCTTTTGGAGAAAGATACTATTTTTTCCTCCTTTTTTGCTTTTAAAAGAAGGGGTCCATTGTTGCTTGAAAAAAGAGTCCCGCACAGCCTAGTGTATAATTTCTAGCTCTTCCTGATTCCGATGTTCCCTTTAAAACATTTGAGAATTCATATAATGTACTTGATCACATTTACCTCCAACTCCTCCCAGATCCAACCCATTTCCCTATACCCTTCAACTTTGTATCCTTCTTTTTTTTAATAATCAGAATTCCCCTGCCTCCTCAATCCATGTTTTAAATAAAATATCCAGGCCGAGTGGGGCACACCTGTAGTCGCAATGCTGGGGGGCTGAAGCAGGAGGATTGCAAACTTGAAGCCAGTCTGAACTACAGACTCAGACCTTATCTCAGAAACAAAATGACACAAACACCAGCGACAGAAGGGAAGAAAGACATAGTGTGTATGCAGACAGGCATGTGCTGACACTTGACTGAAATAGACAGTAGAAAAGGTATCTAACAGCTATTTTCAGTGTTTTTATTTTAGTAACTAGAAACCAAGTATAAAGATTCCAGGTTTAGTTTATTTAATCTAACTCAGAAAACAAGTTGGTTAAGTGACTCTCCATCGCTGATGCCATTAGTGACTTCCTAGGCTACTTACTCAGCTCCGTATATGCTTCTATTATTGCAGCTTCATCTTTAAAAGTTCTGCATGTGTAACTAAAGTCAGATTCTTGGCACCACAGTTCCTTACTAAAATTGAACACTTACTTTCAAAAGGTATGTAGCTGAAGGGAACCATGGCTTTCTTACAAGAATAACTGCATACAGAAATGATTTTTTTTTTTTGGTGGAGATTGGGTCTGAGAGGTAGTCAGGCTGGCCCCTAACTTCCTGTGTAGCTGAGGATGACCTTGAACTTCAAGCACTCTTCTAACTGAGCTACATCTCCAGCCCCAAATAATTTTTTAAATATTTTATTTTATTTTTAATTTTTATTTATTTATTTATTTATTTATTTATTTATTTATTTTATGCGTATGAATGTACTGTCTGCATGTAGGTTTGTGCACCCATGTCGTGCAATGCTGCAGAGGTCAGAAGAAGGTGTCAGATTCCCCTGGAACTGGAGTTAAAGACCGTTCTCAGCCACCATGTGGGTGCTGGGGATCGAACCGGGGTCCTCTGCAAGAGCAGTCAGCACTCTTAACCTCTAGGCCATCTCTCCAGCCTCCCAAATAATTTTTTTAATGAGTTTTTGTAATTGCAACTCCAGGGGATCTGATGTCCTCTTATGGTCTCTGAGGTCTCATATGCATGCACACACACACACACACACACACACACACACACACACAATACATATAATTTTTAAAAAAATTTTTCAAACTGTGTAGCCCAAGCTGGCCTCGAACTCCAGTTCCTCCTGTCTTTGCATCCTTCAGCAAATCCTACTGGTGGGCACCACCACCACCTGCTACATATAATTAAAAATTATAGAGCACACAATACATGTTTTTAGAAATTCCCTTTTTAAAAAGTACATTTAAAATCATACCTTGTTTCAGGGTCTTACTTTGGAATAAGTGCTTCTATCATATGAAATTACTCTACGAAGCATCTCCCTCCTCTTTCCTTCAGCTCTTCATCTTTAACGCTTTTCTTCCCTCAGCAACTTCTCTTCTAGTGCTCAAAAGAGAATCATGAAGTGTGCACAAGTTTACTGCATGGTGTTTAGTTAAGATAAATGAAACTTGCCAAGTCTAGCTCTTTGTGATATTTACTAATAGATACTAGCATGCTTTCTGATGATTAAACCACCTCTTCAGTTATGTGTACACTTATGTCTTGTGATCTAAAATGTTCTACCCAGGGAAATTTGTGGAACTGTATCAGAGTGTACTTTTCAGGGATAAAAAGGCAGATTATAGATTATAAAGTTAAGCCATGTTCTCCCCTAAGAAAGCCATTAGCTACTTGTATTGCAATTAAATCAATTAAAATGAGATGAAATCAAATATTCAGTTCCTCAAGTGCACTAACCAAGTTAAGTGTCAGTAGTCATGTGTGGTACTGGCTCCCCACAGTAGTCACACTGTAGAGCCAGACTGTTCTAGCATCACAGAGTGTAATCAGCCTTGAGTGACAGCTATGGGTGTAACTTGCTAATTACATTAGAATTCTAAAATCATTTTCTTCCTCAGGTTTTATAAATACTAATAAAATTAATTTTTTTGTCAATATATTTAGAAATAATAAACAGCTCAAAATTATTTAGAATTTAGAAAAAAAAATTTAGCCAGTGTCTTGCTATATCACTGAGGCCGGCCTTCAATTCATAGTCCTTCCTCCTCAGCCTCCTAAGAGCTGGGATTACAGGCATGTGCCATATCTGTGGGAGTGTATCGGGTTATTTAATTCCTGTGTACCTGTTTATCAATAAACTATACCATCATATGATCTGCTTCTTCATGTTCTTCTGAGGGTCAAGAAATGAAAATGTTAAAGTCACTAAAGACTTCATTTCTATATATTAGTTGTTTATCTCAGTGTTATGACAAAGTATCTGACCTGAACAGACTTAATGAAGGAAGAATTGAGCTTTTCTTGCTGTTTGAGAGTACAGTTTTTCCTAGCAGGGAAGGCATGGGGCAGGAGAGTGAGGTGCTGGTCATGTTTGTCCAGTCAGAGAAGCAGAGATGACGGCTGCCCAGCTTGCCTTCTCACTTTGTAGTTTGTATTCAGCGTAGGACCCCAGGGTGCGGGGTGGCACCACCCACATTCCAGGAGGCTTGTCCTACCTCCATTAAATTCCTTGGAAACACCCTCAGAGACACTCCCAGAGGTGTCCTTCCTGTGTGATTCCAAATCCAGATTAACCATCACATCTTGCGTTACTGACACCTGTTGTGCAGATGATATGAGCACATGGTAGATGCTTAATAAGTAGAAGCTTCTATTTGCTATAACAGAGAAGCTGACATTCAGAAAAGCCACTATAGTAAAGACAGGCAAGTGTTAGAATAATGGAAGTTTGCATTCTACGGGATATGACGAAGCAGCCTAGAGCTCCAATAATTTAACTAAAATTAGCTATTAATATAGCTGAGTTTTGTTTCAAATCACACTTCCATGGCTTCCTAAAATTATTTTTATAGCTTACTTTGTGTAAAATTTGTTTATTACTCCAGTGTGATAAATATTTAAACTTAAAGGTTCCAAGATATTAAATAAACATTTTAATAAACATTTTCCCCTGCTTGTTCTGGTAATGCTGTAATTGTCAGTTTTCCTGATGCCCTTACCTTCTGCACCAAGTAGCCAAAGAGGTAACAGCAGCCCTCCTCACAGGAGCACCTGGCCAATCGAAATAAAATCTGTCTTCCGGGCTTTCACAGGGAGGTGGGTTAACTTTGGGTATAATTAAAGACTATATTATCTTATAGCTTTTTTCAAAACAGGAAATTCTGAAGTATAACTTTTTATACAAAGTGGAGGACAGTTTTCTTCAACTACAAATAAGAAGAGGCTAAAGTGAATTTTCAAGCATGAAAAAGTGTTGAGAAAACATAAGTATAGGCCACATTCTCCACTGCTTAAGTAGACTCCAAAGTAGTTTTTAAAGATTTATTTAATTATTTAGTCATGTGTATTAAATTAATTATGTGGATCTGTGTGTGTGTGTGTGTGTGTGTGTGTGTATGTGTGTGTATGTGTGTGTGTGTGTGTGTGAGACAGTGCTGGTGTCTGGCTAGAGGTGTTATATTTTCCTGAAGCTGTAGGTGCAGGTATTTGTGAGCTGCCTGATATGGGTACTGGAATTGAACTTGGGTCCTTTGTATGCATTCTTAATCACTGAGCCATTTCTCCAGCCCAAGGTTTTGTTTTGTTAAAGGAACTGGGTTTGCCTAATATCACATTAAAATACATTCATGTTTATGTTTCTTGGGTCATGATGATGGACAGTAAAGACCAATTGTTTTATTTTTTATTTTTTTAATTTCATTTGTTTATTTTTTTATGTATATGAATGTACTGTCTGCATGTAGGTTTGTGCATCCGTGTCATGCAGTGCTGTGGAGGTCAGAAGAGGGCGTCGGATTCCCCTGGAACTGGAGTTAAAGACGGTTCTCAGCCGCCATGTGGGTGCTGGGAATCGAACCCAGGTCCTCAGTGCTCTTAACTGCTAGACCATCTCTCTAGTCCCCAATTGTTTTATTTATTAATGTAATTTTCTTGGTATATGGTATAAGACATAATGTTATTTAACCTAGATAGTGAAAAATGTCTATAGTTTGTAGAAGTGCCTTTGTTCCTATGGGATTTGATTTGGGAGATGACAGCAGTTTGAAAAATAAAAAAGAACAGTAAGTCGTTGGAACAGCAGCACCCTGGGCTCCCTGGGTTCCACTTCTGCCCTCCCTCCCTGCATCAGCAAACATGTCCTCAGACAGTATGGGGCTGCTGCCTATTGCTTTCCTTTATGCATAGTTTATATTTCAGTAGGAACATAAGCTATAACTGATACTGAAATGTTGAGGCAGTATAGTTTACAAATTATGGATTTTACTCAGGAGGAAAAACAAAGGTTTAGTGTTTCTGTGGGTTTTGGTTGATAAAGATGCATTTTGCATTTGATTTTTGAAACTAGATGAATTACACACAGATCTGTGCCATCCGTAGGTTTATCTGAACACATGACTTGAGAATGATCAAGAGATTCATTCTAGTCACGGTTATAAAAGTCTGTAAGGATCTGTAGTTGTTTGCCAGCAGGTGAACTCATAGTGCTTTCATTTTCTTCCAGATTCATGAAAAACTCCACTACTATGAGAAGCAGAGCCCAGTACCCATTCTGCATGGTGCAGCAGCTCTGGCCGATGATGTAAGTGTGCCTTTCTGAGCTCACAGGACATGTCTGCCGTAGACCTGGCTGAGGTGCAACCCACCCTAGGGCAGACAGATGTGTGTGAGCCTCTGAATGAGAACTAGAGGAAGCTGCAAATGTTTCCCGAGCCCCTGCCATCACCAAGCTCGGGCTGATGCTGTGTAGATTCCCATCCACTTTCTTATGCTGAAATTGTTCGTTGAGCTGCCCTTGTATTAGGCCATGCTGATTATGTAATAGAAAATTTAGACTTCAGATTCTATGGAGAGAGGAAAACAGTCAGACCTTAGTGTTCTGCGAACATCACGACAAGCGAAATGCTTTGGAGAAATAAAGACAAATGAGATAGTTCTATTGCTGACAATACTAAAAGATGACAGATAGTAGGACAGGAGTGGGCGCATTGAACATATAAAAGGCAGCATTGTTTTCAAAATGGATTATGAAGTATAGTAATGATTTATGGATATTAGACCATTCCAAATTACCTTCATAACCAAAAAAGTAAATTTTAGAAGCAGTTGGCATTGATGGAGTAGTTAATTTCCTGCCTCTATAATTTTATTTTAAGCCTGGGGAAGGGAACCTCAATTGCTGATTCATACTGTTAAGTCTCAGAGCATAGCTTGGTAAGCTGTGAGACCTCTGAGCTGGGTGAGGAAGGTGTTTACCATGTGGTGGTGATTCCTCTAGCTTATTTGTTGCTTTTCAGTTATGTAGCAAGTCAGCCATCTTTCAGATGTTCTTCAATATATTTTATGTCATAATGTATAAAATAACATGCATATAATTAGCTCCCAAGCTGTGTGCTTCCCTTTGATCTTTATCTACAAGATCAGTGTGTTTAATGCATGCTTCATTAAGAAGTCTACCTGTGCAATGTAGCATGCAGACTTTTGAATTAAAGGTAAATAAGGGTACAAGTATAGTTGTATGAGTAAGCTGCAATTGCACCATGAAACAGCCTTAAAACCACCAGTAAGCTGAGTGTGACGGTGCATGCCTTTAATCCCAGCACTAGGGAGGCAGAGGCAGGTGGATCTCTGTAAGATCAAAGCCAGTCTGGTCTACATAACAAGTTCTAGGCCAGCTGTGGCTACAGGGAGGCAGGAAGACCCTGTCTGAAAAATAACTCTCTTAAAAACGAAAACCAATGAAACATCAAAAGATCAGTCTTAAAGCAGTTAATACCGAAAGCTTTTGGAAGCATTTGTTTAGAAATCAGTGTACCTGAGCCCACCCAAAGCAAAATAGGACAATTTTGCTTTTTTAAAAAGACCTATTTTTCTTACTTCTTACTTATGTGTTTGTGTGTATATATATATATATATATATATATATATATACCATGTGTGTGCAGATGCCTATGGAGGACACAAGAGAGTATCAGATCCCTCGGAGCTGGAGTTATAGGTGGTTGTGAGCCCCCTGATGTGGGTGCTAGGAACTGAACTCAGGTCCTCTAGAAGAGGAGCAAATACTCTTAACTACTGAGTCATCTCTCTAGTCTCCAATTTTGCTTTAAAAAAACAAAAACAAAACTCTAAGCCAGGGAATATCACTCTGCAGTAGAGTGTGTTAGTAACATGCAAGAGACCCAATATTTGAGCTGCAATACCTCAAGGAATAAGTAATCTTACAGTCTTTATAATTATGATAAACCACAGTGTATTTAAATGTTAAAACACTGTTACTAAAGAGCTGTTTGTGTAGATTAAAAAGTATGTAAAGAAATGTTACCTTGACAAAATAAAAGCAATTTCGTATTCTGATGGATTTGCTAGTGTCCTTCCATTTTGCTTTCTGTGTATATTGTACCTCTTTTCTTACAGAAAATTCTTGTTCTAGAGATAAGTAGCATCAGTTCAGCATGGCGGGGACAGTGGGGGAAAGTGGAAGCTTCGCGTGATGTTTTAAGAAGAGATTTTAAAAAATGAATATATATAGATTTATATATAGTATATTTCATAATTCTAATCTTTTTTCCTACTTGAATCTTTCTTATAAAGATTATATGAGGATGGCCGGGCGTGGTGGTGCACACCTTTAATCCTAGCACTTGGGAGGCAGAGGCAGGCAGATCTTTGTGAGTTTAAGGCCAGCCTGGTCTACAGAGTGAGTTCCTGGACAGCTGGGGCCACAGGGAGACACTGTCTTGAAAAGACCAAAAAAAAAAAAAATTATATGAGGTTAGGCATGATGGTACACAACTTTAATTCCAAGACTGGGGAGGCAGAAGCAGGCAGATTTTTTGAGGCTGACCTGGTCTACGTAGTGAGTTCTCACTTATAACCAGTGTCTATAAATAAATAAATAAATATCTTCCTTATAGCCTAAAATTGAAAGAAATCTTGTTAGATAGATCTCTATTTGCATTTTATATTACTTAAACTGGCAATTGGTAATGGTATGTATTTTTTTGTTGGTTTTTTTGTTTTCTCCTCCCCTTTTTTTCTTTTTCTTTTTCTTTTTTCTTTTTCCTTCTCTCTTCTTAAAGTGCTATGTAGTCCAGGCTGGCCTCGAACTCCAGATTCTCCTGCCTCTGCCTCTGCCTCCTTCAGCAAATCCTACCGGTAGGCGCCACCACTACCTGCGATAATGATATGTTTTTACAGATTTCATGTAATACGCTTGCACACACCCGTACATTTCATAGAAATCAATCAGCTTCTTTTTTAATTGTCAGCATTTTGGGTAGCAGAGTAGTTGTCAAATGATTATGGGTTTATGATGAACTTGGCTTATATGTAACAGACTTCATGGACTCTACGTGAACATGATGGATGTTTCAGGTTATTTACTCTACTAGGAACATTCTAGTTCTTTTTACCTTAGCTCTAACAGCGCAGCTACTGTGGGGTTCTGGAAACCCTGTGGATTTCACCACCTCATTCAGAAGCTGTCTTTTTAAATTTTTTTGTATAGTGTTAAAGCTTGATGCAGTCCTTTTTACAAATGGTCCTTTGTCTGCATCTGGTGCAGAAGACTGTTCGGGCAGATGAAGTGCTGGGATTTGCCTTCCGGGCAGTAAATCAGAAGATGATCTGGCTGGTGTGGTGACTCCAGTTGCACTCAGCCTGGGCTCGGATCTGGTCTTCTGTGGGACTGGAAAGAAGAACATTGATTGATGGTCTGTTTGATTTCATGCTGACTTCTCCTGTAGCACGGAGAAGTAGTAGCTTTGAAGAAAACAGATCTTCAGTCCTGACATGCTGAACCTCATGGTGTTCTGTGAACTGTTACTGATGTTGATGTAATCTCCCTTGCAGCTGGCCGAAGAGCTTCAGAACAAGCCACTAAGCAATGAGATCAGAGAGCTCTTGAAACTACTGTCAAAACCCAACGTGAAGGTGAGGACATGCAGCGCCTTGTAATGAATGCTCTCTCCAAGGGCCGCTGTCAGGCCAGCAGATGGATTCTTTCAGACTTCCGTCTTCACACAAATGTGCATTCAAGTAGTGTGCAGTGTTTTAGGACCCCAAGTTTTATCAAGAAAACTGACCATCTTAAAGATTCCAATGAATAGTGACCTACAGAGCTTTATTGGAAGCTCTGAATCTGAGCTGGTAGATACAGTGCCGCCTCTAGGACATGTGTGTTTCCTGTGAAGTAAGGCTACAGAATAGGCAGCCTATGGTGCTTTGTTGAGGGTTATTTTACTTGGCCAGTTAATGGTATTTCAGGATATTTGACAGATAGGTTTGTTTTCTATAGGATGACTTCAGCATTTTCTTCCTCCTTCCCTTTCCAGTTCTGATTTCCTGTTCTTACCAATGCATGTATGGAGATACCATTCCATGTTACAGGGAGAGCAGTTTTCCAGGGTAAAAAAAACTTGTAAAATACCTCAGTTCTCTCCTGTTCAGTTCCTCCCAATTTTATCACTTATTTTTCCTTCAAGTGTGATTTATCTAGAGGAGGCATTTCACATTCTTATCCTAGGGTCAGAAGTGCACAAAATCTGATTGTGTAAAAATCCTGTAGTGTATGTATACATTTGGACTATATACTTGATATTATATATAAAATATCATCCCAAATTCCATAATCCCATGATGAATTATTTTACAGTGATTACTGATAATTATAGAATATTGACGGAAATTTCTGCCAAGGTGTGCAAAACTTGGTTTTACCTTCCCAGAAATGACTTTTGGAAACATGGTATATTTTATCTTAAACTTACATTTAACAAAAGATACTGGTAAAATCAAGGTTGAAGTACAAACACACATAGACTATAATATCTAATCCCTAGAGTCAATATATGAATGTATCACTGTAAACAGTAAACAGACTATAAACAACATTATAAGGCTACTTGATTTGTAAAGGTTCAGGGAGTTAAATTTTAGTTCCAGAAGAAGGGTGAGATTGGAGCAGAGTTGGGCTGGAAGTTAGGAACGCCAGAAAGGAACTGTCACCAGGGAATGCTCTCGGGATGCTTTTCATTCGGGTTTCTGCTGCCTGTAAGAAATTAGTGTCAGCCTTGTCTAGATGAGGTGAGATTCAAGAAGCCAGGTAAGGTCCTTTCTGAGACTGTTGTCTTGGTTCAAAAAGCAAAACATTGAAAGCAGTATTTCAGACCAAAAACTGAAAAAGGTTTCGCTCTTCTAGTCAGTAATGTTCAAAATTAAATTATCTAATAAAAAGGAAATTATTTGGGGTAGAAACTTGGTATTTGGCTCAAGAATGAGGTATTAATTCAATGCTGTTGTGAATATCCATTTGATAAAACTTTCTATAGTCACTGAACAGTTTTAACTTCATCATGTGGAAAATATTTTAGATGGATGATTCTTCTTGTTTTTATATTTATATAGCATTTTGACCAAAAAAATGGATGAGAGGTTGGCATGAAAATTGTTAGTTTTAGAAACACACATAGAGAGTGAATTCCATGCCTGACATGGCCGTGTCGGCTGGCAAGTTCACTCAGGCTGGCCAGTCTTTGAGAAAGCATCTTTCTTCCATTTTTGCCTTGGCTTTTGACACTCATTCCCTTGAAGCCATTTATATTTACTATCATCACTTGGCTGTCACTGGTATAAACATTCCTTTCAAAAAATCCCACCTTTAAAATAAAGTTCAGCTAGTTTTAGAATGTTATCCCTCAGTGCTGTTGTCCGGGAAGCAAGGTACAGTTGATCATAACATCTGTCTGTGCAGTTCTCATGCAGTAATTTGAACATTTTTTAATTTTTAGAGGATAAAGGAATTCATTTAATTCTAGATTGTTATTCTACTTCAAATATGTAATTCATATATTACTGAAGAGAGATCTGAAATGGACCTTCAAAGTAGTAGGAAATAATAAGACATTTTTCCAAATATAGCCACTTTATTTTTTTTATTAATTTTATTTATTTCTGTATGTGTATGAATGTACTGTGTGCATGCAGGTCTGTGCACCCGTGTCGTGCAATGCCGCGGAGGTCAGAAGAGGGTGCCGGACTCCCCCGGAACTGGAGCTCTCCTGGAACTGGAGTTTCAGACGGTTCTCGGACGCCATGTGGGTGCTGGGGATCGAACCCGGGTCCTCTGCAAGAGTGGTCCGTGCCCCCAACCGCTAGGCCATCTCTCCAGCCCATATAGAGCCACTTATACCGTCACTATAGGACCAGATACATAGATTTCCCAGACCTGCTACTTTTTTCTTTTTAAAGTTTTCCAGCTTCTCTTCGGTAATTTATCAATGGCCCTAGAGGTCGTTCTTCATGAATTCATTCTTAGATGTTAATTCAGTGCGTGTTTTGTGCCAGGCCCTCTTGGCACAACTTATGAAGATCTGTTAGATTAACAACGGTGGTAGGAGAGATACCCAGGTGAGCAAAGGAGCACTTGAAATGTGGTGAAGCCTGACGGAATGACGGAAACACAAATCAGGGTCAGAGGCAGTGGGTGGGGAAAGCTGCCGAGGAAGTGGGTTGTGGGTAGAGCCCTGAAGGGTGAATGCGAAGTGGAAGGCCGCTGAGATGCCGCAGAGGTAGTGGGTTGGGGTAGGACACAAGGAATACATGCTTTACGTAAAGTGTACGTGACGAAGTCTCATACAGAGAAACGCAGGTAAAGCTTGAGGATGCAAAATGAGGTCCAAGTGGCCAAGTGTAGTCTGCGCAAGAGGAGGAGCGAGAGTTTGGCGCTGGCTCGCCGGCATGGTCATGGGTCAGGGCTAATGCCGATGGCCTTTTTTTCACTTCAGTGGCCGTTTCATTTGGACAGTGAATGGTATGGCCACCCTGATTGTAAGCATCTTAAGAAGTTTGGATTTCATCCCAAGTAGAGTGGAAAGCCATTGAAAGGATTTAAACAGAGACACGACAGGGTCTGCCATATGCAGTGTACAGAGTGGAGGGGACGGTGGGGAGAAAAGGCCTGCCCAATGGCAAAGGCCAGCCATGTAGACACAGAGAGAACTCAAGTGCACCCTGAACCTGTGCAAAGGCAGGGGCATGGCTCTCTTTAAGGCCTAGGTCAGCACGTGGTGTCAGGATAAATGGCTAATCATTTAGGTAAAAATAAGAAAAATACCTATGAGAATGAATTTTAAGTAGATTAAAGTTTTAAGTATAAAAAAAAAACTGAACCATGGGCTGGAGAGATGGCCTAGCGGTTAGGAGCGCCGACCGCTCTTGCAGAGGACCCGGGTTCGATCCCCAGCACCCACATGGCGGCCGAGAACCGTCTGAAGCTCCGATTCCAGGAGAACTCCAGTTCCAGGGGAATCCGACACCCTCTTCTGACCTCCGCGGCATTGCACGACACGGGTGCACAGACTTGCATGCAGACAGGACATTCACACATACAGAAATAAATAAAATTAATTAAAAAAAAATTTATAAAAAAAAAAAAACTGAACCAGAAAAATATCGGTGGGTTTAAGGGTGTGTAGTCCAGTGGAAACGTATCTGCCTAGCGTCAGTGAGGCCTCCAGTTTGATAACCCAGCACCACACCATATGCGTGTGTGTGTGTGTGTGTGTGTGTGTGTGTGTGTGCGTGCAGAAAGACACACAGATACATACACCCTTAAAAGAACAGTCTTTAAAAATCATGAAGTTAGGGGGCAGGAGAGATGGCCTAGCGGTTAAGAGCACTGACCGCTCTTACAGAGGAACCGGGTTCGATCCCCAGCACCCACATGGTGGCTGAGAACCGTCTGAAACTCCAATTCCAGGAGAACTCCAGTTCCAGGGGAATCCGACGCCCTCTTCTGACCTCCACGGCATTGCACGACACGGGTGCACAGGCTTGCATGCAGGCAGTACATTCGTACACATACAGAAATAAATAAAATTAAAAAAAAAAAAGCTACCAAATTTTTCCTGGCATCTTAAATTATGATACCATTTTCTAGAGAGGTTATCACTTCACTGATTTACCTGAGTGATGCTGACTCTTTTATATTTCATTGCTTTCCCAAGAGTATATGTCCTTAAAAATGGTTATATACATATGTTGACTAATTAGATAACACTGAGCATAATCGTTAAAATATTTGACAGTTCATAAGTAAGGTTAACACTACAGAATAAATCATTTCTGAATTATTAAAGACTCAAGAGGTTATATGAAAAAAGGGTTAGCAAACTCTAGAAGCAAAAGACTGCTAAAGTATAAAACAAACAGGTTACAATTGTAGGCTGTTATGAATTAAAGAATAAAAATTAAAAGTTTAATTATATGAACAGATTTAAAAGACTACAGTGGAACTGGGAAGATGGCTTAGGGGATACGGCACTTGCTGTGGAAGCTTAAGGACCTGAGTTCACATCCCTAGAACTTATGCCAATTAGATAGATTAGTGAGTGCCTGTGATCCCAGCACTCCTATGTGAGAAGGGGGACTGAGTCTTGAATTCCTAGTAGCTGGTACATCAGTTAGCCTTGTGGACATAGCAGCAAACAAGAGACTTGATCCACCACCACTACCACAAGTTATCCTTAGATCTCTGCAGAGTGGGTACAGAGAGAGAGGGGGGCAGAAAGACAGAGACAGAGACACAAACTACAACAGAATTTTGCCTAATTTACTAACATTAAGTTATTTAAACTCCTCATCCTATAAGTGCAGCACTGAGGACAGGTCAACAAGAGTCAATGTAATAAATCTTCTCTCTTACTAAGGATAAATCTCTGAATGATTTACATAAAGTATTTCTTCTAACTTCATGATTTTTTTAAGCAATAAAATAAAAAAAGATTTGTTTCAGCTTTCTGGAACATTTGCTTACCAGAAATTACTCATTGCCTGAGCCTGCAGGATGGATGAGGCTTCCTTAAAACCTGCAGGAGAAGTTGAGCTTCCTTGTAGAGAGATAAATCAGTGTTCCCCGTCCTGATGAGCAGGCACTTAATTCTGTGAACCCGACAGATACCCAGAGCATGGATAGAGACACCTCCAGGAGGTCTGTGCACTGAGGCCTGTGAGCCTGGCGAGATTCAGGCCTGGTGTTCAATTTCCTGCTGATGCTTCCAGCAACAAGGTAAACCCATCAGGAGTGACTGCTGGTTATAGCACATGGAAACAGAATTTTCCTTTCAATTTTGCCTTTTGAAAGGAAAAGTGTGTGTGCTGGAGAATAAAATCACCCTGGTTAAAACAAGAAAATGGAATGCCAAGTGACTTTTTTATTGTCCAAAGTATGAAATGTTGTTAACCAAGAATATTTTTAAAACAAAGTTCTTAAACATGATAAACTTGAAATCTATAAAATTATTTTAGAATCCAGACATGATTGGGAAATGAGTCCCAAACTAAGAAGGAAAGGTAGACTTGCCTGAAATGTTGTTTTATTTAAAAATATTGTCGTTAGGCATCTGTTCTCAGCATGTGAGAGATGGTTGGCATGTCTAGTATCCTTGCATTTTGGGGGTCCTTCACTGCTTTGGACAGACCCATCAGTTTCCTCCCATGTAAAACACTTGCTAAAACATTTCTTGCAATGCAGGTGTGCTGGTGATTAATAAAAAACTCCCAAAGTCGTCTTTGTTAAGATATTTTTGATGGGTATAGAATGCTAGATTGACAGTACTTCTTTCAGGTATTTTAAAGATGTTGCAGTGTTGTTTTATGGCTTATTTTATGTCAGATGGATGTCATTGTACTCTTCCCCCTTTTATGTGTAATGTGCTGATTTCTTTGGGGTGTGCATGATTTTAGGATTTTCTCACTGGTTTTAAGGAACTCTGTTTATTTAATATTTCTTGTACTTAGGTACTTGAGCTTCTTGAACATGTGAGTTTATATTTTTTTACCAAATTTGGAATATTTTTGCCATTTTTGTCCTACTTCAGAGTCTGATTACTCATTTTATTGCTTGTCCATTGCTATGATGAAACACCATGACCAAGGAAACTTATAGAATGAAGAGTTTATTGGGCTCATGGTTCCAGAGGGATAAGAGTCCATCCTGGTGGGGAGGCGTGGCAGCAGGAGGCTGGAGCAGGAAGTTGAGTGTCGCCTCTTCAAGCAGGCACTGGAAGCAGAGAGAAAAAGTGGAAATACAGGGGCTCGAGAGATAGCCTAGCAGTTAAGAGCGCTGACTGCTCTTACAGAGGACCTGGGTTCAATCCCCAGCACCCACATGGCAGCTGAGAACTGTCTAACTCCAATTCCAGGATAGCTCCAGTTCCAGGGGAATCTGACATCCTCTTCTGACCTCTACAGCATTGCACGACATGAGTGCACAGACCTACATGCAGACAGTATATTAATACACATAAAAAATAAAATAAAAATTTAAAAAAGTGGAAATACAGCAAGGCTTAAGAACTCTCAAGCCTGCCCTCCAGTGACAGGCTTCCTTTAGCATGGCCACCCTTTCTGAAGGGTCGATGGACCAGGCGTCCAAATACTTAGAGCCTGTGGGGGACACTCATTCAAACCATAATCTCATATTAGGCTATTTAAAGACCCATAGTTGCCTGTTATTTTGTTCATATATTTTATTTGTGCTTCATTTGGATAGTTTAGATTGCTCTTTGTCCACTAATTTGCTTTTTCTTGTGTACCTAGTAATCTATTTAATCTCATTTAGTGCGTATTTTAATTTTATGTTGTGTTTTTATCCTTATTGATTTGAATCTTTTAAAATATATAATCAATATGTCATGTTGTTTTTCTTCTAACATTTTTTGAGTATTTAGAAAATATTTGTTATAATAGTAGCTTATTAATTAATTGTGTGTGTGTGTGTGTGTGTGTGAGAGAGAGAGAGAGAGAGAGAGAGAGAGAGATGTGCATGAGTGTGGGTATGTACACGCCATGACTCACCTACAGAGGTCAGAAGACAACTTTTGCCAATTGGTTTCCTCCTTCCACATTGTTTTGAGGTGGGGTCTCTCTTGTTTCTGATGACCGAGTACCCCAGGCTAGCAGGCCCAGAAGCTTCTGATAATTTTTCTGTCTCTACTTCCCATGTAGTCACAGGAGTGCTAGGATTACAGATGTTTACTACTGCATCTGGCTTTTTTTTTTAAGCCAGTTTTTATTGAAGCTTTATGCATTTCATACAAATTTCATACAAATTTCTAATCAAGTCTGGACCCTGTTCCTTGCCTCCCACCCCACCCCACCCCACCCCAACAGAGTTCATGCATTCTGCCAAACATGTTTTCATCTTTTTCTCAGTCTCTTTTAAAATTTTTGATGCAAAAGTTTACTGGGTTTTTATTTTATTTTATTTTATTTTATTTTATTTTATTTATTTTATTTTATTTTATTTGGTCTTTTCGAGACAGGGTCTCCCTGTAGCCCCAGCTGTCCTGGAACTCACTCTGTAGACCAGGCTGGCCTTGAACACACAAAGATCCGCCTGCCTCTGCCTCCCAAGTGCTAGGATTAAAGGTGCCACCACGCCCGGCAAAAGTTTACTGTTTTGAGCAGAAGGTCACCATTTCAGTCAGTTCTTTGACCCAGTCTTTTTGTTGTTGTTGTTCCTTCCAATCTGCATCACTCCAAAATATGCATATATGCATGCCACATATATCTTTTAGCATCTTCAGCTTATGATTTCTTTTTTTTTCTTTTTTCTACTTTTTTTTTTGTGTGTGTGTGTGTGTGTGTGTGTGTGTGTGTGTGGTCTTTTCAAGACGGGGTCTCCCTGTAGCTCCAGCTGTCCTGGAACTCACTCTGTAGACCAGGCTGGCCTTGAACTCACAGAGATCCGCCTGCCTCTGCCTCCCATTGCCCGAGCACAGGAGCCGCTGGCCCTCATCACTGTTAGTACACCAACATAGTAACACTATTTTGATTTTATTTATACAGTGCTATATTTGGGGTTTCAGATCCAATTTTTATGAACATTTGATTTTCACAGGCTTTGCTGTCTGTACATGATACTGTGGCACAAAAGAATTATGATCCCGTGTTGCCTCCTATGCCTGATGACATTGATGATGAGGAAGACTCTGTGAAAATAATCCGTCTGGTGAAGAACAGAGAACCCCTGGTGAGACTGGTCTGCCTTTCACCTTCAGATAGGAGTAGATCTCATGGGTCGCCTCTGCAGATGGGCCCAGAGCACTTAATCTTTAAAAATGCTTCTCATGAGAACTCATCTGTTAAAATGAATGGGACATTCATATCCAGAGAGTGTAACCTAGGACAGTTAACATGAATCCAATAAAATTAACAGGCATTCTATCAGGATCAATAACAATAACCTTGAAAATATAATCTACTGACACTTTTTAAATTGTATTTTTTTCTGTCTATGAGTATTTCACCTGCATGTAAATGCACCACTGCAGGGAATGCCCATGGGGACCAGAAGAGGGCGATAGATCCCCTGAAATGGTGGTACAATCAGCTGTTAGCTGCTGCTAACAACTTTTGGGTTTTGGGAACTGAACCCAGGACCTAGGAAGAGCAGCCACTGTTCTTAACTACTGAGCAATCTCTGCAGCCCCAACGTACTGGCATTTATAGGAGAATATCTATCTGTCTGTCTATCAATCAATCATCTATTATTTTTTTGAGATAGGGTCTCCCTGTAGCCACAGCTGGCCTGGAACTTGCTATATAGGCCAGGCTGGCCTCTGCCTCCCAAGTACTGCAATTAAAGGCATGCACCACCATAAGAGAAAATTTAACCTGTACCCAAGTATGGCTGATTGGAAATTAAATAGCACAGTTGAAAAATACTGCTTTATACGGTTCTGGAAAGCTGATTTATTTATTTATTTATTTATTTATTTATTTATTTATTTATTTATTTTCAAGCACATATTAGGTATTTTGTTTTAAAAATATTTTTCTTGGGCTGGAGAGATGGCCTAGCGGTTAAGAGCGCCGACTGCTCTTACAGAGGACCCGGGTTCGATCCCCAGCACCCACATGGCGGCCGAGAGCCGTCTGAAACTCCAATTCCAGGAGAACTCCAGTTCCAGGGGAATCCGAGACCCTCTTCTGACCTCCGCGGCATTGCACGACACAGGTGCACAAACCTGCATGCAGACAGTACATTGATACACATACCGAAATAAATAAAATAAAATAAATAAAATTTTAAAAAATTAAAAAAAAATATTTTTCTTGAACTTTTGTACATTTCGTGCAACATTTCTCAGTCCACTTTAGACTCATTTCCCCCTTCCATGCCCCCCACCCCACCAGAGCTCATGCATTCTGCCATACATGTCTTGCATCTTCTCAGTCTTTTTAAAATTTTTCTTTGCAGAGGTTTACTGTTTTGGGCAGAAGTTTACTCTTTCATTCAGTTCTTTGACCCAGTCCTTTTGTTGTTGTTTTCTCTAATTTCTATTGCTCTAAAATATGCACATGTGTGTGTGTGTGTGTGTGTGTGTGTGTGTGTGTGACACATATACCAAAACTATGATGTCTGAAAATAATCTATGTTAATTCCAAAACATGGTTAGAAATTCACATTTTTGCCTTTAATTTTATATTACTCTAAAACATGCATACATACCATCCACCCATATATCAAAATTACAAAGTCTGAAAGTAAGTGGTAGGTTAATTCTAGAGCGCATTAAGGGATTCACATTTTAACCATACAGTTGCTTTTAGATAAAAAGAAATATAACATTAACATTGCTCAGTTTGCTTTACAACTAGGAATTTGGTGCTAGCAAACACAAATGAGGGGTACCATTCCTTGTTTGCTTTTCTGGGACTGTGTTACTTCACTTAGCATAATGGCTTCTAGTTCCATCCATTTACCTGCAAAGTTCATGATGTTGATTTATTTTAAAATAACGAAGAGAAATTAAGTTGGCGTCTGACATTTCACAATATAAATAGAACCATTTATTTTGGCACTAGAGTTCCTGTAGTGTTAAACCACATCAAGGGCCCTGGTGTCGGAATGAAGGCCTGGGTTATCCAGAGGACCCAGTGCAACCTCAAGGGCTCTTAGCAAAGTGCAGGAGGAAGGAAGTAGGGGTCAGGGTTGGAGCCACAGATGGAAAGAGATAAAGACTGGAGCAGAGGCTGAAGGGTTTGGAGTGTTGATGGTCCCAGTCGTGCCAGATGGAACATGGGAACACAAGGCTGGAATCTGCCCCAGAGCTACAGACCCAGCATAGTGGGCTGTTCTTGATTGTAATGAACCCATGATCTTAAGTCACTACGTTTGTGACTATTATGGTAAAAATACTAGACGAATACAGGGTTAACCCATACTTTCATGATACTACATTCAAAAGAAAAATAATTCACTTTCATGATCCAGTAATTGATTTCAAATGTGTTGTTGTGCCCCACTTAGAATAAGTACTACATGTTTGGATTCTTGCCTATACCCGTCTTTGTGTTCTTCAAGCAAATAGTAAATAATAGCAGTTGCCAGCACTGTGTCAAGTACTTCATATGTATTTAATCTCTGTGTCATAATTTCCCCATTTTTAGTCTAGAAACCTGATTTTGAAGGAAATGAAACAGCTTAAAACTAACATTTAAGTACTTTATTTTCAAATACTATCTTTTTTCTTCTATACCGTATTGTGTCTTTAAGTACTCTTCCTGTTTGATAATGTTTATTTTCTTGTTATATTTATGGACAGTTTAGGTGTGTTGATACATCTGTAGATGAGTTTTCATATTATATACAGATGCTCCCTGTATTCCTAATTAGGTGGCTTAATTTTGTGTTGTGAAATATGTATTATTTTCTTTTAAAATAACAAAACACTACATTTGGTACTTGTTTCAGTCACAAAAACCTAAAAGCAAAGATATTAATGCATAGTTTATAATGGGGAGCACAGAAGAGCCAGCACTCATTGACTAGGGAGGACTGGAGGTTAGGTCCACTTAGTAAGCCTGGCTGACCACTCATACCCGCAGCGTAGACTTTGGGGTATTTATTTATTTACTTATTTATTTTTGAGACAGGACTCAGCATGTATCACTGGCTGCCCTGAACTTGCTTGTAGACCAAGCTAGCCTCAGACTCACAGAGTACTGGGACTAAAGCCATGAGCCATCATGTCAGACTTGAATTTTTTTTAATTTTCAGTTGACTTTTTGTAGATTTTATACAATACATTTTAATCACCATGCCAGACTTGAATTTTTATTTATTTATTTTCCATTTTATGTGTATGAGTGTTATGCCTACATGTATGTAAGTATACCTGTATCATGCAATGCCCACAAAGGACAGACAAGGGTCTTAGATGCCCTGGAACTAGAGGTATGGACAGTTGTTAGATGCCATGTGTGTGTGCTGGAGTTTGAACCCAGGTTCTCAGCAAGAGCAGTTGGTCCTCTAAACCACTGAGCCATCTCTCCAATCCAAATTCTTTATTAAAAATATATTTTTAATTGAATTTTTGTAGATTTCATAAAATACATCTTACTCATATTTAGCACCCCCTTTCCTACCTCCATCTTCTCGTAGCCTGCCCACAGGACTTCATGGATTGTGTTATATATATTAAGGCCTATCTGGTGAAGTTCATGTCCCCAGATGTCCCTCTCACTGTGCATTCACCCACTGCAGCCCATTCAGCCTCTCCCCCATCACTCCCTTACAAAAGATCAACTCTCCCTCACCCAGCAGTGATCAGCTCCCAATAGATCCTTGCTGAAGTGTAGCCTTCTGCCCATTTCCCCCATTCTGTGCTCATTTCTGTCTGATTGATTTTGCATGTGTCTCGTGCATGCTGTCACCATTTCTATAAGTTTATATAAGCACAGTCCCACAGTCCTGTCAGACTCTTGTTTCCTTATGGCCCTGGACCTCCCCTGGCTCTTACACTCTTTCTGCCGCCTCTTCTGCAATGGGCCCTGTGCCCTGGGTGGGTGAAGTTTCATATAGGAGTCCTGTCCAGGGTCCCACACTCTACAGACCCTTATTCTCTACTCTCTGGCCAGTTGTGGTCTTTAGTGTTCATCACCCTCTGTATTAGTGTGCTCTCCACTCCTTGCTCCACTGTGTTCTCTGAGCCTTACATGTAGAGGTTCATGTGTTGCATAGGGTTGGGCATTTCACAGACACTTATTCTCTGTGTGTGATCACTTGTAGTATTCTGTAATAGTCTTGGTCTATTGCAAAGGAAGCTCCTTTGAGGAGTGGTGACTGGCATCTGTAAATATAAGGATATATTTTTTCCAATGTTTTATTGAAGCTCTGTGCATTTCATACAAATAAGGATACATTTTTAGCATATAGTAAGAAACTATATGCTAAAATAGGGATGGAACAGACTTAGGGTTTTCTCTACGATCTGTGACCTCTCCAGCCATGTATATTTAGCTATGCTTACAGTGTCACACAGGCATCCCCTCTCATTGAGCAGGCTTTAAGTCCAATTAGGTAGTTGTTGATTACCTCCAAGATAAAAGTGCTACTTTTGCACCACTATGGTTTGCTGTACTGGCCATTGTTGTGTTTATTGGGCTTTAAAGCTGGAGTTGGACCACTGATTGATTTTTCTCCTTTATCAGCCAGCTCCGTTGCTCCACGTCCTGTGTCTAAAATATGCCCTTTTAGTGGTAGGGTCTTCCTTCCAAGCTCTGAGAGACAGTCAGGGGCTGTGGCAATAACCCGTGTCATTTTGGGAGTCTCGTAGTCTACCCTGACCAACAGCTGGAGTGGAGGTTTCTCTCTCTGGCTCTGTGTTTCTTGTTATGTAGCCTTCAGCTTTTCAACTAGGGTTATAAGGACGCTGAAATTGGACCTTGAATTCCTCGTGGCCCCATGGTGGCAATATTCTTGGTAAGAACTGATTGTGTCCATGTTGGGAGTGGCAGAAACTGCTTTCGAGGGCGCTATAAAATTACTTATTGTTGGCAGATTCCATGCATATGTCAGTAAGAAATATTTTTTGTTGTTATTTTGACAGATTCAACTCCTTATGGAGCTAATTGAAAACTTACTACTGATAAGTTCAGTAATTCTTTGGCAGCAGTGGCTTTAGTCAGTCATGATTCCCCAGGGGCAGTGGCTGCTGTGTCATTTGCTGGCTCCCAGTTAGACAGTCATCAGTGGCATGTACATCCTTTGGTTCTTAGTGTTTCAGATTTCTCTACAGTGCCCTAAGTCTTCTTGTTGGACCCTCTATAACATCTTTTAAGTATGTCATATGATAGAGATTATTTGATGGTGATCATGTGATGGGGATCATGGGATGGTTTTGTCAGTTTGTTACACTACAAAGCGTGTAGTGGCTGAAGCAGTTCTTCAGCCCTGATGTGTCAGAGTGTTCTGCTTTACATATTCTGGAGGTGAGTTTATCCTGCTTGTGGGATTAAAGTACCTGTATAGGCCAGCGACCTTTCCTCTATTTTAAACTTGTACATCCTTTTTATTTTTCATTTTATGTGTATGACTGTGTTGCCTGCATGTGTAGAAGTGCACTATGTCAAGCAATGCCTGCGGAGGCCAAAGAGGGTGTCGGATTCCCTGGGAACTAGAGTTACAGATGATTGTTAGCTGCAGTGTGGGTGCTGGGAATCGAACCTGGGTCCTCTGCATGAACAGCCAATGGTCTTAAGTGCTGAGCCATCTCTGGCACCTTGTCCATCTTTTTACTCATTATCTCGTCTTGGATGCATAGATGATGAAAAATGCCACAGGAACTTCCTGCCAGGTGATTTTTCATTGTCATTGGTTTGTGTTCGTTGCTGGGGTTTTTGAGCAAGTTCTCACTTTGTAGCATAGGCTGGCCAGGAACTGTGTACTCCATGTTAGACCAAACTCTCAATGCCCCTGCCTCAGTCCCTTGTGTGCTAGGATTTCAGGTGTGCTACCACCATGCCTGTCAGTTATTTTTTTTATTTCTTCTGTTCTAGATACATATGTAATAGCTGTTACATGTAAATTGTACTTGCTACAAATGCTGTTATTTGTTATTGAGTGATGTCATGTGCTTATTGACAAAGAAGAAAATCCTGCTCACACTTTCAGTCCGCCTTTGGACAGTCTGATGTAACATGGGAGAGCTCTTCTAAACCCATGACAGTTTCTTGAGAGAAGGTTTTTCAAAGTACATATCTGTTCCTGTTACTTTTACAAAGTAGCATTGGTTAATTTGTCTCTGGATTCTTTTGAGGTTATTTCCTAATTTTATGACAAGTTATTGGTCCTGATTTGTACTGGCTGCAGTCTGAGTTCATTCCAACAGGTCCTCCTTTTGTTCACGTACCTTAACAACAAATATAATCACATTCTGTGTTTTAAATATAATCACATTCTGTGTTTTAAATATAATCACATTCTGTGTTTTAAAATCTTTTTCTTTATTTTTCTTGATGTAACAGCCTGGTATAACAGAAAGATCTTTGAATAAAAAGCCAAATAGCCTAGATTTTAGTTCCAATTTATTATTTTAATTTATTATTTTACATATTTTATGTGTGTGTTGGGGGTGGGGTCAGTTCTCATCTTCTACCATGTGGGTTCTGGAGGTCACACTGAGGTTTTCAGGGCTGGCTACAGGTACTTTTACTCACTGAACCATTTTGTTGGCCCTGGTAATTTGTTCCTTGATCTTTAGCCTAAGCACCTAACCATCACTGGCCTGTCTTCATCATGGGATATTACAAGGACAAAGTGGAATGGGAACATATTCTAAAAGTAGAAACAGACACATTTAAATAGGGAATTCAGTGGGAAAATATTTTTATCTTCCACAAATTTGAAAAGATTTGAAAGTTTTTAAATGGTGCTGAAACCCTTAGATACTGTGTAGCTTGACTTTGCTATGTATTGCGAGGAGTGTCCGTAGCTTGACTTTGCTGTGTATTGCGAGGAGTGTCCGTAGCTTGACTTTGCTGTGTATTGGGAGGAGTGTCCGTAGCTTGACTTTGCTGTGTATTGGGAGGAGTGTCCGTAGCTTGACTTTGCTGTGTATTGGGAGGAGTGTCCGTAACTTGACTTTGCTGTGTATTATGAGGAGTGTCCATAGCTTGACTTTGCTGTGTATTGGGAGGAGTGTCCGGAAGACAGGCAGATGGCAGTCTCTTCCTCCTGCCTTGCTCTTTTCATTATTTGTCATTGTTTCTACCTTTTCCAGGATGAAAATCCTTATTTCGTGCCTTTCTCTTCCAGCCTAGCGTACACATCTCTGCATAAGTGACTTTTACCACCTCCTTTTTTTGCTTTGAAAGGGCGCCACCATTAAGAAGGACGAGCAGACTGGGGCAATTGTCGTGGCCCGAATCATGAGAGGAGGAGCTGCAGACAGGAGTGGTGAGTGTTTTCATTATTCAGTGAATGTGGACAAGCTGTGTTGTGTTTTTTGAGGAACAATTTCAATTCATAGATGGGTAACAATCTGTTGTCTTACTGTATACAAGCTTCCAAAGTTTTATACACACACACACACACACACACACACACACACACATGCACACACACAATAATTTTTCCTCACAGTACTGAGGATTAAACTGAGGGTCTTAGCTGTGCTAGTTAAGTGCTCTCAACTATTTCTCCAGCCTCCAAAGTTATATTTTATGATTTAGGATTTCTGATTTGAAAAATACATACTGCTAAGAGCATACAGTTTTTAAAATAAAATTTTAAATTATTTTAGGGGCTGGGAGCTAGCTCATTCAGTGAACTGTCGCTGTTACACAAGTGTGAGGACATGATGTTGAACTACTAGCACCCCTACTAAAAGCCAAACGTGGTGGCATGCTCTTGAAATCCCAGCTCTGGGGAGGTGGAGACATATGGATCCCTGCAGCTCACTGGCTAACCAGTGTTACCAAATCAGTGAACTCCAGGACAGACAGCCCTTTTCTCAAAAAAGAATACGGATGGCTGGCTCCTGACCAGTGGTCTCTACAGATGCATATAACACACAGACACACAGACACACACACACATATACATACACACACATACACATACACACACACATACACACACATTCACACACACACGCACACATTCAAACACACTAAAAATCAGCATGTAAATAATTAAAACATTATTTTCTAAGGTATCAGTGATGTGCATTTCTAGACAAACACCAAGATCCTGTTGTCATCGTACTGTGTGAGTTCTTCATCAGAGGAATACAGAATCATGAGAAGTGTGAAGGGCTCCTAACACTTTGGTCTCTTAAGGAAACGATTGGTGCTTTTACACTGTAAGCAGTCATCGATGACAGTCTTTTACCAGACTTCGTATTTGTCAGGTCTCATTCATGTGGGTGATGAGCTGAGAGAAGTGAACGGGATCCCAGTGGAGGACAAGAGGCCGGAGGAAGTCATACAGATTTTGGTAAGCTGTGAATATTTTTAAAATTTGAAATGAAAATTGAATCACTGCTTCAGATTTTCTCGATTTGAATTTCACTCTCCAGATTCAGAACACTGTCCACACGCTTACAAACATCTTAGAGAGCTTGGCCTCAGTGTTTCCATGTACAGCGTGAAAGCAGGGAATGGTCCCTGCTCTGTGGCGTGTTCTGAGGCTGGGTGAAGTTATGGTGCGTGGGGAGTTCCAGGTGGGCTGAACAGGTGGTCTGTGCTGCTGCTGCACTTACTGCCCTGCTCCACTGGTGTGGCTCTGCCATAGCATACAGAGTGATGATGTTGAATGACATTGCTTTAGGCATGGGAAATATGACTTCTTAAGTTCAGGTATAAACTGAAGCCTTTCCCTTTATGTACAAAAATGTAAACCATCAGCAATGATGAAAGATGCTTGAGTACTTCAAAACAGATGTCTCTATGTATACACATTAACAGTGATCTACCCTGGCCTTGAGACTCTTCAAAGGTTTGTGGCTTGTGGTGTTACTGTTTTAATTAAATGTCTTCATCTTCCAGCAGACCTGTTATATGTGATGTTTCACTCACTAATCAGAATTAAACAGACCTGACTGTCTTTATTGCTTTCACAGATGGTCACTGATGTAAGTGATTATCATATTTATAACCACAGAAATGATGGCATCTGCTATTGGCATTTTATCTCTAGAGCTATGGATATCAGTATTTAAATGTCATAACCTAATCTTTGTATGTTATCTGCTCTAGTCATTTACTATTGTGCTCATTAAAAACAGTGTCCCCATTTTCTGTTTATATTTTGATATAACTTGACATAGATGAGAAGAGATTTGTTGAGACTTTAAAAGTATGCAGGATGTTAAAGTGGATTTAGTAGCTAATAGTCTTTACCTTGACACACTTCAGCGCTTTCTCATATTCCTGGAATTTCTACAAAAATAGTTCCCTCCGTTTATTCCGAGTAGGATGCCAAGCCTGTACTTCCTGGTGGTGTTTAGCTTTTTACCTGTTCTGTTATTTTCTCCTCTGCTCCAACTTCCTAATGACTCTTTCTTTGATCTGATACCAGGGTCGGTCTCAGGGAGCAATTACATTTAAGATCATACCCAGTATCAAAGAGGAGACACCCTCCAAGGAAGGCAAGGTAATCCTTTCCTCAAAATGTTTTCTTATGTGTGTGTGTGTGTGTGTGTGTGTGTGTGTGTAAAGAATTTTTAAGCTAATATCTATTTTGAAAATTATTATTTTTTACATCTTAAGTTGCAAGAATACAGACCAGTCACTTCGCCCTTATTTTTTTTTATAAGTATTCCCCAATGAAACTTTCTTCCAGATGTTCATCAAAGCCCTTTTTGACTACGATCCTAGTGAGGACAAGGCCATTCCATGCAGGGAGGCTGGGCTGTCTTTCAGAAAGGGAGACATTCTTCAGATTATGAGTCAAGATGATGTGACGTGGTGGCAGGCGAGGCATGAAGGTGACGCCAACCCCAGAGCAGGCCTGATTCCCTCCAAGCACTTCCAGGAAAGGTGAGCTGCTGGCACAGCACTGTGACCTTTCTTCAAGTGATCTGTTCTCTGTCACTGTAGCCCAGTTATGATAAAATGAGCTCCAAGCCCTGTCTGAGAATCCATTACCCCTTGGGTTTGGATTTCTGTTTTGTCTAACTATGTATGAATAATGACCAAAAAATAATATGACAGTACCAGGTCATCTTGGGCTTCTGTCGTGGAGCAAGTGAAAACCAGTGCTTTAGTATCTGAATGTGAGCTGAGTGGAAGGAGGGAGGGGAGAGCAGTCATTTCAGGGAAGGGAGGTAACTTAGTTAAAAAAAAAAAAAAAAGAAAAGCAGACGATTTATTTCTTCATTTGAACAGATTGCCTTGCATTCCTTCAAGAGTTCTCTATTTTGTTGCTCCATTAACCTTGAACCTGTGTTGAAAGTTGATAGGCACATTGGCCTTTTCTTCCCCCAGGAGATTGGCTCTGAGACGACCAGAAATACTAGTTCAGCCCCTGAAACTTTCCAACAGGAAATCATGTAAGTTTGTTAATAAGAATGCACAGTAACCAGATCCTGCTGTTGGTTTCTGACTGTTAAAGCAGGTGCTCAGGGAAGAAGGGCTCTGATCATCCTTCAGTAGCTTTGAGGGTCATCAGTTCTCAGGAGCCAAACACAGACAAGGCTCACAATAGGAATATTAATGTAAATATTTTCAAGAAAAAAAAAGTGGTAGTGTTCACAGTAAATCATGAGTTTCTCTCTAAGAAAATCACTTGTGACCACACTTATCTCTGATGTCTAAATTGGGGGGGGGTGTCTAATAGATGTAGCAATATAGTTCTGTCCTTTCTCCCAAGTCAGGAGGTTTGAGTAGTTATTTCTTTGTAAAAATTAGGTGCAAACAAAGCTACTATATTCTTGGGCACAAAAGCATTTGTGCCTGAAAACAACTGTCCTTCTTCATTCTTTACTGTCTAAAAATCAGCTGCAAACCTGACCCCAGCTGTTCAGAGTTATCACCAGACTAAACTGATGGAAAGTGAGAGGAATAGACGTGTGCAGAGCTACTAAACGACAGTGGGCTTGGGGCTTTTTTCTTTCCAGTTTACCCTTCTCTAGGTTTATTTCCCACTTTTCGACCTTTCATCTCCTTAACTGTTCCACCTGTCTCTGTATTCTAGGAGTAAAGGACTTTTTAAAACATGGAGATTGTACATCCAAAAGTGAAATGAGCAAATCAATAGCCCTGGAATTTTTACACCAACATCTGTTTTTAGTATTGTTGCTTTTTCACATCCCCTGTTATTTCCTTCAGTTTGTAGACACATACAGCCCGGGAATCATGTAGGACGAGAGCCAGACTGTACTGAGCATAAATCTCACAGCAAGCAAGTACTCCAGTGCCCTGCTTGGTTCTGCTGTGTCTGTCTGTGTGGAAGATGCTCTTGTTAGAATGTGTGTAGCTTTCTAAGCCATCACAGGCTTAAGGCTTAATGTGGCATTGTTTCTAAGTCTTGTGACTTCATTGTCACTAGCTAGGAAGAGCTGACAGGCATCTGCCTGACCTGCTCTTTGAAGTGACATGGCTGAGGGGAACAGTGGAACATACTGAGATGAACAATGAGGGACATGTGATGACACTCTGATTTGAAAATGCACTCTGCTTTGAAATGTAGAAGCTTAGATATTAATTATGAATTATAATTAATTATGACTATAATTATGAATTTTCACCTATTTAAAATTTTAATAACATATGTGCTTTTTAAAAAAACTATGAAGAATGGATCATTTTTTTAATTGTCCTGTGAAATTGGACTTGGTATAGACACACAAGGCTTAGACAGTGGGAGGGAGGGGTGTTCCTGGGAACAGTTAAAATGGAGGCTTCTGCCCATGATTGTGTATTATTGCATTTTTATATTAACATTTAAATATTTATATCTGGAATATACTTATTTCAAGATTGATTTTTTTTTTACCAAATTATCATCTTAATTTGTCTGGTTGGTGGTTTTGTTCTACCTCTTGAATACCATTAGAATATTACAGGAGAGGGGCTGGAGAGATGTCTCAGTGCTTAAGACCACTGGCTGTTCTTGCAGAGGACCAAGGTTCAGTTCCCAGTTAGCCACATGGGTTCCAGGGAACCCAACACCCTCTTCTGGCCTCGGCAGGCAATGCATGACAAATGAAGCAAACTAAAATTAAAATCTATCCAATATTTGTAAAAGAATATGCTAGGAGGTACAGCATAGCATTTTCCTAGCGTTCAGGCCTGGGGCTCCATTCCCAACACTGCAAAGAAAGAAAGAGAAACAAGCGAGCTTCTCGGTCCTCCGTGCTCTCCCTGCCTCTCCTTTTCTCCCCCTTCCTTGACTGTTTTTCAAGATCTCACTGCTCACTGAGTATTCAAGATTGGCCTCTACCTCATGGTCCTGAGGCCTCATCACCACCCCCAACCCCAGTGCTGAAATCGAAGATGGCGCCAGGTCCCAGGACCTTGTGCATGTTAGCTGGTGCTTTACCATTGTCCTGCAACCCCAGTGTCTCACCTAACTTATAAGAAAGAAATGTAAATTTCGTTATATTTGCTTTATATTTATTTATTTATTTATTTATTTATTTATTTATTTTTGGTCTTTTGGAGGCAGGGTCTCAATATTTGCTTTATATTTATATAGTAAAACATTGCTTGTTCCTTTCCAGTTGAAATCCAAACCTATAAGTTATGAATTGTTTTCCTAACTGTATACATGTTAATTTAACTTCAATGAGATATAATTTATATTTAAATTCAGTATTTATGGCCTTTAGAAAAGATGAGGAAAATAAGCCTCTTTTTTTTTTTTTTTGGTAGTTTTTTGAGAAAGGGGTCTCCCTGTAGCCCCAGCTGGCCTGGAACACATTATATAGACCAGGCAAGCCTGGATCTCACAGAGATCCACCTGCTTCTGCCTCTGCCTTTTGGGCAGTGGGATTAAAGGTATGTGCTGCTATGCCTGGCAAGATTCTTCTTGACAGTTTAAGTCTTAGAACATAAAATCACAATACATTTTAGTTTAGAATTTATTTTAACCAATTTTGAGTTTTGGGCTTATGGATTAAAAAGGAAATCCTTAACTTCAGAAAAAGCACAGCCACTGAAACTTGCCAGGGCTCTCATTATGGACTGACAGTCTCAATATCTATGCAAGGAAGTCATTTGTTTGTTTTTGAGACAGGGTTTCCTTGTAGCCCCAGCTGGTCCATTCTGGCCTCAGTCTCATAAAGGTCTTCCTGCTACCAGCCCCAGCTGAGGTTTTGTTTTTTCAGAAAGATTTATTTTATTTTATTTTATGTTATGTATATGAGTATCTTGCTTGATCTGCATCAAGTCTATGCAGGCGCTTGAGGGGGCCAGAAGAGGGTGTCAGATTCCCTGGAACTGGAGTTACAGGCAGTTGTGAGCTGCCATGTGGGTGCTGGGAACCAAACCTGGGGCCTCTGCCAGAGCAGCCGGTGCTCTTAACTGCTGAGCCATCTCTCCAGTCACCCCCAACCAAAGAATCAAATAATTAAGTTTCTATACTAATATTTTAGGCCACATTTAAGGTTTTACAGATTGTAATAAAGTATTTCAAGTTGAGTATAAACTGTCTTGTTATCTTCAGTATGTTTAGCTTTGCATACATAAAATCAACTCAGAAACAAACTGCTTAAAATACTTATATATGTTGCCGAGTATGGTGGTGCATGCCTTTAATCCCAGCACTTGGGAGGTAGAGGCAGGCCGATCTCTGTGAGTTCAAGGCCAGCCTGGTCTACAGAGTGAGTTCCAGGATAGTTGGGGCTACAGGGAGACCCTGTCTCAAAAATAGCCCCCAAAATGTCTGTCTAAAACTTTGTCAAACATGTTGATGGCATTTGTTGTGAATAGAATCACATGTGGAACACTTAAAAATACCCATAAGAGGGTAGAGAGATGGCTTAGCAGGGTGCTATTACTCTTGCAAAGGACCCGAGTTGAGTTCCCAGCACCCAAATTGGGTGGTTCACAGCTGCCTATAACTCCAGCTCCAGGGAGGTTCGATGCCTCTGGGTTCCTTAAGCATCTTATTCACATGTACTTACCTACACACAAACAATAATAAAAATAAGTCTTCAATAATAAAAAAAGTTGTGTTAGCTTTCTCTTACCATAACAAATACCTGAGCTGATCAACTTTGTGTAAGGACAAAGTGTTTATTTTGGCTCCCAGTTGTAGAGGGCTGAGTCCACAGTCTCCAGCCTTCTTGCTTTGGTCTATGGCAAGGATCACGTCATGGCTAGGGATCGCATGGAACAAAGGTGTTCCTTTGTCCCTGTCATGGACATGTTTCCAGGGGCCAGAAGACCTCCCACTAGGCCCCCTTGTAAAGCTTCTGTCACCTCCCATAGCTTGGCAGTATAAACTTTTAGCATTCCAGATCCAAACTCTAGCACCAGAATCAGCAGTTGACACGGGAAGATTTCAAGGTCTGGGTTATATGGAAAGAGTTGCTGATGGACCAGACTGTAAATTTTACATCCAGTTACTCACATATTACTGACTTAGTAAACTCTGTATATTTGATTATGTAACTTCTGAAACAGTGTTGGGGAAGATTCCTCTAGTTCGAAGGGTTCTGAGTCATGTACTCTTAGGTTTTGTCATGGAGACCCAATGGCCTGCCCTTAAGTTAATAACGATAGAGATCAGTGAGTGGTCCCGGATTGTTCAGATATAGGGGAGGCTGCAGTAGGAAAGTGAAGGGGATTTGGGAGAGCAGATGTCACCTTGCTGGCAGAATGGGGAGCTGGCTGCTGCCCTGCTATGTGGAGGTCCCTGTATTCTCCCCCATAACCTTTCCAGTCAAGCCTCTGAAGACAGCAAGTTGGTCTCCCGAGTCCTGGAGGCCATTCCTCTGTGACTCTGTAAGTCCCTGTGTGCTGCACCACTTGACACTAGTAAATGATGATGATGTTGGGGACAGGTGCTGGCCTCCCTAGGCTCCTGTTAGGAGAAATATACTGTGAAGCATCTGGGAAAGAGCAAGAGGGAGAAGTGTGAGGAAGTAATGGGAGTAGGCAGGTGGTTTGGAGGAAGCAGATCCTGACTCCTCCACTGGTGGTGTTTTCTGACTCAAGTCTTGAATAATCATAAAATGGTTCTGGTGCTGATGATTTTACACTATAAGCATGTGAAGCCAGACTGGCTGACATCTTCCTGTGCCACCTGGGAGTGTTTTCCACATGTAAAACAGGGGTGATAATGCTGGCTTCCTAGAGTTGAAAGGTTAGATAACTTACCTCAGCTCTTTCCCGAGGTTAGCTCCTTGTACATTTTCCCTCATTTTTCAAACTCGTCAATTCTGAGGATCCTTTGCTTTTTGTACTCGCTGATCCATTAGGCACAAACTTGCATAGATAAATATGAATTTAAGACCTGTTGTTAGAATATGATTATAGATATTCTATAGTAATATAAAGTGTTTATTTTTACTGTGAATTGATTGTTAGTGTTTCAGTTTTTGTTTGCATTTGTAATGCAGCTTTAATCATCTAATTATCATGATTTGAGTCTTTAACTAATATTCAACTATTATATATTCCTGTCAAAAGATATGTACCATAGCAAACAATCAACATTATAGCATAGAACATAAAATGTTTGCAATGATGGCTTGTTGTTGTTTATTTGTGTGCACACATGTTGGGATAGGGTGCTCACTGAGTTGGCCAGGCTGGCCTCAAGCTCATAGCAGTCATCCTTCCTTAGCCTCCTGGATTGCAGGCATGCTCTGCCGTGCCTGGGACAGTGTCTGATCTTCAGCCAACCTGCATGATCTCCATCATTCCTTGATGGATGGCGTGGCTAACTCTGATCACGTAGTTTATCCTTTGTTTCCTGATACTTGTTTTGGGGGCCTATTTACATTTCAGAGCTTGTCCTGAAATATGTATACATCTTAATTGAGTAGCTCATAACAGCAGCCAGAATATTAATGCTTCTCATATTTGCTGATGTGGAGCCATCACGGCTTGACAACCCACAGGTATTTGGAAGTGAAAGCGTGGTGGTGCTTCCTTTCCCTGGAGCTTTTCCTCTGGCTGCTGCTCTGTAGCTTGGAGTTCCCATCCCTTCCCTGCACGCTACACAGCCACGCTGTGAGATAATTTCTACCTTGACTCGGGGCAGGCTTTGCTTTGGGTGTGTTTTTTCCATTCTTTATTGTACACAAATCTTCTGATCAAAATTAAATTTTAAATTGCTATCCAATTTGTAATTCAAGAATACAAGATTGGTTTTTTGTAATTTTTATCTTTTTTATGTATATGAGTGTACTGTCTGCATGTAGATTTGTGCACCTGTGTCGTGCAATGCCACGGAGGTCAGAAGAGGGTGTTGGATTCCCCTGGAACTGGAGTTAGGAATGGTTCTTAGCTGCTATGTGGGTGCTGGGAATCGAACCCAGGTCTTCTGCAAGAGCAGTCGGCACTCTTAACTGCTAGGCCATCTCTCCAGCCCACAAGATTGTTTTAAAAGTATTTTTCATCATGGGTCTTCAAAATTCAAAAATACGGCCAGGCATGGTGGCATATACCTGTAATCTCAGAACTTGGAAGGCAGAGAGAACAAGACTACTGCAAGTTCAAGGCTAGCCTAGTCTACCTAGTGAGTTCCAGGACTACACACCAAGACTCTGTCTCAAAAATCATAGATAGATAGATAGATAGATAGATAGATAGATAGATAGATAGATAGATAGTTAGTTCTAGGACTACATAGTAAGATTCCATATCAAAAATTAATAAACAGATGGATAGATAGATAGTTCCTGGACTACATAGCAAGACTCCATCTCAAAAATAAAGATAGATAGATAGATAGATAGATAGATAGATAGATAGATAGATATTCCATATCCTCAAATCCCACATAAAAGAATATGGTGAGAACAGACTCTACAAAGTTGTCCTCTAAGCTCCACATACATTCTGTAGCATATACACAATAATATTAATAAGTAAATAATTTTAAACCTTTATTATAGAGATAGCTGCTTAGCCATGTTTATCATGGTGTTATTTATGAGTTACATATAGAGGTGCCCATCAGCAGATGAAGGGATCGAGGAAACGGGCTGTATACACAAAGGGGTTTACTCAGCCATAAAGATGAATGAAATTGTGTGTCATTTGCTGGAAATAAGAACTGGATACCATTGTGTTAAGTGAGATAAGCCAGCCACACAGATACAGAGACACACAGATACACAGATACACAGATACACACACACACACACACACACACACACACGCACACACACACTCTTTGCATTTCTAATCTGGAACCTGAGGGAAACCAAAAATACATAAACCAAGAGGGAAAGGGGAGCGTAAGAGACGTGAGAGAACAGGGAGACGGTAGCGATGGGCAAGAACAACCAATCGCGAGCGAGCATGATCGAAGTACGCTATGTGCATGTTTGGAAATGTCCTGTTTACAACTGATACATGCTGATAAAAAACAAACAAATTAGCGACCTATAAAACTAGCACCGGGGGGGGGGCTGGAGAGATGGCCTAGCGGTTAAGAGCGCTGACTGCTCTTACAGAGGACCTGGGTTCGATCCTCAGCACTCACATGGCGGCCGAAAACCGTCTGAAACTCCAATTCCAGGAGAACTCCAGTTCCAGGGGAATCCGACACCCTCTTCTGACCTCCGCGGCATTGCACGACACGGGTGCACAGACCTGCATGCAGACAGTACATTCATACACACACGGAAATAAATAAAATTAAATAATAAAAAATAAAAAAACTAGCACCAGGGAAGCAGAGGCAGGAAAATTCCTATAAGTTCAAGTCCACCTGTCCCACCTAGTAAGTTCCTGGCTAACCAGGGCTGCCCAGTAAGATGCTGTTTCAAGAAAAAAAATTAATGAAATGCCCTTCATGAAATAATCTAGGCAGAATGGTCATGAAGGGCTCCACCTCCTTGGATATAGGTGATAATGGGCTGTTGCCAGAATATTGTTGAAATTACAGAATACTGAAGACATTTGAAGGGCAAAATTTGTTGTTTCTAAAATCTTTTCCTTTGATTGTTGTTTAATTTTCCTTAAAACTTCTTTAACTTATTGAACAGATTTATTTACAAGCCAAATAACTCTATTAAAGTAGATAAAATTCCCTTATTCAAGGTATATTTGAGAAAAAAAATGATAGTTTTTTTTCAGATTTTTTTTTTTCCTTGTTTGGTTGCTTGTTATAACTCTATGAATACTTCTTGTTTTGCTAAAATATACCCATTCTGTAAAGACGAAGGCTTCAGTGCAGTGTAAATCCTATTTATTGAGGAATAATTCTGAAATATTTAAAATGTGTTTCTTTTCCTCCTTTGACTTTTCTAAGATGAGGAAGCAGTTGAGTGTGGTAGGTAGATTTTAATTTCTTTCTTGGATAGTCCAACTTTAATTGTATTTTCTGTCTGTTTAACCATCTTCTTTTTCATTTTCTTTGTGCTTCTCAGAGGAAATAAAAGGTACATGTATGAAAGTTTCCCTGTGTAGTTTATGATTTTCTTTAGTGACCAGTAGTGTAGGATTAAATTAAATATGTCAAACAATTTTGACAGAAAATTCTTACCCATACAGACTTTCATCTTTATGTTTCAGTACCAGCTGTCATGGTTGGACTTTGGTTTGGAAAGAGACGTAATTTATTGTTGTTGTTGTTGTTGTTGTTGTTGTTCATGTAGAAGGAGTACCAAGAATAATCTCAACCTATACATTGTGTTTCTATCTCTGTCAGTAGTCTTAAATAAAGGCACATCAAAAAGCAGTGTTATTCAGGCTTCTTATGAGCTTCTGGGGATGGAAGCCAGCACTTCCATCATGATAGGCAAGTGCTCCCCTGCTGAGCTCCACCCCCCACCCCCCACCCCCACCCCATCCCTCTCAGATACTTGATTTCTGCATAGTCTGTCCAGTGCTAGGGATGTAGCTATGTAACTGCTAGAGGCCAAAAATAATAAGTAGTCCATTGCTTACGTTTTCAAGATATGCATAACCCAGTGTTCATTTAATTCTTCCAAATAGTATTCATTAATATAAAATGTTTTATTTGTTTTCTAAAAAAACAAAACAAAAAACCAAAATATTCTCCTATTCCTTCCCAACCTAAAATCACTAAGCAGTCAATAGAAAGGATATAATTTATCCTCACCTGTTTGACTAATCCAGCCAGCCAAAATAAATGCTATATTTTACATATTATCAAAGAGCTGATTTATAAAAGTAAATTTACTTTGGGAGTCAGCTGCTGTAATTTTCTTTACTGTGAAAACATAGACATTTCAGATAATTTGAAAAATAATTTTCTTGGAAGTGCATCAAGGAACCTCTGAAGAAGATTGTAAAAATAAGCAAAACCCTGCATGATGGTTCGAAATAGTGCAGCTGAAATACAAAGCCAAGCGTTTCATGTTTGAGAGTGGCGTCGGAAGGGCTGCTCTGCACGCTGTGCTTTGCATGACTGTGGCGGATGACTGACTTGGTGTCTGTGGCTCCTGATGGCTCTGCTTCATCTCTGGACTTCTGTTCGCTTTTACACGCCATACAGAAGATGCTGAGCATGCTGGTGTCCACAGCGGGGCGCACATAGGTGAGCATATATGTACATATGTACGTAGGATGTACATGGGTCATGGAAGAGGATATCTTTGCTTTCTGTTGCTTCAAAAGCATTATATTATGTGGTTCTGAATTACCAGGTTTGTATGAGCATGTGCTAACAGTCAGGCAAGCAGGGGCCTTGTATTTCAGGTTTAATGGGCTGGATACAAGGGATTTCACAGTGTGCTGTGGTTATTGTGCTGGAAACTAACAAGATACAGCTCCACAAATGTCTGCATGTTTCTGAGAGAGGTTAAGTGTATATTCCTCTGGTGCTGGTAATTTTATTCATTGGCACTCTTTGCATCCATGATGATAAGATTTTATTTGGTACTTAACATATATTGTCTCTGATACATTGAGGTTGGGGTTATATGTATTTTATAACCACCAGTGTAAGGCCTAGGAAGTTATAAATAGTGCTCATCTAAGAACCCAAGATGGTACGTAATGCCTTGGGATGCATTGCTTTATACACTTGTATAAAAATAATACCAGGGCACCATCTTCTCTGCAACTGCCTTCTGGATTTTTATTTATAAAACATATGCAAAATTCTGTGTAGAAACATGGGGTATTCCCATTTCTGATGTTTGAGATTACACATTATCAAGTGACCAAGCTAAACTTTCAGTCTTTATCCACGTACCACTGGAACATAGAGAAAGTTCTGAGAGGTTTGGATGATCATCATTACATCTTTCCTCATTTCAGAGCAGTGTGATGTGCCCAGCTCTCTGTTGACTAATGCCGCCCCTTACATTCCTGACGTCCCTAATGGCTTCACACAGCAGTGCTCGGGACCACCATTCTGAGACCAGCTCTGTGATTCTCCTCAGCCTTAGCTTGGTGGCTCTTTGGAGTCTAGTGGCTGGGCCTGGATCTGGCTGGTCATGGGAAGCTCAGCTGGGTGAGCTCGTTTGTTTCCTCTGGTGTTGTAGACTAGCTAGCCAGCACATCCCAGGGATCTGCCTGTCTCTACCTTCCCCAGGCTGGCTCACAGTGCATGCTGCCATGTCTGGCCTTTCCGTAGATGCTAGGGATCTGAACTCAGGTGCTTATGCAGTTTACCTACTGAGCCATCTCCCTAGCCCCTTGTGTGACCTTTCAGCTTTTTAGGAAGCTGCCCAAGCAGGGTTCCTGACCACAGAAAGAGAAAGTAGCCTCCAGCCTGAGAGTGTTCTCTCCCTGTTACAGGGCTTGTTCTGGTCATCAGTGAGGATGTGCACACTAGCAAGATCAGATGAGTGGATTATACAGTGCTGTGATTCACAGAGATGCACATCTCAACCTGAGGTGGCCAGAGGCTCTTTCCTTAAAAGATGCTAACTGGCACCAAGCTCAGGTGGATTAGTAACCAGCAGCAGCACAGAAGGGCGAGCATTGTAGAATGGCACATCTAGGTTTGGGTGGTCTGCAGGTGAGAGGCCTGGACATTTAATTTGGTTACTTGACAATGTGAGATCTTAAAAATCAGGCTAAATAATTTACATTTGTTAGAGTTTTTAAATTTTTATTCATTTTTTTATGTGTATGAATGTACTGTCTGCATGTAGGTCTGTGCACCCATGTCCTGCAATGCTGCGGAGGTCAAAAGCGAGTGTCAGATTCCCTTGGAACAGGAGTAAAAGATGGTTCTCAGTCACCGTGGGTGCTGGGGATCGAACCAGGGTCCTCTGCAAGAGCAATTGGTGCTCTTAACCACTAGGCCATCTCTCCAGCCCCACATTTGTTAGAGTTTTGCCTACTTTTTATACTCAGTATTTTTTTTATAAACTCGCATCCAAAGAACATAATATAGGTTTTTGGTTTGTTTGTTTGTTTGTTTGTTTGTTTGAGACAGGGTCTTCCTTTTTAGTCCCATCTGGCCTGGTGCTCAATATATAGACCAGGTTGGTCTAGAATTCACAGAGATCTGCCTGCTTCTGCCTCCTGAGTGCTAGGATTAAAGGTCTGCCACCACACCTGGCTTAAGATGGTTCTTAGCTGTCATGTGGGTGCTGGGAATCAAACCCGGGTCCTCTGCAAGAGCAGTCAGTGCTCTTAACCACTGAGCCATCTCTCCAGCCCCATAATATAGGTTTTTAAGTAGTATTTCTAGTATAGTGTCTGGGAGCTTTATGAAATGAATATTTAGTTAGCTAGGAATTAAAGTCCAAAAACAAAGGAGTGACAAACGTCATGGATTTGAAGAGTTCTGATAAAGTGTCACCAGGGCTAGCAGCCTGAGGTACAGTTTGCCTGGAAGCCAAATTGCAAGGTGTCAGAGATAGTCCGCCATGAAAGCAGCTGAGATCAAGGCTGTTTTGTGATTGAGAACTGTAGTATTTTAGTGACAAAAGATAATATGGTCACTTTTGTAGACGGCAACAATGGAGCCTGTGGTAAAGGATTGAATAGCTGTGAGGAAATGGTTAAGCAAATCCCAGCTGAGATCCCAGAAGATGGAATGAAGAAGACAGGGACACTTTAGTTGGAGGAATTTCACGTTGACTGGTGAAGTACAGCCTGCTCTCATCCCATGAGCTAGCAGTGGTATTGTACTGGGGGAGTTAGCTTTATGATTCCAAGACACCATTCTAGAATAGACACACCCCATAACATGAAAAGAGGGGAACTTCTAGGTAGATTGGGAATATCATGACTTGTTTAATGATATATGTCAAATGTGACTCACACTCTCTGGTGGCTATCTTTAAATATAGATGGAGATATATGTGGATATTAAAATCATAGATTGATAATTTTCATAGCTTTCTGGGTCCCTGGCAAATCAAAAACTTTGACCAAACCAGATCCAATAAAGGATTACCCAACATTGCTACTGACTGGAGCTGATTTACAAGCAGCTACTTAAATGGAGCTGAAGCTTTCAAGTTGTGAGTGGCTCTACCACTCCTCACTGCCTTGCTAAGTTTGAGACAGGTATCAGCTTCTCCAAACTATGACAAGGATACTATTGTATCCATTGTCTCAATAGTAGGACAGTAAAGGTAGCAAGATTTCAGGAAAACAAGACCAAGCATTTCTTCAAGGACTGTATTTTGTGCAGGTATAGATTATTTTTTAAATATTTTATTTATTACTTTTTATGTGTATGAGTGTATTGCCTCCATGTAGATAGGTGCACCCATGTTGTGCAATGCCCTCAGAGTTCAAAAGAGGGCATTGCATGACACGGGTACGCCTCTTCTGAACTCTGGATTGGATCCCCTGGAACTGGAGTTAGAAGTGGTTGTTAGCTGCCATGTGGGTGCTGGGAATTGAACCCCGGTTCTCTGCAAGAGCAGCCAGTACTCTTAACTCCTAAACCATGTCTCAAGCCCTGGAAGGTATAGATTGTTATGGGCAGAATGCATCTTGAGGTTTATCTGCCTTTTGAGTTTGCAAGCCCTAATTATAGAGTAGAGCCCTTGATTTCATTTGGCAATTCCTATCAGACAAAACAATTTCCTTTCCATACTATGTACTAGAAAGGGGAGAAGAGAATTGGGGCTAGTGTGGTTTGATTTGTGTTCGTTGTGTTGGTCTGTCTGCTGTCACTCAACGCTTATCTGAGACATGCAATGACACATCATGGTGGCTGAGTGTGGTAAAACCTTCACCTTGTGGTCAAGAATGAGAAAGAAAGAGGAAGTAAGTGGAATTCCATAGAGCTCCTTGAGAGCGTGTCCCAAGTGGCCTACCTCCTTCCAGTAGACCTAGTCTTTCTTGATGTTTCTGCTTTCCTGAGAGCATGTTATTTGGGGGAACAAATTTTAAAGTCCTTTTGTGGGACTTGCAGTGTCAAGCTGCAGCAGTGTTGATCACCAGTTCCTTCTGGTCTGAATGCCTGCTTAACAGACGCCTGACAAGAGACCATCCCAGAAGTCTCCTTAGATAGCACCGAGATAAAGGAAGACCACTGAGAAAAGGAACATGAAATCCAAAGACCTTGCATTTAGAAGGACACATCCTTCAGCTGTGACACAAGAGTGTGTACACACGAGTTGTGTTTCTTTGTGTACCTGTGACCAAAGACTGGAAAAGTTTTCTCTGTAGCATAAACAAGTTTGGTCATAGCCTCTTGGTTTTGTTTGATTAAAAAAAATTACTTCATTCTGAATAGATTAAGCAAAAATTGGCCATGTGGAATTTTGATTTTTTTTCCCCAAAATGCCAAATCGTGAACATGCCTAAAGATACTAATGTGTTTTAGTTTTTAAGTATTTAAAGCAACATGCTGACATAAATGACAAAGTTGCTATTTGTTAAAGGTATGTACTTAATAAATATTTTAAAATAAGTTATGACAGGGCAGGGGAGATGGCACAGTGCGTAAGAGCCTGCTTCGCACAAGTCTGCGGAGTCCAGATCCTCGGCACTGTCAGCAAACCCAGGAGTGGTGGTGAAAGTCTCTGACCCCAGCACTGGAAGAAGGGGTGCTTAGAGATAAGTAGATCTCTGGAGCCCATTGGCCATCCAGCATGGTCCAGTCAGTGAGCTCTGTGTTCAGTGAGAAACCCTGTCTAAAAATTAAGTGGAGGGGCTGGAGAGACAGACTAGCGGTTAAGAGCACTGGTTTCTTTTCCAGGGGACCTGGGTTTGGTTTTTAGCACCCACATGGCAGCTAACAGCTCTAGTTATAGGGGCTCCAGTGTCTTTTTCTGGCCTCCATGGGCATTGCAGTCCTGGGACACTTTCATACATGCACGCAAAACACACACATAAAAATACATGATAGGCCGGGCGTGGTGGTGCACACCTTTAATCCTAGCACTTGGGAGGCAGAGGAAGGAGGATCTCTGTGAGTTCAAGGCCAGCCTGATCTACAGAGCGAGTTCCAGGCCAGCTGGGGCTATAGAGAGACCCTGTCTGGAAAAGACCAAAAAAAGAAAAATACATGGTTGATAGATAGATAGATAGATAGATAGATAGATAGATAGATAGATAGATAGATAGATAGATGTTCAAATCCTCAGCTACATAGCTGGTTTGAGACAAGTCTGGGCTACACGAAACCCTATTTAAAAAATTTAGGTGGAGAATGATACCCATGTTGACCTCTGGCTTCCACCTGCATGCACACACATGTGCAAGCACACCTGCACTCACATATGCAAACCCGCATGAACACATACATATACTCACACATACATAAACAAAACACGCACACACACGCACATACACAACTGCCGAGGCAGGGTGATGCTATGCTATTTAGTAGTTGCTCTTTTCTATTTTTTCTTTTGTTCCTTTCTAACATAGCCAAATCTTTGCTCTTTTTTTTCTCTTTATTTTTTTAATCCCTCCCTCTGTTAGCTGAGGATCCTTTCTGTGTTATGACTATGAAGACTCCTGCACAGGTTTTCTTCTGGTCTTTCAGTTGTATTTTACCTTTTTCTGTGCCATTTTTTCCCCTATATTTTACTTTTAAACATAGCCAAATATGAGTGATTTCAGTTTTGTCTTGAGTTTGCCTTTTCGTTCCCCATCATCAAAATTACTGAAATGAGTGCTTTATGTAGTATTTATCAAAATACTGTATGTATTAGATTAAGCATTATGAGATTATATAACAGAGATTATGGAATCTCTGTTAAGTTGGTGAAGGGAAAAGATAGGATGTGATCAGCTTTATAAGGTGCTATTTAGTAAGTTGTTTGAGAAGTTAAATGGCATTTGTCCCTGGAGACCAGTGGCATGAGCCCTTCCTCCACTCTTTGTTCTTGACCCCATGTCCTCCCTCAGGAGCCCAACACTTCAGAGTAAACATTTCTTCTGGTATTTGCAGAAGACAACTTTCTTTAATATCATGATCTCTGAGTGCCTGTTATGATTTGGACAATGTTCTGCACAGTGAAGTTTCCTTTTTTTTTTTTTTTGAGTCACGGTCCCCCATAACCCCAGGGAGCCTGGAACTCACCATGTAGACCAGGCTGGCCTCATTTTCACTGAGGTCTCCCTCCTGAGTGCTGGGATTAAAGGCATGGGCTGCCACACCTGGCTTGATACTAGAGTTTCACAGATGTCCAAACAGGCATTCTTCCTCCCTATCACTTCCATATTGAGAGCAGGTGGATGGATAAAAAGTGGAGGTGGATAACTTAAATGAATTCCACAATCCATTGGGAGTAGGAACAGATCACTAGGTGAATTGTATAAGGCCTAGATTATACTATATAATCCTTTAGTTGGGAGTAGTGGTAGGTAAGTAAATTAAATAACCGATTGGAAAATAAACTGTTTAATCTACCACTTGGAAATAGAGAACTACATTATGTAATCCACTAGATGGCAGGAAGCGCTGAGAAGAAAACAGCAATGAAGAAGCTGCCAGGTTAAATGGGGTGGCTGAAGAGGGCCTCCCCCAAAAGACCACGTTTGACCAAAAACTTGAGCAGGGGCATTGTGGGGAATGAGCATCCAAGTGATAGAATAATCATGCTGCAAGCCCATGAGGCCAGATTCCTGGGTCAGCTGAGGCCACCTGTGCAAGGGATCTCTGTGGTCAGAGCAGAGTGAAGAGAAGGGACGGGAAGGGGGCAGGAGTTGACGTCTCAGTAACTGGACTGTGGCAACGCGGGTGGATAAGATGAGAAATCATTGGTGGGTTTTGGACAAGACAGTAACCAGACCTGATTTGTATGTTTAAGGGTCATACTGGCTGATGGTTGAGGATCTAGAAGGAAGCGGGGCAGAAGCAGGGAGCCTCTGTAGCAAGTAAGGAGCAACATGGTTTGAATAAGGATATTGCCTACTGCAGGCAGTGAGAAGACCACATTCCTGACATGCTGGAGAGTCGGTGTGAGTGTGTGGCTTGGGGGCCTTATAGCTTCAAGAATGGAGTTAAATCTTTAGCAAGATGGGAACGATAGGAGTGAGTTGGTCATGCTCTGTTTGGGACCAGTGAGTTGAAGACAGCCGTATGGAACGAGCAGGAAAGCAAATGTGTGCTGAGGACACGTTGAGGCCATCAGTTTGGAAGTCGTCAACATCAGAGTCCTTTAAAGCTGTCAAGCTGGGCGAGATGAGCAGGGTCTGAGCTGATCTAGGCCAGAGAAGAATCCCAAATCAGATAGAAGGGAAGCCAGGAGAATCCACGAAAAGAGAGATCGAGGAGGAAAGAAGGACACTGCTGTGAAACGAAGATGAGTGTTGGGAAGGGAGGGTGGACTTAGCTGTGATGGTTGAGTTGGAGCTAATTTGCCAAAGTACAACCTCCTTCCTGATAAGAACTTAACAACTAAGACAGGAAGTGAACTTCCTCAGGGTGTCTAAAGACGGTGAGTTCCTTTATCTTCTTTCTGATAAACCTTTTGCCTGATTGGATTATCAAGCTCACCCATGTCGTGATCTGCTTGACTCATAGTGCAGGTGTTTTGAATATTTAGAACCAAGAGACAAGAGTTTCCAGAATAATGTTGACCGGATATGTGGGCAATGCAAAAACATCATTATTTCTAATATATATATTAGAAATATATTTATTAGAAAAAAATATATATATGAGTCAGGGTCTTAATTCTGTATCCAGGCTGTCTTCAGGCTCATGAGCCTTGTGCCTCAGCCTCCCAAGTACTGGGATTATAGTCATGAGTCTTATCACTTGTTTTTTCTAATACTTTAGATCTGTGATAATTGTTGGTTTGAAGAAAAAAAAAAGCCCTTTGGAGAGTTGATATCTTTTCCATGTCAAATGTTTCTCACTAAAAGAAGGAATTTAAATGGTGTGGTAGAAGCAGAGAGGTCTCTAAGAGATTGAGGCCAGCCTGGTCTACATAGTAAGTTCCAGGCAAGCTGGGGCTACAGGGAGACCCCCAGATAGATAGATAGATAGATAGATAGATAGATAGATAGATAGATAGATAGATAGATAGATAGATAGACAGACAGATGCAGACTATCGTATGCCAACCAGAAGGACCATGGTTGTGCCGTTTCAGTCACGTAGCAGGTATCTAGAAGGGATCGTAGCATTCTGGAGTAAACCAGTCCTAGCACACACTGTCACCTTCTCAGATCCTTTGTGGTACACGTGTTTGGAAGAATATCTGCCACTTTACACATTTATCTAGCCCTAAGAGATCTCTGGAAAACAACTTAGAAATATGGTCTTTTGGTCTAGTCTTTTGCAAGGACTAATTAAAAGAACTTCTGAGGCTATGGCTCATTTTAGGACCTTACCTTCCCTGTCACCCATTCCCATGTGCAGCCAAGAGAGAAAAACAGAAGTTACATGATCTACAGGTAGGAAATCACTGGACCAGTGTTACTTGAACCCTACACAGGGTCTGCCTCAGAGCTGTGGCCTCCTCATGTTGATGCCAAGCTACCAGCTTAGGGAATTCAGTGAAGACATTTGGTTATTTTCACCTTGAGGTACAGAAAATCAAACACAGAACAGCATCATTGACCCCTTATCTTACAGGAGGTCACAGTTTTTGAAAATCTTCCAGGCCTGGAGATGACTCAGTGGTGACAAGTGTATACTGCTCTTACAGAAGACTTGAGTTTGGTTCCCAGTACTACCCCCAAACCCCCACCCCTTTCCACCCCATCAGGCATCTTACAACTGCCTCTAATTCCAGATCCAATGGATCTAACGCCCTCTTCTGGCCTCCATGGGCACTGCACTCACATACAGAAACTCCACACACGCATAATTAAAAATCTTTGAAAACAGATTCCACATTAAAGTGATGGAAGTTGTCACTTTGGAAACAAATAACATGATACAATGTAAAATTTTAGAAGAACTGTACTTTTTGTTGTTTTTAGGGTTTTTGGAGACAGAGTTTCACTCTGTATAGTTCAGGCTGGCATTGAACTTGTGGTCCTCATGCTTCAGTCCCCTCAGTGCTGGAATTATAGGTATGTGCCAGCATGAAGGACGACTTTCCTTTAAAACCATAGTGACTGAGGTTTCACTGATACAATGCTGTGTATGATTCTCACTGCTCATTTTTTAGAGGCTGGCATAGTTAACAGTAAAAACAGTTTGGGCTGTTTTATTGGGAGGCTGGAAAACCTAAATGGGCAGACAATGTGAGCTGTATGTAAGGTTCACAATTACAGGAAGACAAATCAATAGTAGGTTGTAAATATAAATTGTAGAAGATAACAGGCTTTAAAGTTGAATCCTTGTAAGTCAAGTGCAACATATAAAGATTGTTATAGATAGATATAAGGCATGTGTGTTTGTGTGTGTGCCCTACATATGTGTGTGCATATGAGCTGCCTTCATATAGATTATTGTTGTTAGAAACGTGGTGTGTGTATACTCTGCATGCCCTATAAGCTCTTGAAAATTCCCTTTAGCTTTGGTGAGTGATAGGGAAATTAGTGTGTTTTGGCTGTGTTATCATTCTTTCTCAGCAGTAGAGAAACTTTAAAGATTCAATCTTTTTCCTTTCTACAACACAAAATAATCTGTATAAAGAGATTATTGTCTTAATAATGATGTGAATCATGGAATATTTTCCTCTGGCTAATTTATTAGAGGAATCTTGCTCTAATCAGTTCAAGAGGTTCTGCTTATCAGGCATCTGTTTACTAATACTTTCTTGTGAATGATTTCCTGAAAAATTGATATTTTGGGGGGGGGGACTCTTGTTGTTCTTAGAATACACCATGCATTCTTTTAAAACCAGATTAGTTTGGGGACGTAGACTATTTAACTAACGTGTTTAGCCTAAAGTTAACTAAAATAAAAATTGTTTGATGTTTATTTCTTTTCTTTTTTTTTTTTTTTTTAATTTTTTTATTATTTATTTATTTATTTTTGTATGTGTATGAATGTACTGTCTGCATGCAGGTCTGTGCACCCCTGTCGTGCAATGCCGCGGGGGTCAGAAGAGGGTCTCGGATTCCCCTGGAACTGGAGTTCTCCTGGAATTGGAGTTTCAGACGGTTCTTGGCTGCCACGTGGGTGCTGGGGATCGAACCCGGGTCCTCTGCAAGAGCGTCGGTGCTCCTAACCGCTAGGCTATCTCTCCAGCCCCCTCTTTTTTTTTTTTTAAGATGGTTCTCAGCTGCCATGTGGGTACTGGGGATCGAACCCGGGTCCTCTGCAAGAGCAATCGTCATTCTTAACCACTAGGCCACCTCTCCAGCCCAGATGATGTTCATTTCTTCTTAAAGTTAGCATCTGTTGTCTATTGTCTGTGTCCTTTTCTGGCAGTTTCTTGTTCCTTCCCCCGGTTCTGCTGTGTTTAAGCACATTGATCCTTGTTGATGATCCACTGGTGATTTTATACATCAAGTAAAAATTTCTGCGTACTCCAGTATTTACTCATTTGTTAAAGAATGTGGATAGGGAAGTATAGCTATGTTTAAATATACTGGCTTGGTTTTTTTTTTTTTTTCCAAGAAATTGAATTTGTGCAAAAGAATATTTGAAAGCATTTTTTCAAAAATGATACAAGAAAGTTCTCTTTCTTGAACAGAAGAGAACTCTGTGTAATCTCAAAACGTCTGGAATACTACTTGGAAATATTTTTTCCTGACAGAAACTATTCCTGCTTGCAGAATTTTAGGTTGTAAGGATAGACTCAAGCTAAGAAAAAAAAATACTAAAATTTCAAATCCAATTTTTCCCTGTGCTTAGAGCTATAGTTTTATATGCAATTTTATATGTGCATGCTATATTTTCTCATAATTTTGAACGTATAAGTAAGAACTTATTTCTTTATTAGCTACCTGGCAGACAGTTAAATTCTCATAAAATTTCTCTATTTTTTTGTGGTGCTTCTTTTTGTACTTTAAATTTTTTAAAGAAGATTGTTGATGTTAATGTTATCAGAAAACCTTTTTTTTAAGGTATAAGTAATTTTTTCCTTGGAAACTGCAGCTTTATATCTTATTTTAACTTCTAGGATTCTACCAGGGAACTTTAAGTCTTTGTTTTCATTTTTTGGCTTGAAATAAACTGGACTGACACTTGTGGATTTGAACAGTGCTTCACCACAGAGGTAGTGCTTGTAAATTTGAACACAGCTTCACACAGAGGCAACTCTGAAGCTGTGATGTGCCAGGGTGGGTTTTCTATTAATGTGTTCGAATGTCTTTTCCTCCTTGTAATAAAAATGTAGCATGTGTGTGCTGGGTAGTGTAACCAGATGAGGGAGTTCCTTTGGTGATTTTTGTGAGCTGACTCAAATCCCGTCTACTCCGTAGTTCTCTACTGGCTTTTTAAATGTATGATATTTTTCTCAATTTAAGCCTTCGCCACCGAAGATTGCTGTTTGCCCCTTTAAGCTGTTTTAATTATCATTCATTGTCTCTGGAATAATTTTGTAATGGGCCCACTAAAGGGCATTGTCTTAACAACAGTGTATTAAAGTCATGTAAGCATGAGATGGGAATCATTTCAATAATGATGTGGGTAAATGTGCATCCTGTAAACAGCTATGTTAAAGCCAATCTCTCTGGTCTCTTATTTATTGCCTGTGATGATTTGCTGACAGCACCAGCATTACATTTTATGTTTCTTTTTTGTTTGTTTTGTTTTGTTTTTTTTTGTTTGTTTGTTTTATTTTTATTTTATTATGTGTGGAATGTACTGTCTGCATGCAGGTCTGTGCACCCGTGTCGTGCAATGACGCGGAGGTCAGAAGAGGGTGTCGGATTCCCCTGGAACTGGAGTTCTCCTGTAAATGGAGTTACAGATGGTTCTCAGCTGCCATGTGGGTGCTGGGGATCGATCCCGGGTCCTCTGCAAGAGCAGTCGGCGTTCCCAACTGCTAGGCCATCTCTCCAGCCCCTGACATTTTATGTTTCTTTTGTGGAAATGCTCACTGTTTCCTTGTCAGGAACCTAGCACTGTAGAATAATTTTTATTTCTGTCACCATGTTTTTTGGGTTTTTTTGTAATCTTCTTTAAACATTATTTTATACTTAAATTTGTTCCTTCTTATAATTTAAATACTCTTAAATATTTGTGGTTCAATTGTTCTGATTTTTAAATGTGAAATGTTTTTTGTCATACAATACTTTTGATTAGTACTCCTAATTTTTAAAAGATGGGGCCTATATTTCAGTATATTTAAAAGGAGATAAGAAAGAGAAAATGCTTATATTTAGACTCCTTTCAGGAAGAACTAAGCATTTTTCTTGACTGTGTCTTCATTAAAATCTCTAAACTCTGAAGGTACTTGTGATATATTTACGTTGTGATTCAAGAAAATTTCCCCAACAGTTTGTTTTCCATGCAATTAAGCATCTGTGAAATTCAAACCTAATAAATGCCTATTTAAACATAGCAGTGCATAGCACCCAGTGTTATCAAGCCAATTGGGTCATGTAAAAGAACCGTAATCCAGCACTGAAACTGTCCTTGGTTGAAGCATCCTGGGTGGTACAGTGGCTTGGTGTTTATTTTCTTTGAACAGAAACCCAAAAGTTCAGGTGTGAGCTTTCAGTCAGTGGGATTTTTCTCTGCTTGAAAGATTTTTTTTGTTCATTAATTAGCATTTTAATGAAATATAATCCTAAAAGAAACAATTCTATAAATGAGATCATAAAATTATACATATTTACTAATTTACATTGAAGTTACTTATTTGTGGGAGCCAAAGGATATGATGACTTGGGGTTTTATAATGAATTTCTTAATTGTTTCGTTAGTTCAGTTTTGAGATTTCAGGAGTATATACTTTTTTGCTGTTTTCACTTTTAGATAAGATTGCTGGGTTTCCTTCCCTGTCTGAGTTCTTACACTTCGTTGTGATTTATATAGCATTCCCTTGGCTTTGCTTTCATATTTGCATATTCTTTCATTTCATTCAAATATATGAATCAAATTCCTATTTCTTAAGTTTAGTTATTTTCAACTGTCATCAACATTAAAACTTGGTGTTTTGCCATAATCATTTCAGAATATACATGTTTTTTTTTTCCTATCATATTATAAGGTCATACAGTGAGTTTGAATAATAGAATAAAGTCCTCTCTGTCCATTGTTGACCAGTGTTTTCCTTTAATGTATTTTTGTATCCATTTCTATATTCACACCAATTTTGATAGTAGTGAAAACAAAGTTCCGAGTGTTAAGCATAATTAATGTATCCTAACCAGTTCTTCAGTTGTCATTATATTGCTTCTGTGGTGCTAATTTTACCCCATTTCTTTGAGAAGTCATCTCATAATTTATTTCCATGTTTCTGCATTTTGGGTCACTTTCTAAAGTGTTTTTACTGTTAAAAGTAATATTACCATATGAAACTGTGGAGTAGATAGATATCCTTTTACAATGTTAAAGCTTATTTTAATAACAAATGATTCTTAAATTCCATACATAGGAATTAAGTTTAACTCTTTTGACTTCTGTGTTATACAAGGCAATAGTTTTGAAAATGACCAAATTACAGCTGTAATTTTTTTTTATTTTAATTTTTTTTAATTTAAGAGAAATGTCAAAGTCAAATCAGACACTGGAATTCTTACAGAAAGTTCTGAGTTTACTGCTATGCTCCCATGTTTTGAAAACAGCTTAAGTTACAAATATTGGAGAATAATTTTTTGTGTTCTTAGCAGAGAGGAAGCATCTCAAGTGAGTATCTTATATTTTTGTTTTTTATATCCTGACTACGTAGGGACATAAATATTTAATTGCAGTTGAAAAATAACCCTTCACTAGAAAAACTCACATTTTAATCCCTAAGTTGATCTGATGCTCATCTTTAACAGTATTTTTTTTTTTTTTCTGTTGAATTATAGAGTAACAGGAGATTGGTCACTTTTTCTGTTCTGCATCTGTGTATGTAGAGTAACATTTCACACTTCTGGACTTCATTGTGTGATAATGTAAGCCTTGCTATCACTTTTTATTACTGTGAAAGTCAACCTCCAGACCTAAACTCCCTCACAGAGTTGCTGGACAAACTAAATAAATTAATCCACATAAAGTACTTTGAGTAGTGCCTGCCATTGAAGAAGTTCTCAGTAAATAACATCTGCTACCAGCTCGGAAACCGTTGTTTAGTGGTCATTACTATCTAGAAATTCAGCTCAGTTCAGACCACGAAACTCTTTTTATCTGTCATGACATAATAAACACTGTGAAACTTCTGCATGCAAATATTGACGTAAAGGGGCCATTGAATATTTCTAGAACTTTTGGTTAATTATTTAGAAAAATAGAAAGTTACGGCCTCAGTTCACAGGCTTGATCTCATGATTGCAGCTGAGTGATTCCAGATGGGATTAAAAAGAAAAAAAGTAAGTGTAAAGCCGTGGAACCTGTTTTTTAAAACTTAAGAAAATGTAGTATAGTATTTATCAGACCTAAGAATACCAAAGTCACTAAAGCAGTGGCAGAACTCAGAAGGAAAGTTACAGATTCACACAGACAACCGCCCATTTACCTTTTCTTTAAGACTAGATAAAAGGTAAAAGGAATAGTTAAAACCTTGGGACAAAGGGCCCATTGCCTTTTTGAAGTGCGTGTGTTGTGCGTGTGTGTGTGCGTGTGTGTGTGTGTGTGTGTGTGTGTGTGTGTGTGTGTGTGTGTGTTCATGAAGGCCTGACCCAAAGCATGGTCAGTGGGCATTAACTAACCAGTCACCAGAGGTGCAAGAAAGGCAAACAAGAGATGAAGTGAAAATGAGTAACGGTGGTGTTTAGTTCTACACTTGCCAAGTTACTGAAGGTTCTAAAGAAATGATCAGAAGTTTTTAGGGAAAAATAGTGAAGCGAACAGTTTACAAATAGGTCCTACTATTAACCATCTGAGGAGTGATGGACAAGAGGAATCTGGCTTCCAGCAGGGTGTCCTCAGGAAACTGTGGCAACTCATACAGTTATGCCCAGGGATGTATTGATTAGTCATTTCAAATAACAGGCAGTTTTCAGGGTAGCCCTTCACAATGAATGTCCTTAAGCCAAGCTGTACCACTAAAGGCTAAATTGGCAAGTCATTGTGAATGGTCGCTACTGGAAAGTATTAGATAAGCATTGTGCCCCAGTGATGGGCTGTCCTGCAGCTGCAGCCCACCCTCGCGTCACTTTCCTATTGTAATAAACTTGCAGTTCCTTTCAAAGACAGATCTCTAGCAGCTGCTGTACATAAGCTCTCTGGAAACAAACCTGTTCATAAAAATGTTGAGGCAATTATAGCTTACAAAAATATGAAATATAAGGAAAACATATTTGGTATAAAACTGTTCCCTTGCCCCCAATTCCTTGAGTTTTCCTTTCCTCTGGTCTCAAATCAGTGACTGCTAAACATTCATACTCAAGTCAACTTAAACTAACAGATGCTGTGTTACTTATCTACATTTATCTAAACAGATCCTTTGCTTCCTTTCAGTTTAGGTTCATAGTTTTTAATCTTCCGAAGTCTCGAAGTCACTAACCAATTCTCTTTTCCTGAGAAAGAATTCAGTCTCCGTGAAGGACAGTCTCAGCCCTGGGGCACTGACAGTCAAGTTGCTTGTTTCCCATGCAGGTTGTGGAGGCTCTAGGAAAAATCTGAATGGGTGGGGTGGGGATTGTTTGTTTTTCATTTTTGGTGTTCTGTCTGAAAAAAAGTCTTACAAATCGTGACTTTAGATTTCATAGCTTTTGTTATCTGTGAGTTGTACTCAGCTGGGACTTTTTCTTCATGTTTTCTTACATTGCATCTGTATTTATACACATTTGCGTAGACTGTGTCTATGCATGTGAGTATATGGACATAAAATAGGTATGTAAATATATAATGCCTTTGTGATGTAGAGAATAACTAAAAAAGTCATAAGGCACGGGGAATGATGCTTTTTAAATGTAAGTAGGCAACAAAAATAGCATGCATTCCTAGAAACTCTAAAAATATTTTTAAAAGAATAATTACTACATTCTCATCCTTTCTATTGTATTCCTTTAAAATGACTAACTGCTCATTAGAGCATTTAAAGCAATTGTTTTCCATGCATTGTAGCAGTTGGGGTAAATAAACAGAGCCCTGTGGATTCGTCTCCTATCACCCAGTCACACCACCAGCCTTGATTCGAATATTTAGTCTGGCTTTCATTTTAGTATTTTTTTTTACTCTTTCGCAAGAGCCCAGTTAGAATTGATTAATGAGCCCCCTGGTGTACTTTTCCTGTCCTTGCAAGCCTGTGCTGTGGGGAGACACATGTAAAAGACATGTGTAAGATGTGCATAAGAAACATGCAGAGAATTTGCCATCTGCCAAGGCCATGAGAGATTCACCCTTCATCACCGTGGCAGAGAGATGCCACTGCTGTGTTTTAAGCTATAGAAAACTAGCCTCACAGAAGAGTCCTGAAATTCCCAAGATGCACAGCCAGTGTGGCGGGAACCGCACCTCCGCTCCGCTCCATCCCTGGCCTCTGTGACTCTCTTGTTCCCCTAGAATTCTGGCCACTTGGCCCTTCCTCTTGTGTTTTATAAACGTATTTTCTTGGTCAAGGCCATTCCAGATCATGGGTAGGACTGAGCTCGAGAATGACAGTGACTGACTGCATGCCTGTGACCTCCAGGGTTACCCCTAGCTCTTAGACCTTTGCTGTACAGAGTTCTGTTGTTTATCTGCCTTTTAGAACTTCAGCTCTGGTGAAGCATCCAATGTGTCCTGCTTTCTTGTTGAAATTTACATTGCAGAGGTCAAGTGGGATAGTAGTAGATTTGTTGTTGCTGCCTTTTAAAATTGGATTTGGTAAATTCTGTCAAGCACCTATTCTGTATGGAGCTCTGTCGTCTCCCATGTACTCACTTTAGAAGTCCACTTGCCTCCTCCTCTTTTCTGCTCTTGATTTTCTGTTTATGATGGAAGTAAAAACCAATAAGGTGGAAAGACCCCAGAGTAGGCAAACACTTACTGAGCAGTCAAGGTTAAGTTGTAACTCTAAGACCCAAAGCTTCTTTCATTTTTACTTGGGGACTTTCTTGCTTTGGATAATGCGTGTTCCTAAAGTTTCTAGTGACTTCGGGAAACTCCTCCCTCCCTGCCAGGAAGAATTCAAAAGTTGGCTCTGATTCTATCTGCTTAACCTGGAATTGTCTCCCAGGAGCCACAGTCTATGGGAACCTGCAGCTAGAACACTGAAACACTAGCGTTCTGCCTCTTCTAGTTGGAATAGACAGTGTTTTTTTTTTTTTTTTTTAATGGTAAATCATGAGTCCCATCACCCTGTCTCCTGCCAGAGGTGACAGAGTTGGAGGACAGATCACAGATTCTGCAAGTTTGGGCAGAGACTCTGGTCTGAGACGGCTTCACTTAGGCTAACACACTGGCATCTTGGTTCCCCTATGGCTCACTGTCAGGAAGGCACGGCTGTTGAAGGGCTGCTTGGGCCAGGTTCTGGCTAGTCTCTCTGTCCTGGGAAGGTCTGCAGCTTTTCCTTTGGCCTGCTCACAGAATTTGCCTTCTCTAACACCAGTGCTTTTGGAATTCATACCTCCCCCAGGGTGGTGTGCCTTCTCTTTTGTCTCCCTTGAATTTCACTCTTATATGAGACACCAGTGGATTTCATGACTGGCCCTGCTTACCCTTCATCTTTACCTCTGTAAGGGAGCTATGAGACGCCATTCCTGATGGTAAATCCTTAACCTAGGAGCTCCTAAAATCAGAGTTATGGTTAGAATCACAGAAATGGGTTAGCAGATTAACCTTTATCAAACCATTATTTTTTGTATATTTTTATTGAATTTTTGTACATTTCATATAAAACATCTTAATCATCTTTATACCCCTATGCCCCCTGTACTCCCCCCATTTCTGCCTACACTCACCAGATTTCACGCATTCTATCCTATATGTTAAGGCCTAGCAAATCAAGTTTGTGTACCCAGATGCCCCTCAGTGCAAGTTCATCCACTGAAGTCTAGTTAGCCTATCTAGAGTCTCTTTCTTAAAGAAGATCTACTTCCCCTCAGCCAGCAGTAATAGTTCTTCAGCTAAGGTAGGGGCCTGCTCCTCATTTCCCTAGTTCCATGCTGGTTTTTGTCTGATAGAGTTTGCTGGGTCTTGTGCGTGCTGATACCATTGTTGTAGGTTCATATGAGTGAGTTCCTAGAGGCCCGGAAGACTGTTTCCTTTCCATCCATGCACCGACCCTTACAAGCTTTTTGCCCTCTCTTCTTTAATGGTCCCTGAGCCATGGATGGATGAGGTTTAATATAGGAGTCCTATCCAGGGACACACTCTCTGTGGTCTTCTAATTCTCTACGCTTTGGCCAGTTGTGGCCTTCTTTGTGTATTACACTCTGTTGAATGAGGCAGCTTCACTGATGAGAGTTGAGAAATATATTAGTACTCTCTCTACCCCTCCACCCCCACACTGCTGTGTTCCATGAGCCTTAGATATTGAGGTTCCATTGTAGTTGTGTTACTTAGGGCTGGACATCTCTCAGACACGTATTCTGTGTGTGACCAGTTGTCAAGGTCTCTAACAGTTACCATCCATTGCAAAAAGAGGCTTCTTTGCTGAGTGACGAATGGTTTGTTAAGTCATTCTTAACATTTTCACTGATTCTTTTTATTAAACTCCGACTCCACAGGCGTATCACATAACTCCATGTATTCTTTGATTGTTGCCCTTTCTTTTATTTAAGACTTGGTCTCACGTAACCATTTATAATCCCAGCCCTCCAGAGCTGAGTCAGGAAAGAGTTCAAGGCCAGCTTAGACTGCATACTAAGACCTGTTTCAGGAAAACAACCACAAGTTTTCAAATATTTATGAGCTAGATCAATTATTATTTGTATTCAAAATGCACTGACAGTATTGTTAACTTTTTGACTGGTTAATCCATGGTAAATTATGTTTGTAGTTTCTGATTTATTTTCCTTTATTTTTTATGGTTATTCTCTGATTTCTGAAAAGAGATTATTATGTTTAATACCAAATAAAGTGTTTTATATCTTCATACTTGTTAAATAATGATCACTTCACTTTTTGTTTTGATGAAATTACATAATATCTGATTTCTTTCTTTCTCTGAAGGCACTTTGTAGAAATATTATGAGGAATAAAATCTGACACAATTTGGTGAGGGTGAGGGTTTTTCTTGTTGTGTTTTGGGTTTTTGTTTGTTTGCTTTGTAGTAATAGGGATCAGAGCTAGGTTCTCATGAATGATAGACACTCCACCACTGAGCTATATCCCCAACTAAATCTTAATTTTTTAATATTTAGTTTTGGAGATTTTAATTTTTAGTTAAAAAATATACTAAAGATGTTTACTAAATACATATGTATTTTGATTTGTAGCTGGTTTTAGAAGAAGTTTCCGTCTTAGCAGAAAAGATAAGAAAACAAATAAATCCATGTATGAATGCAAAAAGAGCGACCAATATGACACGGCAGATGTCCCCACCTATGAAGAAGTGACTCCGTACCGACGGCAGGCTCATGAGAAATACAGGCTTGTTGTTCTGGTTGGTGAGTGTTTGCTATTTGAAATTCTAAAGGAATAAGGAAAATACTGAGAATTTAATTCTGAAGTGCACGGTAGTTGGAGTACTCAAGCTAAAAAGCCCCACATCTTGAGCTCCTTGCTTAGTCGCTAAGGTGACATGTTTGATTGTTTGCGAGTGCATGCTGTCCTGATCCTTTACGTCTCTAAAGAATGGTCCTGGTACATGGCTGTAACCTCTGCCAAAACACCGAAACTCATGAACCATCAAGAGCACTTAATGGTAGAACTGAATATTTTTCAATGAAATACACATTATTTTCAATTCATTTTCAGACAGTATCCATGATATAAGCTTCCCAAGGTATTTAGAAGAACAGAGAAATAAATTATAGCAGCGTTCCAAGTTATTTCCAACAGGAGAGTCTTAATAAAAGTGTTTTAAAGTCTGCGGTGACTCCTGCCTAGCATGCACTTGACAGTGGGTTCATCCCCAGTACTGCAGGATGACAGAGCTTGTTTCCTCAGACACTGCTGGGTTTGACTCACATTGACATGCCAGCTCTTCTCTTGCCTGACCTTCACAGACATGACCCACGACAACTTTGTGCCCCCACCTCTTACTTTTTCTTTATAGAATGTGGTAGGAGCTATGTCAGCATTGGGATTGAGGTCAGTGGTTTTAGAAAAGTTTTGGACTAGAGAAGCTTAGTGTTCCTTGCTGATTCTTGTGTTATGAAGTCAAGATATCAGCTTAGGGATGAGAGTAGAAGAAGGGTGGGGGAATCAGCCCCTTTGAAAAGAGGAATCCTTTGAGAGTTTGCTACATGTTAGTTGAGACAAACAGTAGGTGATTGGTGGGACATGTTACTGTTTCTCATATCTTATGGCTGATCCTTAACAGATACTGCCTCTGATAGGTCTGCTCAGAAATACACATTCACACACTTCAAATGAAGTTCAAAATATCCCCACACCACCCCCGGAAGGAGAGTTGGCGTTTCCACAGTGCTCACCGTGCTCCAGATCCCAGCCCCCAAGGCTTCACACTGATGAGAACACATGTCTGCAGGGCTCATATGGCATCAAGTGGTGGCTGCTCAATGCTTTGGGTCTTTAAGGAGGCTACTTGAGACCTCCTAACATCTCCTGGCACCCCTATCCCTGCAGCGCCTCCTCGCTCAGCAGGCGTGTCAGGAACATCTTTCCACTCCCTTCACCTTTCCTCCTCAGCCCAGGGGTGATGCACTGGGATGGCAGGGCAAGGGCAGCATGGTGGGATGGACGACTCCTGGTCTCCTCACTTCCAGGTGACCCTCTGGCCTTCAGGCTTTCCCTCAGTGACTCAAAGAGGAAGGAAGAGACTTCACCATGTTTTTTTCTCCTGTAGGTGCTAGCGCTACATGCCCTCTTCCTTGGGGCTAACGAAGACTAGATAGATATGTTGGTTGTGAGTCTGGGTGGTAAGAAGAAGGGCAATGTCAGGAGTTCCTGACGATAGTTGGCGACGATAGGGACAGCCAGCCCAGAGGCCTCTTCAGAGGGACAGGGTGTAGAAGGAGTTCACGCATGCCGAACACGTGTTTAGGTGTTCTGTTTCACAGTACCACGTGACAGCACACATCAGCCCTCCTGCAGTCACCTCAGGGAGCAGCAGGAGGGTGGCCATGTTTGCTTTCTATCACTTAAACACTTGAGATAATTGACTAACACAGAGAAAAGATTTGTTTTGGTTCACAGTTTTGAGTACCAAGATGGTGCCACAAGTGAAAAACCTTACACCTGACTCCAGATAGCAAATCTGTAGTCCAGGCATAGGTACCTCAAAATACTACAGAAAGTCACCTTCTGCTTATTCTGTATGGTACATCTGGAATATGAATTAAATTCCAGTTGTCTTATTGCTTTGAGCCTGTGAGAGGCAGCACACCATGGCATGGGCAGGTGTTAGAGCAGAACAGGAAGCAAAAGAGAAAAGTCGCCTCTGGGAGCAGCCCCAAATGTCTGCCCTTCAGTGGACAACCCCTGCTCTTCGCTTTGTTCATCTGAGAAGCGGACATGATAAGAGCTTCATGGGTTTGTTCTGAGAGTTGGCAAAATAACCTTTGCAAAGACTTAAACCTGCTCCTAACACTTACCAAGGTCTTAGTAAAAACTAGTTCTTCCGTGTGATATAAAAATACTGATATAATAAATATGAAGTGGTTCTGTCTAAATAGATTTCTATTGGTTTTGAAACTTAGCATTCAAAATGATTCTAAGTTATTTAGCAGTTTGTCATCTGAAAGGACTACCTACTCAAGCAGTGGGTTTACATTTTGGAAATTCTAGATTGCTCTTGTGTCAACTGTGCTCTTTCATGATTGCAAACTGAAGACCTATTTCCCTGACTCCTGTGATGTGTGCAGGACAATGGCAAGACCATAAGCATCACTGTCTCCTGTAGTCTAATTACCATTACCCATGCTGTCACAGCCAGTGGGGGTACTGGCCTTGACCTAGAGAGTGTCAGATAAGAGTTGTTGGGGGAGATTCAGAGTGTATTCTTTCTATATCATTATGGCATGTTATCTTAGATCCAGTGCTCAAGAAATAAGGTAGACAAAGTTGGTGCCATGCAAAAATACGGCATCTGAGAACCGAGACATGGTCAGAACTATTTAATTTTTCCTTCTTTGGTAAACACTTTGTTCCTGCCCACATGCAGCCTTTCAGTTAAATTCCCCTCTACATTTAAAAGCACTTTCCAAAAAGTGTTAGACTCAAGTGCTGGGGGACTTAGTACATTGTCCTGTGTGATGTCTTTTATCTTTAATAAAGCCTGACTTTTTCAGCCTAAAGTAATAAAGTCAAATAATATATGTAGAGCTGTGGGGAGGAGCAGATTAAAGCTGTGCTGTTAAAAAGCCACTAAAGCACTTTCTGTGGCTTAAGCTAAAATGCGGGCAAAGATTCATCATGTGGATATTCAGACAATCTGGACTTGTTCTGTCTGGTTATGAGGCATAGGAGGAAACTAGTAATAAATCTTTCTGTGTACTTCACATTTACAACTTAAGCATTAAATACTATTCAGCCCTCTCTTGGGCTGAATCAGACATGAAAGGGCACACTCAGAACAGAATGTCAATGTTAAATTCCCGTTGCCTTTGTTGAACTTTGAAACCTTGGAGGTATACTCCAGAGAAGTTTGTATAGATAACCATAAAATCAAAAGTCATAATCAAAATTATGAGTGTGTGATGGGATTAAAATTATAATCCTCAGAGGCAGGTGGATCTCTGTGAGTTCAAGGCCAGCCTGGTCTACAGAGTGAGTTCCAGGCCAGCTGGGGCTATAGGGAGACCCTATCTCAAAAAAAAAATTATCCTGTGTAGAAGAGACAAATATGGTCTTTATTAGAATCACAATGAATTGTTATGCCCATAGCCCATCTTAAATGTTTGTACTCCGGCTTCGTTGCTGGCATAAGTCACTGTTCTGTTCATGAGCTGATTTTTCCAGAGCACTGGTCAGCAGGTGTTGTTCTGAGCATCAAGTTCACTAGTGAACAACAGAAACATTTTTGTTCTTTGGCCATTTATAGTTCAGTGGGAGAAGATGAACCAAAACTATGTCCATAATAACTCAATGCTAAATGACAAAGCACTTGTGTAGCTGTTGGATGAGGCGAGCTCTACAGGGAGAGGAATCAAGAGTTTGGGACTCGGACAGAATTGATTTTGAATCAGATCCTGTGATACCCAGTGAAGGGTTACTTCCAAATGATGGAAGTTACTTCCAAAGGATGACAGTTACCCATGCCTTTTGCCTTCCTAAGGAAAATGAGTATGGTTGTATTTTGACCTTTCAGACTTTATTGTATCTTGCTTTTTGTTTGTTTTGTTTTGTTTTATTGAGACAGGGTCTCCTTGCAGCCATAGCTGATCTGGAACTTGGTAGATCTCTCAGAGATCCTCTAGCCTCTGCCTCCTGAGTGCTAGAATTAAAGGCACGCTACACCATACTCAGCTTTATTTCATGTTTTATTGTATTTTTGCAAATTTCACAATATATTTTGATCATGTTTAGACCTCCACTCTTTTTTTCATAAGCACAATATTTATTTATTTTATTTTTTTAATATATATTTTGTACAAGAGTATCAAATCTAGACCCGTGTCCCCCACCCTATCGCCCCACCCCACCAGAGCTCATATATTCTGCCAAACATGCTTTTCATCTCTTTCTCAGTCTTTCTTAATATTCTCCATGAGGAAGTTGACTGTTTTGAGCAGAAGTTCACTGTTTCAGTCAGTTCTTTGATGCAGTCCTTTCTGTTCTTGTTGTTGTTGTTGATGTTGTTTCCAATATGCATCACTCCCAACTGCTTGGACAAAAGCTCAAGGGGCTGTGCACAAGAAATACTTACAACTAGGTAATTGGCACTAGCATCCACAGATGAGGGATACCATTCATCGTTTGTTTTTCTGGGACTGTGTTACTTCACTCAGCATGATGTCCTCTAGCTCCAGCCATTTTCCTGCAAAGCTCATGATGTCGTCTTTCTTTACTGCTGCATAGAACTCCATTGTGTAGATGTACCACATTTTCTCTATCCACTCGTCAGTTGAGGGGCATTTGGGTTGGTTCCAGCTCCTTGCTATTGTGAAGAGAGCTGAAATAAACATGGGCTGTGCATGTATCCTTCTGTGGTGGGGGTGAGTCTTGGGGGTACATGCTGGAGTGGTATGGCTGGGTCAGGTGGCAAGTTCATATCAAGTTTTCCAAAGGGTTTTCCACACTGCTTTCCATAGTGGCTGTAAATGAGTTTACATTCCCACGCAGGCAGTGGATGATGTTCCCCTTTCCCCCACAATCTCTCAGAAGAACTTGGTTTCATTTGTTTCTTGATCCTAGCCAGTCTTATTGGAGTAAGATATATCTTAAAGTGGTTTTTGATTTGCAATGTCCTTAATGATTAGTGATGTTGAACAACTTCTTAAGGTCTTTCTCAGCCATCTCTAATTCCTCACTTGTGAAGTCCTGTTCAGCTCTTTGCTCTATCTATTGAGTGGGTATTTGATTTCTTTCCTTCTTTGTTTTTTGAGTAGTTTTATATAATTCTGGAAATTCAATTCTTTGTCAGATGTTTTCCTTGTGGTGAATTTCCTCCCACTCTGTGGGATTCTTCTTCACTTCTTTGATTGTTTCTTTTTGGGTTACAGAAGCTTTGAGTTTAATGAGGTTCCCCAATTTGTCAATTGTTGACCTTAATTCTTGTGCAGATGCTCTCTGATCTGATTTAGGAATCTTTTCCTACGCCTTGTCTTGTAGTCTGCTGCCAACTTTTTCTTCTATCGCCTTCAGAGTTTGGGGTTTCACGTTGAGTAGACCTCCACTCTTTTATCTGTACCCCAATACCTCCCTGCCTGGCTTCATGTACCCTGATATAATTTGGTGTGTGTGTTGTGTGTGTGTGTGTGTGTGTGTGTGTGTGTGTGTGTAAAAGGCCTATCGAGTCAAACTTGTGTCCCCAGATACCCTTTGCTGTGGATCCACCCACTGAAGCCTCATCAGCTTATCTAGCATCACACCCTTAAAGAAAATTGACACTCTCCCAGCAGCCATTGGCTGCCAGTAGTTCCTCAGGGTCACCATCTGGGGGTTCAATACTCATTTCCCCTGTGTCCCATTAAAACTGGGGGAAAAAAAAAATGTTCCTCCTGGGCCTTTCCGAGCTTAGTGGCACTTGTATGCTCTCACCGTTGCTCTGAGTTTGTATGAGTAACTCCCCAGCTGTCTGGAAAACTTTCCTTGTGGTCACCCACAACTTGTTGTTCTTAGCATCTTTCCACCCCTTCTTCCACAGTGATACCTGAACCTGAATACACAAACTTTGATATAAGCATTCTGTTCAAGGATGAACACTCCGCAGATTCTTCTTCCTGGCATATTGGCCAGTTGTGGGTCTCTGTTACTCACCATCCACTATATGAGGAAGCTTCTCTGGTGAGAGATGAGAGATGCATTAATCTATGGGTATAGCAATAAGTTGTTAGTAGTCAGCTTAATACTATGTCTACTTATCAGAATAATAGTAGCAGGCTGTCCTCAATGGCCTATGACCTGTCTAGCTATAGGTTCCTAGGCCCAGTAGTACATTCGTAACATAGCTGAAGTAGGAGTGAGACAAAGACTGAGTCTACACATCTGCTTTAAAATGATGGTCTTTCGCTGGGCGTGGTGGCGCACACCTTTAATCCTAGCACTTGGGAGGCAGAGGCAGGCAGATCTTTGTGAGTTCAAGGCCAACCTGGTCTACAGAGCGAATTCCAGGACAGCTGGGGCTACAGGGAGACCCTGTCTTGAAAAGACAAAAATAGATAGATAGATAGATAGATAGATAGATAGATAGACAGACAGACAGACAGACAGACAGATAGATAGATAGATAGATAGATAGATAGATAAATATGATGGTCTTTCAACAGACTTTCTGTTTTTTCTCTTCTCTCTCTTCCCTTCCCTTTTCATTTCTTTTTTGGCATTCTCTTTACAAATTGATGCCTCTTTAAGAACTCTCTTCTCCCCATTGATAAAGCAACAGAGGAACAGAACTTTGACTCTGTTAGGGATTATTCTGAACTGCTAAGTAGCTCTACTCTTTTACAGAGTTTGATACCAAAGGAGCTTTACATAAACAGATTTGTCACCATAGAACACAAAAATCCAGCCACCCACTAATATGATCATCTGTGGTCGTGGGTCAAATGTAATAGCATGGCTGTTTTTATTTTATGCCTAGAGCTATAAAATAGTAGTGCTCCAATATGTTAAGTAGACATTTTATAGCATGTGTCTGATCTGAGAGATACCTAGAGATTTTGTTGGATTTATCTTGCAGTAAATCAAATGAATGAGTGGCTCTTTGGTTTTTTTTTTTTTTTTCAGGTAACAAAGCAGTTTGGGTTCTTATTGCAGACTCTGGAAATTCTGGTATTTTTCTCTGGATAGTAAAGAGTAACAAGTCTGGCCAAATACGATAAAAGTGTCTGTAGGGAAATGCAGAAGAATTTTTTGTGTCAAGCAGCATAGGTACTCTGGAGTAGAAGCTGTATCCATGCCAGTAACTCTCTGTATAATAGACCATTTTATGCTTGTGCCAAGATGTACAAAGATCAGGAGAAAGCATAAATAGTACTTGGTCAGAGCAAAACAGAGCAACCCTGTCCTTCTACTATACCACTTAATATTGGACATAAATCCAAATAGTAGAAAGAATTATGTATAAACAAGAAGGATTTTATCAGTAATGTGTTGTTATGATAGTTCATAAGTAATTTGAAAATCTCTGTCTTCTTGTATCTATGTAGTTACTTTCCTAATAGATAATAAACATAATTATTTTATCTATAAGGCTCCACCTATATTTAACTTATTTAATTTAATATTCATCAGCCTTTAAAAAAACCTACATATATGGGCTAGGGGGATGGGTCAATGAACAGAACACTTGCTGAATAACCCTGAGGATTGGAGTTCAACACACCCACATAAAAGTGTGATAGACTTGGTGGCCCTCCTGTAACCCAGCACTTGGAGACAGAGACAGGGGATCTCTGCGGCCAGCTGACTAAGCAAATCAGCAAACTCCAGTTTCAGCAAGAGACCTTGCCTCAGAAAATAAAGTGAGAAATGATTGTGAAAGGCACTCTGTATCAGCCTCTGGCCTCCACATACAGATGTACCATATGTGTACACTAAAAGAAAATGCTATACCTAAATTCTGTGTTTGACATTTGGAAATAATTATTTTATGTTCATCCTTAGACCTTTCAATTTATAACACATATATACATGTATGTATACCATAATTCATTCATTTCAGCAAAACTGTTTTCACAGTTATAGTACATTCTTTCTGAAATAGTATTAACACATAAATAAGTAGATGGTCAAAACTCCAAAGGGTCATAATGCAAGCATGATCTTGCATGTGTGTACCTGTATGTGAGAGCATCCACTGAGTGTTCCTTCGTAGGACTTAGACCCCTCCTGCAGAAGCACTCTGCTCTGGTATCAGGGCCAGTCTTAGTGCTTTCTCCATTCATTCAGCATTTTGTTTTATTTGTTGGATGTCTCTTTCTGATTCACAATGAGGATCTTCAGGACTCTTTTTACAGAATGAAAACCACATCAGCCATAAATTAATTTGGAAACTGTTCTGTGCTAATGCCGAGTGCCCATGCTCTCAGTACTCTGGAGACAGAGGCAGCCAGTCTGGGTTGTACAGTGAAACAAAACAAAACAGAAAAAAAAAAAGAAAAAGAATCAGAAATGAAAAGGGAATGGGAGTTCATGAGGCTGTGAGTCACAGCCACGGACAGTACCTGACTTCATTCTATTGGTAGGATTATAGGCAGAGTAGAAAAAAGTAGACTTATGAGTCAAAGAACTCTTGAATAACCCCTGAGCCACATTCCAGGTGTGTCTTTAGACAGTGACCTGGCTTTGCATTGTCGTAGTATTCTCATCTGTAAAATGAGGATATTCATACCTTTCTTTCAGAGATGACTTGAGGGTCACTAATGACATACGTAAGCAGTGCAACATGTGCCTGCCCTCTCCAACTGCCATTTTCACATTCCAAAGCCTCTGGGACTTAAGATTGTAATGTAGATGCTTATCTTGATGGACTTGGTCATCACCTAGAGCCACTGAAAGCAAACCTTACCCAGCTATTCTGTACATATAAGTGTATTTCACCAATTATAGAGAGTCCCACTTTTTTTGCTGAGACATATTTATGAGTTAACTTGTTTATGTCCCTAAATTGCCTGCAACATAGATGATATGTTCTAAATATAAAGTAGCCAGCTCAAATGTTGTAAGGTTACACCTAGTCGTGGAAGGATGCTACAGTGGAAGACTGATTAAGTTGTGTTATTTTGCAGTCAAGAAGAAACTGGTAATCCCAGCGTGGGTGGCACAATGGCCAGGAACCCCTGGGAATGTACTTCGTGTGAACTGATGGCACTTCTGTAGCAGGATGATTTGAAATCCTGCCCCTGCTTTAGGCTTTGTGCCAGGATACCTCTGCCTTTGCAGATGGTGATTTAGAAAGTAAAATCTTTCCCACTGACCATTCCTGGTGTGTGTGAGCACATGTTCTGTGTGAGGCACTGAGCTTGTTTGTGAGGGTCACGTGGGAAATGATAATTTAAGAGCTTCATAATTTAATCAGCAGTGAATTATTCTGCCTAGGAGATGCTGGCTAGGGGATCCAAGCCCCCAAAATTATAAAGGCCTTTTGCCTATAAGTGGGATATATGCAAGGAGAAAGGCGGTAAGTCCCTGTTGTCGAAGACCTGGTGTGAGCATGAAAAAATGTTTTGAGACGTCACTTGCTAATGTACAACTGGCCTCTGAAATGCCAGAGAGTGTTACCAAAGGCCACTAAAGCAATACAGCAAAATATTGGTCTCCTTGAGACAAGCAAGACTCCTCCGTCAGTATCAGCTACACCTCAACTGCCTGGAGATACTGTGCAAGATAGTGGCAGCTAAGTGTCTATATATATCCCAAATCTAATTGGCTATTAGCTCTCTCCTTGGAGGAATAACTCACAAAGGATGCCACAAGCTTATGTCCTCTAGTAGTTAGGAGATGTTATAAGCCACAATAAGAACTTGTCACCCTTTATAGAGAAACCAGTTTGTGGATTAGCATACCATCCAAGCATCTGTGTCTATGCTCACAGCTTAGCTTGCCATAATAATTAGTACTGCTTAAATGCCTGTACATCCAGTTGCTTGTGCTGTGTTAGTAGGATTAAAAAGGTATCACTGGAAAAGCTGTCAACCCATGAAGGAGAACAACCTGAACAGACTAGAGTCCAAAATGACATCTCCAGAGAAAATAGACTGTTTTGCTTCTCACCCACTTGTGCCGCTTTCCCAAAGCCTAGGGAACAACTTGCGGAAGAGGAGGTGTGGTAGAATGTAAGGGCTGTGGAGAGATTGGGGTGAATCGTGAGACTACAGCAATATAGACTGGACTCCTATTTGATCAACATGCTTGTGCATACAAGCTTCTCCAACTGGACTATGGGAACCTTGGGTTGTTCAAAATTTGGGCATAGATACTTGCAAATTGGTTTTACATGAATGTTACTTATTTTCATTGCTTATGCTTAATAATTTGGCTCACTTCAAAAAAAAAATGCACCAATTCCCTAATTGTACGGCAAACTGAGTAACGACAATGTTATCTGAAAACAACTATGCTATTATATTGTAGAATCCCTTAAAAAATAAACAAATAAAAGAGAGAAAAAAAGAGGTTCATAATTTAAGAGCTTCATACTGACTCTGGCATATCTTTTCCTATGAATTCATATAAACCCAGGTTTTTCTCCTGAGTTAAATAGTGGGTTTTGGAGTTTAAGGGGGTGGTAGTTTTTGTTCATTTGTTTTGATTTATTTATTTTTATTGTATGTTTATGAGTGTTTTATCTGCATGTATATAAGTGCACCTGTGTCATGCAAAGCCCATGGAGGCCAGAGGAGGGCATCGGATCCCCTGAATCTGGGGTTATAGAGGTTATTATTAGCCTCCATGTGGGTGCTGAGACTCAAACCTGGGTCCTCTACAAGAACAGCCAGTGCTCTTAACTGCTGAGCCATCTCTCCAGCCCTGTCTGTCTCTTTTATTTTGGGCTGTACATGAAGTAAAATTCTATTCATCCAGCACAGTACCTCACAGTCTAGGAAGAGATTCAGAGCTGAAACTTGCAGGCGGACCTTTGTGAGTTCAAGGCCAGCCTGATCTACAATGTGAGTTCCAGGACAGCTGGGGCTACAAGGAGACCCTGTCTCGAAAAGACCAAAAAAAAAAAAAATTCACATCACCCTCTTCAGCTCTGAGTTCGTTTCTGCCATCACAGAGCAGGCTCCTCTGTGTTTTAGAATTTAGAGTACTTCTGAGGGTGGGCATGTGTGACTGGGTTCATTTCATCCATATATAGAGACGATACATACCATTGAGTTCCATTGAAATACTGCTTTTTTTTTTTCTTTTTTTCTATTTTCAAGAATAAACTTCAGAACCTATTCTTCATACTTTTTTGTTCTTTTTGGGCAGACAATTTACATAAACTCCTATGTGGTTTCAGTGCCACCCTCAGTAGGTGTTCCTTTGTTTGTCCCTTTCACTCACAGATCCTACAGTCTCAGGTTTCACCTTGTGGATTCATTCACATAGGAGTCACTAGCCCTCTATCCTTAGTGTATTGTAGTGCTTGTCAAAGCCTACAGAACTGGATTCCCTTCCCCTAAACTCGTTACACGAAAGTGTACTCAGTTCTGCTTTTCCATGTCTCACGATCAAGAGTCAAGTTCAAGGGCTGGGCGTGGTGGCACATGCCTTTAATCCTAGCACTTGGGAGGCAGAGGCAGGCGGATCTTTGCGAGTTCAAGGCCAGCCTGGTCTACAGAGTGAGTTCCAGGACAGCTGGGGCCACAGGGAGACCCTGTCTTGAAAAGACAAAAAAAAAAAAAAGAGTCAAGTTCAAGTATGTGTCCTTGAAAAACATCACCTGTCTGCTGTAGCCAGGTGACCTCACCACAGATGCTTTTTAACCTTGACTCCCACTCCTCCGGTTCATTCAACACTTTTACTACCAGAATAGCATACTTACTATGTGCAATTTAAATCAATGATCTAGGCTCTGAAAATGCAGCTCACTGGTAGTATGTCTACCTAGCATGTGTGACAACCCCGGGCTCTGTCCCTAGTAACACAGAACAGACACTTCAGTGCTGCTAATTTGCCAGCTGTAGAAACAGTAGGAGAACAAGGCAGATGATGTCTTTGTATTCACAGCCCTGACAACCTATTAGAGGATCAAGGCAAGAAAGCAGGCACTTATAATTAGTGTGGGAAGTCCTTTGAAGTGGGAAATCCATGAACTTGGAACAGAACTCAAAGTTAAGGCAGGCCAAGAAGCCAGCCTTCCGTGGCACTGAGCGCTGTCCCATACCTAGGCCAGTGTCTGCTTGCTGTCCTTATTACCAAGCCCAGTCATTTGCATTCCGTTCACTCTTATGCTCTGTCCTCCTGTCCTAGCTGCACGTAAAGTTGCTTCCCTCTTTCTTTGAACGTTAGTCACATTTTGTCACTGTGGCAAAATACCTGAGAGCACTTCTTTGAAGGAGTGAAGATTCATTTTAGCTCACCATTGCAGAGGTTTCAGCCCATGGTCAGCTGGCTCCATTGCTTTCAGGCTCCCAGCACTGCAGAAGCACCAGGGTGGAAGGGGATGGGGGAGAAACACCCTAGAAATCAGGAGGCAAAGTGAAGCTAAGAGGCTTCAATGGCAAGGTGTGCCTTTGAACCAGGCCCTGGAACTCGGCCGTTGTTAGGCCAGAGCCCTCAGGACCCAGTCACGTCAACTGGCACCCAAGGCTTTCGAGACAACACCTTAGTATCTGATCCATGACTTCTCACTGTCTTTGGGTAACCACATGCTTGTCTGTATTCTGACATCTGCCCATACCACTGGGCTTTTATTCTCATACTTGCTTGTACAGAACGGCTCTGTCTTTTAAACTTAGCAGTGGATGCAAATACCTGACGTCATTCTTTTTCCTTTGCTTATGCCAAGCAAGTATATACCGAAATACATATTGTCTTGTTATAAATTATTTTTCTTTCTTACACTGATGCTGTAAGGGAATCATATTGATTTGCAGAGGGGACCTTTATGTCCTGGTTTTATGTTAACTATCAATACCACCTCAGTATATCATAGAGTTTCCATGGCATCTTAGAGAACAAAAGTTGCCAGAGAAATAGTTCCTGACAACCATGTGAGGAAAGGTAAAAGGCTGTAGTGGGACAGGGTTGGCTCGGAGTACCAGTGAGGAAGGAACACACAGTCTCCCCTCTTCCACTTTACCTTTCCTCACACTCTTCCCTCCCCTCACGATGCCTACCTTGCTCTCCTGTCCACCGTAAGCTCACCATTATCTGCCATGAACCTTATCTTTTTCTAGGACCCCTCTGACCACCTAGGCTGGGAGAATAAGACGCTGGAGTCAAGCACCTCAGCTCTGTGCTATGTGCTGTACTGCGTTCTTTTCTCCTCCTCTCAAGGGACCTCAGCTTGTCCAGTATCCCAGGATCCCAGGATCCCAGGATCCCAGGAGGAGGAGGAGGAGGAGGAGGAGGAGGAGGAGGAGGAGGAAGAGGAGGAGGAGAAAGCTCAACAGGACCCGTGCTCTGTCCCCTGCTCTGCACAGTCCTTACATGACCCCCAGCAGCGAGTTGTGTGAGGTTCCAGATGCAGAAGGAATGCTGCTGTGTGGGGCTTTGCCTCTCTGATTGGTGTCAGACTCGTGTTTGCAGCCACTCTTTGTTTGTTTTTGGTTTGGGCCCCAGTATCTTAATCAACCAGTTATTTTCTTTAAGAGCAGTGTTCATTCATCATCTTTCATTAATGATCACAGCATTCACCATCTGTCTTGCTCATTATAGGTGTTCAGCATGTGTCTGTTTGATGGATTTAAATGCCTAAGGCCTGTGGCAGTTTTTAAATGCTTAAGGACTCCTGAAATTCTGTAGTATAAGGAGGTCTTGACAGAAGTCAATGTGACCGTGGTTTTGCAGTTAAAAATGCATGATTGGATTTGCATCCAAAATAAAGCTGAGGTCAAAGATTCCCTTTTATCAAAGTCTAAAACTATTTAAGATTACATTATCACTTCCAGAACTGTATAATCCAGTTTCTTGGGTGCTACATACACAATCCCTTAGTGATTCTGGGGTATGCTTCATTTTAAGCATTTTAAGCTTTCTAAAGAAAAGAAGGTACATAAACTTTTTAAAAACAACTGTGGGAATCCTAGCCTTTTCATCTGGATGACTTAACTAGAAATAACCTCTTTGCTTGGGCTGCGGGGTTGGACTCTTCTCAGTCTGTCTGCTGCCTTCTTTTTCAGGTCCTGTTGGGGTCGGGCTGAATGAGCTGAAGAGGAAGCTGTTGGTCAGTAACACGCAGCACTATGGTGTGACAGTACCCCGTGAGTTCTCTGGTGTTTAGTGGTTCTGTGTTGACATTTGTAAAGATTGCTAAAGGCTAAGCACTGACTTGAACGGTCCTCATTTACAGTGTGGCTCAGCCCTGCATGGGGCATTTAGAGAAGAGGAAAATGAGGAATCTGCCTCACATTACACAGATTACTGACAGGTTTTTCCTTAATTGCAGCTGCCTTACTCGTGATGTTTACGGTGACCTTTTATATACAGATGACACAAGCCTATCATTCACTGATTGTCATCTCAATAAAAGTCTCATTATTCTGTCCCTAGAATAAATGCTACTGTTTTCCAGAGTTTTTCACCTCTTTCATGATTAGAAAGCCCAAACCACAGAGCTCTGGGGAGACTTCTCATAGCACTGACCTTTCTTACTTACCTTTTATATGTAGCAGTTGGCAGGTAGCATTTCAGTGGGCTTTCCATAGCCAAATAGACCAAAATGTGGTAGGAGATTATATATATATATATATATATATATATATATATGTATTTTTTTTTTTTTTATAAATTTATTTTTATAAAAATGGTTTTCATATAGGTTTTTACAAATGAAATATGATACTTGAAACATTTTGATCTCCAAAATAAATGCCATTTGAGTACTTAATATGTTGATATTAGAGAGCCGTCTAAAAGGCCAAAGTGAAACATTGGCTTTTTCAAGTGGTTTTAGTACTGCATTTTTAAAAAATCATTCGTATATTGCCCTTAGCAATGTTCTTTAGTTTTGGAAGAGTTCAATGTTATTTTAAAATTCCAATGTTCTCTTACTCTACTTACTTCTAGTTGCTACATTTTTCCAAATTATTGTTTGTAATCATTTTTAGCTGTAAGTTACAAGACTGCTGGTTTTTATCAGTCAAGATGAAAGTTAAGCAATATGTGGAATGAACCAGGTTTTTTTGTTGTTGTTCTTTTTAAGTCACTTTTCTTATAGATGTTGAAATGCAATTAGAAAATTTTACAAATTAATTGTTAAGCTTACCAGGTAAGCAATTACAGAGGACACCTGAAAGATTTAAAGCAGATTACAGAGGAAAAAGCAAATTTACAATTTACTACTGTGTATTCATCTCCTTCACTTGTCTTGGTGTAAATGACCTTCCAAGTTGCTGTACATTAACCAGGCGATATTCTCCATTCCACAAAGAAGGGAATGGGTAGAAAAGAGTTCGCTTGGATTAGGATCCAGGTTTCAGGGCATCACTTTCCGTGTAGGTCACCTTTGCCTCACTGTGACCACAGTATCTGACAGAAAAGCTTACGGAGGAGATTCATTTTGAGTCACCCACAGTTTCAAAGGAACTTATTCCATCCAAGTAGGGAAGACAGGACAGTGGCAGTGTGTGGCTGAAACTGTTCACATCAAAGAAGACCAGGAAGCCCCGAACAAGGCCAGAACTAGAAGCCAGGCTATCCCTTCAGAGGCATGCCCCTAGTGAGCTGCTTCCACAGGTTAGACTCCTCCCAGAATGGCCTTGCCAACTTGGGAATAGGGAAGCATGGGCCTAACAATAACATGTTGTTTTCTCCTCTATACCAATAGTGCTTTCAGACTACAGGCTATTATTGTAGCCCAGTGAATAGTAAAACTTGGTTTCTTTTGAAGATGATAGGTACCAGTAAGGCTGTCTATCAGATAGAACCTGCTGTGATTGTTACTGGAAATCCTAGAATAAAACACTTGGGCCTCAATCTATCCAGACACTAAGATCATCTAAGTTGACAATATCCAGGAAGGTTCTGGGGGTTAGACTTCAAGAAATTCTTGTGATAGTTACTTTCTACCCCAATGTATTTTTTTTTTATTTATTTTTTACAATTTTATTTATTTTTGTATGTGTATGAATGTACTGTCTGCATGTAGGTTTGTGCACCAGTGTCGTACAATGCTGCGGAAGTCACTCTCTCCCCACAAGCATATCATATATTATAATATATATATATATCAATATATTATATATATATATATATATATATATATTTGCAAATTAATTAAAACCCCGAGTTGGTATCCTACGAACTGTTTGATTATTGAATCACTGAGGATGTTTGCCATAAATACAGAATATCGTCCAATTCTTCATAAAAACCTGAGGGGGGAATCTTATCAAGTCTGGAAAACATCATTATATATGAATCTTTTAGCATTGACATGTTTTTAAAAGTACATTGGGGGGGCTGGAGAGATAGCCTAGTGGTTAAGAGCATCAACTGCTCTTGCAGAGGACCCAGGTTCGATCCCCAGCACTCACATGGCGGCTAAGAACCGTCTGGAAAGCCAATTCCAGGAGAACTCTAGTTCCAGGGGAATCCGACACCATCTTCTGACTTCCGCAGCATTGTACGACACGGGTGCACAAACCTACATGCAGACAGTACATTCATACACATACAAAAATAAATAAAATTGTAAAAAATAAATAAAAAAAAATAATTGGGTAGAAAGTAACTATCACAAGAATTTCTTGAAGTCTAACCCCCAGAACCTTCCTGGATATTGTCAACTTAGATGATCTTAGTGTCTGGATAGATTGAGGCCCAAGTGTTTTATTCTAGGATTTCCCAGTAACAATCACAAGCGGTTTATATCTGATAGACAGCCTTACTGGTACCTATCATCTTCAAAAGAAACCAAGTTTTACTATTCACTGGGCTACAATAATAGCCTGTAGTCTGAAAGCACTATTGGTATAGAGGAGAAAACAACATGTTATTGTTAGGCCCATGCTTCCCTATTCCCAAGTTGGCAAGGCCATTCTGGGAGGAGTCTAACCTGTGGAAGCAGCTCACTAGGGGCATGCCTCTGAAGGGATAGCCTGGCTTCTAGTTCTGGCCTTGTTCGGGGCTTCCTGGTCTTCTTTGATGTGAACAGTTTCAGCCACACACTGCCACTGTCCTGTCTTCCCTACTTGGATGGAATAAGTTCCTTTGAAACTGTGGGTGACTCAAAATGAATCTCCTCCGTAAGCTTTTCTGTCAGNGAGAGAGAGAGAGAGAGAGAGAGAGAGAGAGAGAGAGAGAGAGAAAGAGAGAATAATTTTGCCATTTCAGATTGCAATGCTTTGTAAAGTACCTTGGGCAACCCTGGAATTTTAGAGAAAACTTACTGCTTTGATTATAGTAATATTCTGTTTGATATTTATCTGTGTAATATTTCTTTCTATAACATACATTCAGAGTCCATTAGAATATGTAGATTGAAAGAGATGAGCTGTGTATCTGTAGTACATTGATGAAGGTATTGGTACAGTAGTGGCACTTTTTTCTTTTTTTTTATTAATGATGATTTATTTTCAGATTTGTTTTTTTTCTCTTTTTTTTATTTATACATATTTTTTATCAAATCAAGACCCGTGTCCCCCCCATCCCCCCACCCCTCCAGAGCTCATGCATTCTGCCAAACATGCTATTCATCTCTTTCTCAGTCTTTCTCAATATTCTCCATGGGGAAGTTGACTATTTTGAGCAGAAGTTTAGTGGCACTTTTTTCTTGGGGGCAATCAGCAGCTACGTAATTGGACTCAATGGGAGGGAACTCGTATGATGCTGTAAACATAGCCAAATACACATGGATGGACAGGCTGTCACATCCTTAGACTAATGTAACTTCTTATTAAGTGCAAAATATGTATCCTTATATTTAAAGACAAATATCCCAGTCACCACTCATCAAAAAGCTCCTTTTGCACCAGACAGAGACTATTACAGTGTACCACAACTGGACACACACAGACATTGTCTGTGAATTGCCCAAGCCTAAGTGGCTCATCTACAACACAACCTCTATACCCAAGGCTCATGCAACGTAGAACAAGAGATAAAGAGGACACTGATGCAGTCTTTCACTAGTGAAGCTCCCGAATACAAGAGAGGGCCAGAACGCCAAAGGCTACAAAGGGCCAAATCATGGAGATTAGGAGCCTGCAGAGTGTGGGTCCTTGGACAAGACTCCTACATTAAGCTTCACTCACCCAGGGCTTAGGGACTGTTATGGAAGAGGCAGCAGAAAGATTGTAAGAGCTGGGGAGGAGGTGCATGACCATATGGAAATAGAATCCTACAAGCTCTGGGACCCTCTTCATATGAAACTATAGCAGTGGTGTCGCTATGCTTAAGACCCATGCAAACCCAAGCACACAGAAACCCAGCATGGAACTGTGGAAATGGGCAGCGGACCCCAATCTTTGCAGAAGAAATATTGGCAGTTGGTTACTGCTGCGTGAAGAAGAGCTGATCTGCTTAAAGTGAGGGACTCTGGATGGGCTGACTGGACCTCAGTGGATGAACTTCCACTGAGGAATGTCTGGGGACACTTAACCTGACACAGTGAGCCTTGGCCCAAATGACAGTGTATAAGTTCCACTGAGGGGCTGCGGGAGGGTGTCAGTGGGGAAGGAGGTATAAAGGTGATTAAGACTGATTGAGATGTTATGGGAGAAATACACAAAAATTCAATTAAAAAAACAGTAATTGCTTTTATATTAGGTTACTTCTTCCCACTTCATATTTTTCTGCTAAAACGTCCTTAAAAGATAGAATTGAAACGAGTCCCAGTGGGTACTCAAAGAATGTCATTCTTCCCAGGAATGTCTAGGTCTGTGTAGATCCTTCTCCCAGCTTTAGGCAAGTGCTCCTCTGCACCCCTCATTGGAGACTAGTTGGAATTTTATTTTATTTTCTCTTTTGTCTTTTGAGACAGGATCTCCCTTTTAGTCCCAGCTGGCCTGGAACTTGCTCTATAGACCAAGCCGGGCTGAACTCACAGAGATCCACCTGCCTCTGCCTCCCAAGTGTTGGGATTATTTTTGAAGCACGTGGTCAAAACCAGTTTTCCTCTTTTTTTTTTTTTTTTTTGTTGAGGCACCGTGACACAAAGCCAGAGTCAGGAAAGTGAGGGGATGATGGAATGAGAAAACACCTATATGCAGAAAGTTACAACTGACAAACGCGTAGAAACAATAATCAGGAATATATTGCTTGTATAAAACAAAGGTAGTAAGAAAGAACATAGGCATATTGGTTTAAGAATGATTTTGGGCAAAAAGGATTGTCTTATTTTTCTTACAATAGTTTTTTTAATGATTTTATGGATTGTTATTAATTTTTTAGCATACATTTTATTTTTTTATTTTTTAACAAAGCTAGACCCGTATCCCCCTCCTGGCCCCCCACCACACCAGCGCTCATGCATTCTGCAAACATGCTTTTCATCTCTTTCTCAGTCCTTTTCTCCTAGTCTTCCAGGAGCCGTTGACTTGTTTTGCGCAGAGTTCACTGTTTCGTCATTTCTCGATTGCAAGTCGCTTCTCTCTTGGGGTGGTGGTGGTGGTGTTGTTTCCAAAATGCATCACTCCCAACAACTTGGACAAAAGCTCAGGGGGCCATACACAAGAAGTACTTACAACTAGTTAATTGACACTAGAATCGACAGATGAGGGAAACCATTCATCGTCTGCTTTTCTGGGACAGTATTACTAACTTCCAACCTCAGCATAAAATCCTCATTCCATCAGACATTTTCCGGCAAAGCTCATGAGGTCGGTGCTGTTCTTTACTGCTGCATAGAACGCCATTGTGTAAATATACCACAATTTTGTCCTCTATCCACTACATCATTAGTTGATGGCAATTTGGTTTGGTGTTCCAGCTCCTGTGCATTGTGAACAGAGCGTGTGTGAAATAACATGGCGCGGGACGCATGATAATCATTCCTGTGGGGGAGTGGAGTCCTTTGAAGGTACATGCCCGGATGTGTATTGGCTGGGTCTGGTGGCAATTCCATTCCAAGTCTTCCAAGGTGTGCTGCGTGCTGCACTAAGCTTTTCCATAGGACACTGGGAAGGTGGGGCAAAGGTGTCTATCTCTGAGCCCGCTCACCTGGTTCCCGCAGTGCGCCCGGGCGGCGGCGTGCTTAGGCGATGGCTTCTATGGGCAGTTATGGGGAAGGCCGTCTCGGGTGTCTCAGCGGACTACGCGCCTCCCGCTATGCCTGCCACACAACCGCCGCCAACACGGGGGAGCAGTTGTTGGGCGGGAGCCCTACCAGGCGAGGGGAGGAAGAGAAGCGGAAAGGAGTGGTGGGAGGTGCTGTCCGTAATGATTAAGGGATTTGGGAACACGTCATTAAGTGTTTCGTCTCGATCTGTTCGCAGCCATCTCTAATTCATCACTTTTGAAGCCTGTGCAGTTCTTTGCGCCATCTATTGAGTGGATCAGTTTGTTTTCTGTTTTCTTCCTTTGTTTTGTGGTTAGGATAGTTTATATATACTTCTGGCAAGCATCTTCTAAAATCCTTGGGCAACATGATTTTCCGTGAAGGTTTCCTTCCTTTCCTACGCACAGAGCATTGTGGATTTCGTCTTTACTGCCTTGATTGATTTCTTTTGAGGTCAGCAGCTATTTGCGTTTTAATGGCAGGTCCCCCATTTGTCACCTGTTTGACCTGACAAAATACTAGGTTCTGCGCAACCTGCTCGTCTGCTTTAAGGAGTCTTCTTCCGAACGCCTGTGGTCGTGTATTCTGCTGGCCACCACGTTTGTTCTATCATTTGCCCCCTTCACGCGTGTGGGGGTTTCACCGTTGCGGGTCTTTTCTGGTGTTACCCATCTGGACGTTTGCCGATTTTGTAAGGGCAAGCGGTAGGGTTTTAATTTCATTCTGTCAGTTAACTAATTTCATTCTCTACAAAGAATCTACAAGGGATAATCCAGTGTTTGTGTGTTTTTTGGCCCACGCCCACTTCCCTCCTAACACAGCCCCTCAAACCCCCAAACCGCCTCGAACAATCACCCCTTGCTCCATGAACGTTAGCATGCTGGCTGTCTTTGTCGCCCCTAAAAGTCCTTTTCTTTTTTTTCCGTTTGCTGTGTCTTTAGTCTACTTTCTTTTTCTCATTACTGGTCCCTTCGGTCTTCTCTTACTTTTGGCCCCCTCATTAGTCTTCCTGCTTCTCTTTCTCCTGTTCTTCGTTCTTCGGTTTTTTCTTTTCTCCTTCTTATTTTCTTGGCCCCCCCCCCCTTTGTCCCATATAGAAGCCTGGCCTGAAACTTGTCTGGTGTTGCTATTTCTTCCATTTTTAAATTTTTGTTGTGGATCTTCTTGTCCACGTTTTTTGTTTCCCTGGTTAACCCCACCCCCGGCACACACCCCCAGGTCCGTTTTTTGCATTTGGTAGTGCGCCGTACCCATCCCCGTACCAACCCAGTTACCCCCCCGTCCCGCTAGTACCGGACACCCCCAAAAGCGCTGTTTTGTTTCTATATCTATCATTCTTGAGCATTCTTCTCCTCTGTTTGCTGTGGCACATCTCTTCGTCGTTGCTCGTCGCTAGGCGTCTGCAACTCATCGTGGCACGTTCGCCTTCTCGCGCTGTCGTGCGGGTGTCTCCGCCCATCCTGAGGCGCTCTCTTCTTCTATCCTAAGATATTTAGGGCCCTGGTGTTTCTTCAGGCTCAGAATCCTTCTCCAGAGTCTTGGTTTGGTCAATGTTCGCATATCTCCCCTGTTCTCATGTTGCTTTCTGGGTTGTCTCGCTTAGCCAGGCGATACGGGCGTGCTGGAGACACGGTGCTCTCTAGTGTATAGTGCGGTCCGGTGCGGTTAGCGCATCAGGAGGACAGCAATGTTGGGCGCGTTTCGACATTGACATGTCAGTTCATTTGTGATGCCTATAGCCCTGTAGTATAGCTTGAAGTTTATAGAGAATCCCTCGCTGTGTGCTCTTTTCGCTCAGGTGTTGTTTGGCTATTCGGTCTTTTGTTTTTCCAAATGATTAAGGACTTTTGTTCCAACCTTTGAAAAGAAACTCTTGCGGATTTTGATTGGCGTTGTATTAAATCTATAAAAGAGTTTGGGTTAGAGGGACATTTTTAACAATGTTAATTTTCCAATCCAGAGCATGGAGGTTTTTCACTCTTCTATTCTTCTTCTTTCTTCTTCTCTTTCTTTAAATGTTTAAAATTTTTGTAGGGATCCTTGTGTGTTTTGGTTAGGTTTTTCCTAGGTATTTTATTGTTTTTGAGGCTATTGTGAGTGGGAAGGTCTCTTGAATTCTTCTCCTTCTCAGTTGCTTGTTCTTGGTGTAAAGAAAGGCCAATTGATTTTTTTTTTAAGGTTAATTTGTGTATCCTGTCACTTTGCTGAAGCTGTTAATCGTTTCTAAAGTTTTTCTGGTGGAGTTTTTAGCATCCCTTAAGTAAACAATCATATCATCAGCAAATAGGGATAGCTTGACTTCTTTCCATTAGTACTCCTTTAATTTCCTTTTCTTGTCTTATTGCTCAGCAAGTGTTTCAAGCACTATATTGAAGAGGAGTGGTGACAGGGGAAGCCTTGCCGGGTTCCTACTTTAAAGGGAATGTTTCTGTCATTTCCCTGTTTAGGATAATATTGGCTGCGGGTTTCCTGTATATGGCTTTGATTGCACGGAGGAATGATCCCCCAACCAGTTCCTCTAGGACTTTAAAACGAAGGGATGCTGGATTTGTCAAAGGCTTTTTCAGCATCAATTGAGATGATGTGTGGTTTTTGTCTTTGATCCGTTTTATGTGTTTGATGATGTTTATTGATTTTCGTATGTTGAACATCCCTGATCTTCTGGTATGATTCAACTTGGTCATGATGGATGATCTTCTTGATGTGGGTCTTATGCAGTTTGCCAGTATCTGTTTAGATTTTTGGCATCTGTGTTATTTAGGGAGATGGGTCATATTCTCCTTTTAGTTGTATCTTTTGCCTGGTTTTGGTAAGAGTGATGCTGGCTTTCAAGAAGGAATGGGGAGAATTCCTCTGATTGTTATCCCAAACAGTTTCAGTAATAAGTGGTGTAGGTCTTTTCTTTTGGAAAATGTTTTTAGAAATTCTGCTGTGACCGTCTGGCCTGAGCTTTTTTTGATTGGGAGGTTTTCTTACTACCTCAATTTCTTTTCATGTCATTATGGTCTGTTTAGCTGTCGATCTCTTCTTGGTCGAGCTTTCGTGATTCCCAGATTTCAAATTCATCCATTCTCTTAGGTTTTCCAACTTGGTAGTATGAGTTTTGAAAGTCCCGTATGTTTTTGGATCTTTTTTTGTCTGTTGTGATATTTCCCTTTTCATCACAGGTTGTTTGTTGGGTTGAGTTTCCTTCTTTTCTTTTGGTTAACTGGGCTAGAGGTCTGTCTTTCTTGTTTATTCTTTTCGAGCACAACTTTTGGCTTCATTGATTTTTTTGTATTGTTTTCTTTATTCTCTTTCATGTTTGCTCTGATTTTTGTTCTTTCTTCTCATCGTTGCTTTAAGGGTCCATCTGTTGTTGCCTCTCGTGTATTTTGCTGTAGTGTTAGATCTCACTGTGCCCTTTCTGTTTTTCTAATGTCACCACCCATGGCTATACACTTCCCTCGGCGGACTGCTTTGGTCCCCATGGTTTTGTTGTGTTTGTCATTGTCATTGTCATCAGTTCCAGGATGCTTTTTTTCTTTCTTTATCTCTTCCTTGACCCATTCTTATCTCAAGAGTTGTTGTTTAGTCTCCATGTGTTGTTGTAGGCAGTAGGGCTTATCCTGAGTGTTGATGTTGAGCTATTGCACTGTGGTTCTGTAGATAGCATGAAATTTTCAATCTTGTTTGTTTGTGGGGTTTCTTGGTGTCCCGTATGTGGTCGATGTTGGAGTGTTCCTGGGGTGCTGGTAGAGTACTGGTATTAGTGTGGAATTTGGTGGGTCTGAGTCCTTTGGTGTATCACTATCATTCAGTTCAGATGTCTCTCTTTTTTTTATTTTTGTCCTGTTGACCTATCCAAAGGACTCAGTGGGTATTGGTCCCCTAGTATTAGTGTACTGGGGTTAGTGTGTGACTTGTGGTCCTGAGAAATCGTCTTTAATAAGTTTGGTGCACCAGAGTTGTGGGGCATATATATTCATGATTGGAAATCTTCTTGGTGAAGTTTCCTTTGATAAAAATGTAATGGCCTCTTGTCCTCTTCTGATTTCTTTTACTTTGAAGGCTATTTTGATCTGTATTAAAATAGCAAACCCTGCTTTCTTTTTGGTACCATTTGCTCGGAATATTTTTTCCATCTTTTCACTTAAGGTGGTGCCTCTGTCCTTGAAGTTAAAGATGTGTTTCTTGTAGAGCATATTGATGGTTCTTTTCCTAATCAATCTCTCAGTCTATGTCTTTTGATTGGGGAATTAGTCCATTAATTTTAAGGTTATGACGATAGGGTCTGTGTTGCTTCTTTTGCCTTTTATCCATTTGCAGTTTGGGTTAGGTTTCTACTTCTGCAGTTATGCTTTTATTGATTTTCTCTTTCTAGGTGCCTGGGAGGGTTGCTCCTTTCTTCTGTTCTTTGAATTGCTTCAGAATACTCTGAAGGGTTGGTCTTCCAGAAATGTATTCTTCAACTTGTTTTGTCATGGAAAGGTTTTCTCTTTTTTTTAATTTTTATTTATTTTTGTGGGTATAGTAAACCTGGTTGGGCCATCTATTGTCCTTTAACACTGGGAATGCTTTGCTCCAGGTTCTTCTTGCTTCATGTTTGCATTGAGAAGGTCAGTTTGTAATTCTGATAGGTTTCCTTATAGGTCACTTGTTTGTTTTCTCTTTGTGGCTTTAAGATTTTGTCGTTTTTTGGGTGTCTAAATTTAACTATGAGTGTGGCATGGAGAATTTCTTTTCGGATCTGTCTGTTTGGAGTTCTATGTGCTTCTTGTATTTGTAGGGTTTTTTTTTTTTAGTTTGGGGAAGTTTTTTTTTTTTTCATCTATTATTCTGTTGAAGATTGATCAATACCATTCTCTTGGAATTCTTTCTCTTCCTCTACTCTATGATTCGAGGTTCGATCTTTTCATAGGTGTCCCACAGTTCCTGGGTTGTTTCCACTTTGTGTATTTTTAAATTTTTCATAATCTTTCCTTGAGTTTTTAGTTGTTCTGTTTTTATCTTCCAGGTCTGATATTCTTTGTTTGCTTCTGCTTTCTGCTTTCTGAGGCTTTTTCCATTCCTTTCCTCTTATTGGATGATTGTGTGGTGTTTCCTATTTTCATTTCCTCTTCTGATTCTTTAGTATTTTTCTACTTCTTTTTGGAGCTTCTCAATCTCTTCCTGTACTCTTCTTTTGCTGGTTGGTTTCTTACTTTTTTAGCCATGGGATCTTTTCAGTGTTTCCAGTTCCTTCCGGAGTTTTTCATTCTCTCTCCTCTAGGTCCTTCTTGAGTTCTTCATTCTCTTTTCTTAGTTCTGTTGATTTCTCTTATAATGTTGTAGTCTTAAGTATGTTCCAATTTGTTTCTGATAATCTGTGTCCTGGGCCATCCCCATGGGGAATCCCACTGTAGGACCTTCCATAGGGTTGGTAGAGCTTTGGTGCGGGATTACCTGCCCGTTTCCTGTGTTGTCTCTTCTCGTGTTCCTGGCATATGAGCTTCCCTTGCCTGTATTCCCATGTAGGTCCTAAATGCCTCGTCACCGTGTTTGAAGGTTTTGCTTTGCTTGCCTCCTTCAGATGCCTTCGTAATCTCACTTGGCTCGCGGGGGGGGGGGGGGGGGCACGGGACACGGGACTGTGGGCGGGCTCTTTAGCCTGCGCCCTGGTACCTGTGCTTGCCTGAGCTGCTCGATCTCAGACTCACACAACCCTACCTTTAATACCTGCTTTGAGGATAACTCCACCCCCACAGCCACAAAAACCAACCAAGCGAAAGACAACTGGATTAACGGATTAACTAGATGAAATCAGTCAACAATCAGCCTTGCTGAAGCACTCAGCTGCTGTCCACCCACCTGCGCTTGCCTGAGCTGCTCTAGGGAGATCTGACCAGTTTTCCTCTTAACCCATTGTTTTCAGTCAGCGTGAGTTTGACTCACCCATGTTGTTTAGGTCAGTGTTCTTTGGCATGGCAGTACCGCAGTTTGTCTACCTGCTCACCTGACAGTAGATACTGAGGTTCCTTCACTACACCCTTTTTGGCTATTAACCCATAACTCAGTTATGGTGAACTTTGTGTACAGGAATTTGATAGGCAAGTTTTTGTTTCCCTTTGGTTAATGAGCAGGATGGTCAGATCAGAGACATACTGTTTAGTAACTAGATTACAAGACAGGGGCAGGCAAGGGTGCTTACTGCACAAGCATAAGAACCCGAGTGCAGATATAAGCACCCACCAAAAATTCCAGATGTGGCTGTGTGTATGCCTATAATCCCAGTGCTGAACAGAGAGAGAGAGAGGCTCACCGTGGCCTACTGGTTAGCTCCAGGCTCCCCATCTCCAGGGATTAAGACGCAGACTCATTAGTTATTCATTGATTTCTTGTCTTATGATTTATAAAGTAAATCTGGGGCTGGAGAGATAGCCTAGTGGTTAAGAGCACCGACTGCTCTTGCAGTGGACCCGGGTTCGGTCCCCAGCACCCACATGGCAGCTGAGAACCATCTGTAACTCCAGTTCCAGGAGAACTCCAGTCCCAGGGGATTCCGAGACCCTCTTCTGACCTCTGTGGCATTGCACGACATGGGTGCACAGACCTACATGCAGACAGTACATTCATACATATACAAAAAAAAATTAAAGTAAATCTGTGGTGCTTGAAGTCATTGTATCCTTATGTTCTGAATATGTTCTAGATGCTTTCAGGGCTTCTCGTCTATGGTCTATGCTTGGTTTTTAGTAGTTTGGTTATATATCTATACATACTTGGGAAAGTTTTTTAAGGTAATTTGTAGTATGCTGAACTTTGCAGTACAAGAGTTTATGTCTTTCATCAAATTTTAGACGGTTGGGGTCATTCTTCCTTCTGGTGGCTGCTCTGCCCAGCATGCCTTTCCCTCTCTGCTTAGTGCCCCAGTTATGTATGTCACAGATACTTTGGGATTTTTTTTTAATTTTTTTAATTAATTTTATTTATTTCTGTATGTGTTTGAACGTACTGTCTGCATGCAAGTTTGTGCACCCATGTCGTGCAATGCCGCGGAGGTCAGAAGACGGTCTCGGATTCCCCTGGAACTGGAGTTCTCCTGGAATTGGAGTTTCAGACGGTTCTCGGCCACCATGTGGGTGCTAGGGATCGAACCTGGGTCCTCTGTAAGAGCAGTCGGTGCTCTTAACCACTAGGCCATCTCTCCAGCCCCGATACTTTGGGATTTTTACCCAGGTCCATCCTGTCCATTTATCCTTTTTAATGTTTTCCTCCTTGTTCAGATTACTTGAATTTTAGAGGTCAGTTTTCTTGCTCACTGGTTCATTGTCATCTCTGTTATGCTACTGAGCCCATCTGGTGATTTTTTTTCTGTCAGATATTGTGCTTTTTCACTCCTAAAATTGTTCCCTGATTATTATGTCATAGTTTTTGTTTCTATGCTAAGGGTTCATATTTTCATGCAATTCAGACATGTTTCCTTTTGGGAAATATAATAGTTGCTTTATAACCTGTGACAATTCTTCCACTTTTTCTGTTACATTTTCTTTGAGAATTGGTGATACTTTTTTACTTATTTTATGTTAGTTAGTTTGGATTGCAGTCTTATCATTGTGACTATTAGTGCTATGTCCTGGTAGAAAATTCTGGATATATTGGTGTATTTACTTTAGCACGTTGTCAACTACGTTATGTTTAGACCTTACCTTCCATTTCCTTTGCCTCTGCTACAGTTTGGGTCTGTCCTGGCTTAAGTACAAATCTGAAAGTTGTACATGTGGTACAAATCACATTTCAGTTATCTAAGCCTTTCCTGTGTTGGTACATGGGCATGCGTTCTGTAGGACTCACAGCCCTGTGATTCAGGGGTTAGACTAAGACTTGTGTACTCTAATCTTGTTCACTTCGTAAATGAAGCTAGTTATGCTGGTTTTAATTGGAACTGTATATAAAGGGGCAGAAGTTTTTCTTAGACCAGTGTTGGTGTCTGCATAGAATTTCTTCTGCCAGGCGTGGTGGCACACGCCTTTAATCCTAGCACTTTGGAGGCAGAGGCAGGTGGATCTTTGTGAGTTTAAGGCCAGCCTGGTCTACATAGTGAGCTCCAGGCCAGCTGGGACTAAAGGGAGACCCTGTCTTAAAAAAAGACAAAAAAGGGATGGAGAGATGGCCTAGCAGTTAAGAGCACCGACTGCTCTTGCAGAGGACCCGGGTTCGATCCCCAGGACCCACATGGCGGCTGAGAACCGTCTGTAACTCCAATTCCAGGAGAACTCCAGTTCCAGGGGAATCCGACGCCCTCTTCTGACCTCCACAGCATTGCACGACACGGGTGCACAGACCTGCATGCAGACAATACATTCATACACATAAATAAATAAATAAATAAATAAATAAATAAATAAATAAATAAAAAAAAATAATAAAAAAATTTTTTAAGACAAAAAAAAAAAAAGAATTTCTTCGGCTATCTCAGCTTCTAGATACTCTCCACTCTCCACATATTCCCTGTTCTTCTAACTCAGGCAAGCGTTTTTTAGGATGACAGGACCTTTCTTAGCCCAGGTGTGCTTGCCCAGGGTCTTAGGGCACTAGAAACTCGGGGGTCACTAAAAGTCAAGTGGAGAGAATGGCTCCTGTGTTGTCTCAAACAGATGAAGCTTAAGGACAAGGACAAATGGGAGTAAGCAAAGAAGAAATGGGCTTTATTTATAAAAACTAAGAAAAAGTGGGAGAAACTCCTGAGAATCTAGGGGGTTCAAGAGAGGAAAATTGTCCGGCACCTTATTTAGGGGCTTTTCATGGCGCTTGCAGCAGCAACTGGACAGAGACTGAGGGAACTTCTATTGAGACTGGTTAATTCTCTGAGCAGACTGAGTCCGAGCTAGTGGAGAGCCCATATATTCTGCACATACCGCCCCCATCCAGCCCAAGCTCTGTCCACCAAGTTAGGGGTAGCTGAAGCCCCCTCTGTCAGTCTCTGAGTTTTGCTGTTAGCTGCTGGTCCTGTCTGTCTTCTTGCCGTTAGTGCTGGCCAGCGTTGCCAGTGTCAAGCTCGCAGGGGTCTTGCTGGCGGCTAATCAAACCACATTCTTTGCACTCATATTTGTGAGCTGGCCAGCCACGGCAAGGAGCTAGGTCTGTCACAGCCTGCCTTGTTCTTTCCTGATTACCTTGTATTTAGCTTCCTGTCCATGGAGTAGTCTGGAATACTCTCCTTTCTAGAATAAGTGGAAGCCCCTTATTAAAAGCCGTCCTTTCTCACAGTTTGGTCTGATACATTTAGCTCTGTTAGAAGTAAGACTGTGTGAAAGAGCCACCCTGGACACAGTTGAAGGGCTTCGTGGGAGTCGGCTGGGCTGCCGGTGCTGACCTTGCTTCGCAGAGCTCCTGTCTTCTCCCACGTCTGTTAGCTTGGCTGTCTGACCAGCTGCAGGACCTCTGAATCTCTCTTCCCTGGTGTCCTGCTTCACTTTTACCCAAGATCCCTTTTAACCCCAATATCTGTGTTCCCCATAGTATTTGATCATATGATCATATATGATCAATTTCATCATATATTCTTTCCCTTACTACCTACAGAATGCTAACGAATGTCTCCATCAACACTGTGTCATGGCTTCTAAGAGAAAAGGTCAAGTTAAACTCTTTACTCGTGCAGGTTCTCACCCCTCCATAGCCTTCCTGTTTATGTGTTTTCTCTTTTAAAAATCATTTTTTTTGTTGTTATTTTTTTTATTTTGTATCAGTGTATTGCCAGCACGCAAGTGCACCTGTGTCATGCAATGCCTGAGGAGGTCAGAAGAGGGCGTCAGATCCCCTGGAACTGGAGTTATGGAGAGTCGATACCATCAGTGCTCTTAACCTCTGAGCCATCTCTCCAGCCCCTGTTTTATGTATTCTCAGAGTGCTCAGATCGTGTCTGCATTCCTGAGGTTTGACGTGCAATCAGTAGCTATAGTAGGTTTGCACTTGTGTATCAACACTGGGAAACCTTGTGTTTGTTGTCATTGATCCTGTATTTTCTATTCCTTTATGATTCACTCAAAAATAATTAGTTAAGATTGCTGAAAGGTTGGAAGTTGAATGGTATTTTAGGATGCTGCTGCTAATGACTCGGAGTGCCAAACAGTACATGGGGGTATTTGATTTCTTTCATTAATAAATAGAACACCAAAGGCTCACTGTGATGTGCCGGAAGGAAGGGTTTCTGATCTAGCAAATTGTAAACTTTGGTGAATAAAGATCAATAAATGAAGATAATAAGCACATAATTTACAAAAGAAAGTTTTTCTGGAGGGTTTAAACTCTTTCACATACCACTTTTTATTTATTTACTTATACTGAAGAATCTTCAAAAGAATGAGTAATGGAACAGAACCATGTTGCAATTAAATCTCCAGTCTATGTTCAAATTTTAATGTCAGTGGAAAAATCTGAATTTATGATACTTTACTATATTTTAATAACTAATTTGCTTTTTTCAAAAATACGTTTTTAAATCCCATGTAAGAAATTGACTTTAAATACGCTTGATTTATTTTTACTACTTTCTTCAAGGTAAATGATGCAGACTTTTCTAAACTCTTTTTATATATCAAATCACAGATACCACTAGAGCAAGAAGAAGCCAAGAGAGTGATGGTGTGGAATATATTTTTATTTCCAAGAATTTGTTTGAGACAGACGTACAAAATAACAAGTATGTGAAAATTTTGTAGAATGTTTATCTGACGGTTCTGAAGTTCATGCCTAAATACTCATTGTTGGACAACTTAGGGTTCCTTCCATTTGAAATGAATTTGAATTGTTAGAGTAATATTAGAAACCTATAAAAAGTGATAATTCAGTTAGTAATTATTCACAGCGTCCACTTTTTTTTTTTTTTAATTAACCTAGATCTTCTACCTATCTGTTAAGCTGACTGTGGAGAAATTATCTTGCAGTGAGGGAGAACCTTCTGGTGTCGTACTGTGACTTTTTTTCCAGCCCACTAATTGAATGTCAACATGTAACTTTGGTAGAATTTTACTTTAAAAATTAATGGAGAACTATATAATATATTGCTCCATAATTTTTTTCATACACATCTTATTCTCATGTTGGCACTTCAAACACTTGGAGTGAAGGTGACCACCTTGCATGTGCCTCTCCTCTCCTAGCGCTGTCTCCCTTCCGCCAGGTTTTCCATTTGCTTAGGTGTGGCTACTTGAGGGCACCTCAGCAATGTGTGTTTTAATGCAGCATTGTGGGATTTTATTGAAACATCGAAATGCTTTCTTCATGTTTGGCATGGTGGCTATGTTTTTATAGCACGTAATCGCTGCCCTGCTTCCATTAGCCACCTCCCGGCTCCTGTAGCTCTGGAGCCCAGCTCGGTTACTCTAGTGCACAGTGAAATTCCAGTTGTTTCTATTGTTGGCTCATTCACTGTTTTATTGCATTGCATTAGTTCTGAAAAGGGGGTGATGGAAAACATTAGTGCTCTACTGAACCAAAGTACTTTTTTTGGATTAAGTGTAATACAAGCAAGTGTTACTGATTTGAAAATGTAGATTTTTTTAAATTGACGTTTGCTGAAATGCTTGGTCCTGTTTATTTTATTAAATACAGCAAAAAATTACATGTTCAGCAAAAATATCTTCAACCCGTGAATTTTAGCTTGTCACCTGATTTAAAAAAAAAACCTCACAAACAGTTCTATGCATGTGTAATTCTCTACAGGTTCATAGAATATGGTGAATATAAAAACAACTACTACGGCACAAGTATAGACTCCGTTCGCTCTGTCCTAGCTAAGAACAAAGTTTGTTTGTTGGATGTTCAGCCTCATGTAAGTAAGCAGGACCTTATTCCAGTCCCTTGTGAGCTGCCGCATTTCCTGTGGGCTCTCAGTATGAAGTTCATCTGAAATCTGTTCATTTAAATGTAGGTTAAGACGTTTATGGGGGGGGGGGACATCACCGTGTTATTAGAAAAGAAGGGAGGAGGCAACCCCATGGTCAGTGTTTTTATTCGGCCAAGATCAGTGGCTCTTGGATGCTTGTGTATTTAGCATCTTTTTTAAAAAATGCACTACACTATTATAGACATAATGTGGTTTGTGTTATGCATTATTCTCAGTGTTCACACTTTGACAATGGACATTCAGGATCTTGGTCTTGTGCGCTACTTGGAAGCACAAAGCCCAGCAGAGTGGTGAGGGTTTGTACTGGCTCAGATGCCATAGGGAGTCCACCTATCACCCTGCCGACTCTTGGGGACACTCTGAACTAAGAAGGCCAATGGATGAAACCACTCAATTCACCTGCATTCCTACTGCCTTCCCCGCCCCTCCATCCCCTGCCTCTGCCCCACCACCACACTCCATCTCTGTCATGACCACATGGAACCCACTTACCTAATCTCACAATGAGGCTGATGAGATATTCAGCTTCTAGAGAGGTTCTCAAATACAAATCAAGAATATTCCTCAGTTCTGACCCATCTGTCAGTCATCCCTGCCTGTAGATGAGTTCTTAGAATTAGACACTTGTTGGTGCATACCTGTAATCCCAGCACTCAGGAGGCTGAGGCAAGAGGATTCTGGATTCCAGGCAGGCCTGAACTACATAGGAAAACCCTGTCTCAAAACAGAACAAGGTACTTGATGAAGGAATGTTGGTCAGTGTCATGAAGCAGGGAGCACCTGTCCAGGGTTATCCCCGATGGACAATGGAAGACACAGGACCATTTGCAGATAGGAAGTTACCTCATCCATCACATCTTTTAGAAATTTAATCTAGAACCCAGTTTCCTTTCTTTTTATCACTGCTTTCCATGTTAGTGATGATGTACTGCAAAATGGCTTAAATGCAGTTTGCATTCTCATGCTTCTTTGGAGGGGGGGGAGAATTTTTCACCTTCAATTGTCATGAACTGATTGAATAATACATTGAAAGTCATATTGGCATTAATTAGAGAATAAGTTTAAGAAATTATCTCCTTAGGAAATCTAGTAATTCATGAGATTATGAAGAAATATGAGAAAATATCTTTTCTTATAGACGGTGAAGCATTTAAGGACCCTAGAATTCAAGCCATATGTGATATTTATAAAACCTCCATCGATAGAACGTTTGAGAGAGACACGGAAAAATGCAAAGATTATTTCAAGCAGAGATGACCACGGGACTGCCAAGCCCTTCACAGTAGGTGTCCTGGTTCTGAGACCTTGTTTGTAAACAGTCTCTAAATGTTCATGCATGCACAACTACCTAGGAACACTGCTACAGATGAGTTTGTAATCTAGAGCTCTCAAAACCTTGGGGTTGCATTTTAAACAATTGCACTGTAATTTCTTAGTGAGCTTATAGTAATTTAACTCATAGTAAATTAACTCAGAACTTTCTGTGTGGCTGTGTGCAGCACAATGCCCTCTTGTAACCCCCAGCACTCCAGAAGAGGAGGTAGGAAAATCGTCAGAGGCTAGCCCCTTCCACATGGCAGATTTTTGACTAGTCTGGGCTACATAGCAAGACTATGTATCTCAAAGTAACAACCACAACAGTGATGTTGACCACTATGTTTTAGGGATTGCCTAGTGTGTACAAGGCTCCAGCTTTAATCTCAGCAGCAGCAGCACCACCCCCTAAAAAAGAAAAGAAAAATATGCTGTTATATATTCATATTGGATTTTTCTAAGCCAAACATTTACATAAAAACACTTGGTTTTCATTTTTGATTAACCTTACTTTTAAAACTTAAAGTCCCCAAATCATTTTCTGCTTGTTGTTAACAGTCTAAATGAAAAGTGCATCAAGTTGTTTTGCTACCTCATGTCAGTGATTACATTTTAACACAGTAAAAAGCAAAGGAACTATTTGGGCCATAGAACTAGGAGGCTAGTACTGTTCACCAGTGATATCCATGTTTCCAGTGGTGTCACTGGCTGTGGGATGTTTGTAGCTGCATTGATCCCTGGCAAAGCCTGTCACTTTTTGTTTTCATTATTATCAAGTTAATGTATTCTATCTTTGAATAAAAATAACAAATAAGTTAAATATTGAGAACATTTTTCCTTCTGTTAATTCATTCCTCTTTAACTTTAGTCTGTATTAGTCTTTGAACTGTTCATCGTAGTTAATAAAATACAGGTCTTGTTTTTGATTTGCAATGTTTGATCTCTTTTTCTAAAATGGTGATATTTAAACAGAGGGAATACACATAAGCCAGCATCACTCTATTACCAAAACCAGGCAAAGATACAACCAAAAAGGAGAACTATAGACCCATTTCCTTAATGAACACAGATGCCAAAATTCTAAACAGGATACTGGCAAATCGCATACAGACCCACATCAAGAAAATCATCCATCATGACCAAGTTGGATTCATACCAGAGATGCAGGGATGGTTCAACATATGAAAATCAATAAATATCATCAAGCATATAAATGGAATGAAAGACAAAAACCACACCATCATCTCAATTGATACAGAAAATCCAGCATCCCTTCATGCTTAAAGTCCTGGGGGGAATTGGATTGGAGGGATCATTCCTCAATGTAATCAAAGCCATATACAGGAAACCCACAGCCAATATCACCCTAAATGGGGAAATGACAGAAACATTCCCCTTAAAGGTAGGAACTCGACAAGGCTGCTCCCTGTCACCACACCTCTTCAATATAGTGCTTGAAACACTTGCCAGGGCAATAAGGCAAGAAAAGGTAATTAAAGGAGTACTAATTGGAAAAGAGGAAGTCAAGCTATCCCTATTTGCTGATGATATTATTGTTTACTTAAGGGATGCTAAAAACTCCACCAGAAAACTCCTAGAAATGATTAACAGCTTCAGCAAAGCAGCAGGCTGCAAAATTAACATTAAAAAATCAATAGCCTTTCTTTACACCAACAGCAAGCAACTGAACAAGGAATTCAAGGAGACCTTCTGACTCACAACAGCCTCAAAAACAATAAAATACCTAGGAACAAACCTAACCAAAGACACGAAAGATCTCTACAACAAAAATTTTAAACCCTTAAAGAAAGAAATTGAAGAAGACATAAGAAGATGGAAAAACCTCCCATGCTTATGGATTGGGAAAATTAACCTAGTAAAAATGTCCATTCTACCCAAACTCTTGTATAGATTTAACATAATCCCAATTAAAATCCCCAAGAGTTTCTTCCAGGCTTGGAAAAAAAGTCCATAAATTCATTTGGAAAAACAAAAGACCCCGAATAGCCAAAACAACCCTGAGTGAAAAGAGCAATGCAGGGGGGAATCTCTATACCAGACTTCAAACTATACTGCAGGGCTATAGTCATAAAACAGCCTGGTACTGGCACAAAAACAGACCAGTTGACCAATGGAACAAAACTGAAGATCCAAATTTGAGCACATACAGTTTCAGCCATCTCATATTTGACAAGGGGGCCAAGAAGACACAATGGAGAAAAGACAGCATCTTCAACAAGTGGTGTTGGCAAAACTGGATCATCACTTGTAGAAGAATGAAATTAAACCCCTACCTCTCACCCTGTACAAAAGTCAACTCCAGATGGATTAAAGACCTCAACGTGAAACCCCAAACTCTGAAGGTGATAGAAGAAAAAGTTGGCAGCAGACTACAAGACATAGGCGTAGGAAAAGACTTCCTAAATCAGACAGCAGCTGCACAAGAATTAAGGTCGACAATTGACAAATGGGACCTCATCAAACTCAAAAGCTTCTGTACATCAAAAGAAACAATCAAGGAAGTGAAGAGAAATCCCACAGAGTGGGAGGAAACCTTCACTGCAGATACATCTGACAAAGCATTGATTTCCAGAATATATAAACTACTCAAAAAACAAAGAAAAAAGAAAACAAATGACCCACTCAATAGATGGAGCAAAGAACTGAACAGAGACTTCACAAGTGAGGAATTAGAGATGTCTGAGAAACACCTCAAGAACTGTTCAACATCACTAATCATTAAGGAAATGCAAATGAAAACCACTTTAAGATATCATCTTACTCCAATAAGACTGGCTAGGATCAAGAAAACAAATGATACCAAGTGCTGGAGAGGTTGTGGGGAAAGGGGAACACTCATCCACTGCTGGTGGGAATGTAAACTCGTACAGCCACTATGGAAAGCAGTGTGGAGAACCCTTGGAAGACTTGGAATGAACTTGCCACCCGACCCAGCCATACCACTCCTGGGCATGTACCCTCAAGACTTACGCCACCACAGAGATACATGCACGGCCATGTTTATTGCAGCTCTCTTCACAATAGCAAGGAGCTGGAACCAACCTAAATGCCCCTCAACTGACGAGTGGATAGAGAAAATGTGGTACATCTACACAATGGAGTTCTATGCAGCAGTAAAGAAAGACGACATCACGAGCTTTGCAGGAAAATGGCTGGAGCTAGAGGACATCATGCTGAGTGAAGTAACACAGTCCCAGAAAAACAAACGACGAATGGTATCCCTCATCTGTGGATGCTAGTGCCAATTACCTAGTTGTAAGTATTTCTTGTGCATGGCCCCTTGAGCTTTTGTCCAAGTAGTTGGGAGTGATGCATATTGGAAACAACAATAACCACAACGACAACAACAACAACAGAAAGGACTGCATCAAAGAACTGACTGAAACAGTGAGCTTCTGCTCAAAACAGTCAATTTCCACATGAAGAATTATGAGAAAGACTGAAAAAGAGATGCATTCATACACTTACAGAAATAAATAAAATTAATTAAAAAATAAAAAAAAAATAAAAAATAAACTGTATAAAAAAATAAAAAAATAAAATGGTGACATTTATCCTTGAAGAACAGGAGCCATTGTATAGTATCAGTTACTCAAAGCTATTTACTAACATAAAGTTAAATGGTCTGGACTGGTGAGATGGATGAGGAGATAAAGTGCTTGCCTTGCAAGCCTGTGGAGCTAAGTTCAATCCCAGGGTAGAAGGAGAAAACTCACTCCACAAAGTTTTCCTTGGACCTCCACATGTGCAGCCTGGCAGATGTTGCATTTGCACTCAAGTATACACACAGAGGATAATGGTAAAGTTTAAGAAAAAAAAAATCAGATTTTCTGTTGTGAAATCATACATGGCATTAAAATGTGGACTCTGAAATTATTCCAGCATATTGTGATGTGAAGACGTATTGTACTGTATAAATTTCAGTGTCTCTCAGTGATAATAAACATAATGATGATGGTATATTCTGAGGATGTGGCTTACATTTTTTAATATACTTAAACTCCTGAGTTTTATACCTAGCTAAAACAGCTCCTGACATCATACATGTGCATGGTATATGTGTACATATTTTTGATAGACCATAGAAGGGATATTAGAACTTCCTTTCATAATGCGTTCAACTTTGAGAAAGTAGTTTGTATTATAAATTGCTTCCTGTGAATAAGCAGAAAGGATGCCACCAGCTCGAATAGACAGTAACTCTGATAGCTTTTTAATAGCAGTATACTCATGGAATGGTGAGTTAGTAAACTAATTATCCTGAAATTTAGTGGAGGCAAGAGTTTTGACTTTTCTCAAAGGGGCACAGTTATAACCAAATCAGACAGCTGGAGTCCTAGCTTGCTTTCTGTTGCTATGATAAAACAGTAACCAAACCCAACTTGGGAAATAGAAAGTTTATTTCATTTTACAAGTTACACTCTATTATTGAGGAAAGCTGAGGCAGGAACCGAAGCAGAGACCATGGAGGAAAATGGCTTACTGGCTCGCTCCCCCAGGGCTTGCTCAGTTACCTTTCTAATACAGCCCAGATGTACCAGCCTAGGGGTGGTACTGCCCACAGTGGGCTGAACTTCCTGTATCAATTAGTACTTAAGGAAATACCTCACAGACATGGCCATGGGCCAAACTATTGAGGAAGTTCCTCAGTTGAGGTTCTCTTTATCCAGGTACATCAAGTTGACAGCCAAGATTAGACATTAAGGAAGGTAATTTCTGTTTCTTGCTCAGGATGAAGTCTGAACACAAAGCAGGGAAACTCATTATAGAATTTTGCAGTGGTGTGAAATGATGTGATTGTCTTGTTACTAAATTTTTTAATATTTTTATTTTTCAGGAAGACGACTTTCAAGAAATGATTAAATCTGCACAGATAATGGAAAGTCAATATGGCCATCTTTTCGACAAAACTATAATAAATGATGATCTCACCATGGCATTTAATGAGCTAAAAACAACATTTGACAAATTAGAGACTGATACCCATTGGGTCCCTGTGAGCTGGTTACATTCGTAACTAAGGCAAATTTCCATAATCGTCTATTTTATGGAGTGCATGATTAGAGCCTTTGCCATTTTGTTGGCAGGGATTTTTAAATATATATCACTGTCATGGGTGTACAATCTTCATAAAAGTTGAATGCTGGTTTTGTTGCTCCTTTACTGCCTTATTTGAAGCCCAGTATTTGACTATAACATTTAAAAGTCAAAATCTGCACAGTAATATATTATGAGCTAAACTTTGAACTTCCTGCTTATCTTTTTTGTAGTCCTGTCTGATGAGAGTGGCAGGGTAGGTCAGATCATGCCTGGGCTGGACTCCGAAGTACCTAATGCTTCACTTACATGCTCACAGCTGAAGGCATGAGCTGCGGCACAGACACAGGCCGGCGTTATCCAGGCTGACACTAGGCTCTGTCCTCAATATTGTTCCTGTATACACAACTTGAGAAGTATAGGTCAGTGACCCAACAAATATTTTATCAGGGAAAAATGTGCTTTTCTTTTTGAGTCAGGGGTCTCACTAGAATGTCTACACTGGCCTTTACCTCATCCCTCTGTGGCCTCCCAATGACAAGTGCATGTTACTGCAACAGGCTTAGAAATAGACTTAAAAATTGACATGACTATAGATGGAAACCTGTCTTCATGGTTTAGTAAGAATGGTGGTGTCTTAGCGAAAGAAAAGAATGCAAAGGACATCTGATTTTCATTTGCCCATTTTCAGAGGGCATTTCTGGAGTCACCCAGAAAGTCTTTTTTTTTTCTCTTCCTTGGCATTTTCTCAACAAATTCTAAAAATGAGATTAATATTCTAAAACAAACAAAGCTCACTTTATGTGTTACAGCAGTTGAAGAAAATGGGATTGTTTTTCCTATTTGTGCAATTAATCACCATGCATTTATATTGTCCTAAGCTGTGTTTTAGAAAACTTCTTATATCGTGTCACCAAAATGATTCTTAACATTGTCCATCTCAACGTTGATAAAGACAGATGCGTTTAAATGCTTAGATGATGTCTCTCCTTTTTCTTAATACTGCTGATCTCTAGCGAGTGACTGACTGACAGTGCAGCGGATGTCCACAGTTCAGGGAACACCATCCTGCCATTCTTGGAAGTAGTACAATTCAGCCAATCAAAAATCATTTCTGAGCCGGGCATGGTGGTGCACGCCTTTAATCCTAGCACTTGGGAGGCAGAGGCAGGCAGATCTCTGTGAGTTCAAGACCAGCCTGTGGTCTACAGAGTGAGTTCCAGGTCAGTCAGAGCTACAGGGAGATCCTGTCTCAAAAAGACCCCCCCCCCAAAAATCATTTCTGTGACTTTCATACAAAAAATTATTTTTGTTGCTTTGTAAAGAGTTTAAATGTCATGTTTAATGAAAAACAGAATGTAGTTAAATTTTATATATTTATGAAATATTTGAAAGGCATATTTTTTTAATTATCAGATGAGGCTATTCATAAATTGATTGTATGTAAAGATGTCATAATTTAAAAGTCATTTTATAAATCAGAGTCAACATTCCATGTAAATATTTGACCTTAAAGCATGTCATCACTGGCATGTCACGTGTGCACTGCCCATGCGCAGTGCTGAACACTTATTCCCTCCTTACATGTTGACTACTGTGAGAAGCAGAAACAAAAACTGCCTTGTGACCTCGTTCCTCATTCACACAAGGGAGTTAGGCCACACTGAATGTTACTGAAAGCAGTCCATGCAAGCTCTAAATTTATCAATTAAACAGCAAGCTGTTCAGCTTAAACAGACAGGAGGGTTACTGAATCCCATTCTGAAGCCATAGGCTTTATGGCTCATGTAGGAGATGCACAAGCCTTAAGGAACTGTCCATTCCTTGGACAATGCCCAAGTTCCCTTTAAAGTGAGGCTTCCTATACCCAGAATGATGGGCATGTTACCGACACAAGAAATTCTATGAGTAGATTAGGCAGCCCATGTTCTTTACTCTGAAATATCTGCATTGATATTTTATTGCTCTTCATCTGCAGATTCTTGCTTCCATTCTTTACTTTGGGGTAGAACCCATGCAGTCTAGTGGAAATCGGTCCTTCATAGGTAGTGGTGGTGGAATATTATAAAAATGTAATTATCTGCACCTTTTTGGATCAGGGCCAAACAACATTTTTTAAAGTAATGGAAGGAAAGACAGTTTAAGAAACCAGGTTGCAAATAGCCTTACAGAGTGATTGCATTAAAAGCTAGTAAGCCAGGCCAGTCAAGAGCTGGTGATGACTGTGGCTGAAGGCCTCTGGCTCTATGCTCATTGCCCCCGGCTCTCCCACCCCCAAGGAGAAGCGCATTCTCCTCACTTTCAGTAGCTTGCTCCAGAGATAGACTGTCAGCCACTATTTGGGAAAGAAAAAGAATGAATGTTCAAACCTATATACATAAAATCTAAGACCTCGTAGAAAACGCTGTCCTGTTTTACCTCCCAGTTAGAGTTGATTAAAAGTAAATACATAAAATTGAAATAATTTTTTTTTAACCATAGTTTTACTAAGCAATGTGGAAACTCTTAGCATCATTAAGGCTGGCATTCCTGGTACTGTATAATTATTGATGTATCTAAATTGTAGTAACTTTAAACAGACAAACCTGTAAACTCAGCTTTACAAAACTATGTAGTCCAAACACTCATAAAGATACAGATTTTTATTTATTTTCTTTTGAACTATGATGGGTTTATAGATATATGTAATGAAAATCTTTTTATCTTAATAAAGTATCTTCAAATAACAGCTTGCTTGAAGATTTTATTAAATTTATTTTTATTTTATGTCCATAAGTGTTATGCCTGCATGCTTTAAGTTCACCCATGTCATATCATATAGTGCCTGCAGAGGACAGAAGAAGGCATTGAGTCCCTTGGAACTGGAACTTCAGATGGTCGTTAGCCATCATGTGGGTGCTAGGATTTGAACTCTCTGCTGGAGCAGCCAGTGCTCTTAACTGGTGGGCCATCTCTCTAGCCCCTGAAGTCTGGGGGTTTGTTTGTTTGTTTGTTTATTCCTAGAATAGTCCTGTTCTGACTCCTTTTTCCCATGGTAGGACATATTCCTTCCTTTACTGTGATTTAAAGTAATTTTATCTTTCCATGTTTAAAATGGAATGTTTTGGCCAGCCTTGTCTACAGAGTGAGTTCTAGGCCTGCTGGGGCTATAGGGAGACAAAAAATAAAATAAAATAAGACAAAAAATAAAATAATAAATAAATAAATGGAATGTTTTTATTCAAATAATGCTCTCATCAAGGTTATTGGATGCATGGAATTTTCTAGTCTTGGTCTGTGAGTATAGTGGTTTAAAGATGTGCAGAACTACAGTAGGACTGGTGACCTGGGTCAGCGCAGTGATAGCACCTGGCCTCACCTTCTGACCTTTCCGCATCAGGAATCAGAGTGCTGCACCCTGTTCTTGATCCAGTCAGTCATGCGAGACTAAACTTGTTCAGCTGTGCCTACCCTGTGAGAAAAGAAACAAACAAAACTGTCTTCTGCTTTTAAGGAGCGATAGTTGAGCAGCTAGCCCAGCCTGGTGTTCACAGAAAGACTGTGTGGTCTAGCAGTTAAGACTGTGGCATCTGAAACCAGCATTGATTGATTTTTGTGGTGCCGAATGTAAAACTCCAGGCCTTGTACAGGTTAAGCATATGACTTACACATCTCCAGCCCTGAATCTAAAATTCTTGAATTGAGTTCCTGCTTTTGACTGTTATCGGCTTTGGTGAAAAACAATGAACATCTCTAGTTATATTTTTCTTATGAGAAAAATGTGGATAGTAATAGCAGACATCTTGTAGGATTGCTGTGGGCATGAACTGACAGGATCCGTGTGATGTACTTAGAACAAAACCTAGGCTAGAAGCACTCACTCATGAGTTGCTGTTTGATAATGATCCATATCACATCACACAGGGTTTTTTGTTTAATTTTATCGACTTTTTGTGATTTTCATACAATGTAATTTGAGAATATTTAGATACCCACCTCATACATACCTCCCCTTAGTGTCTCCTGCCCAATTTAATTTCTTCATACATATAAGGCCTGTAGAGTCTTAGTTTATGTCCCCAAAGATCCTTCATTGTGTCTCCGTCCACTGGAGTCTGGCGTCTGGGGAACCTCTGCTAAGACTCACGTCCTTGAAAGCAGCTGTGAGCTGCCAATAGTTCCTTAGTTTCAATAGGGTTTCTTTTTTAAATTTTTTTTATTATTTTTATGTGTTTGAATGTACTGTCTGCATGTAGGTTAGTGCACCCATGTCATGCAATGCCATGGAGTTCAGAAGAGGGTGTTGGATTCCCCTGGAACTGGAGTTAAAGATGATTCTTAGCCACCTTGTGGGTGCTGGGAATTGAACCCAGGTCCTCTGCAAGAGCAGTCGGTGCTCTTAACCACTGAGCCATCTCTCCAGCCCTTCGATAGGGGTTTCTTACCCACTTCCCCGTATCTGTGCTGGGATGTTGTCTGGTTTGAGCTTGCATGGGACTTGTGTGTGCTGTCACCATTGCTGTGAGTTCATATAAGTAACTGACAAGTGACCAGAAAGAAAACCATTTCATTGTGGTCATCTACCACCTCTGGTCTTACCATCTGTCCTTCCTTAAAGTTGAAAAATAGGTCAACATTCTTCCTCTCGGGAGTCAACTTATTGACCCTAGATAGTCAACTTATTAGTCACAAGCAGTTTCTACTGTAGGCTTTATTATTTTTAAAAACTCCATTCCACCAAACAACACATCAGGAATTTACTAGGTAATTTCCAGTAGGAAGCAAAACACATTTTTTTTTTAAATTTTAATTTTGTTTATTTCTGTATGTATATGAATGTACTGTCTGCAGGCAGGTCTGTGTACCCGTGTTGTGCAATGCCGCGGAGGTCAGAAGAGGGTGTCGAATTCCCCTGGAACTGGAGTTCTCCTGGAATTGGAGTTTCAGACGGTTCTCGGCCGCCATGTGGGTGCTGGGGATCGAACCCGGGTCCTCTGTAAGAGCGGTCGGTGCTCTTAACTGCTAGGCCATCTCTCCAGCCCAACACATTTTATTTTTTAAACCACTGAATACAAGACAGACAGTATACCTGATGACAATTTGAAGGAAGTCCCCTCTAAATGATTCAGTGTCTTTTCTTCCACCTTTCTCTAAAGGCTTGAAGAATTAAACTGGAAGTCAGAAGATATTTTACTTGATAGCTATCTTATCTAAATACAGCTTTAGGGGAAAAGTACATCATGCCAGGGAAGCCAAGGCAGCAGAATCTTGCTACAGCTGGTCACATCTACAGTGCAGAACCAAAGACCAAAACACGCAAACTCGTGCTCAGCTTGCTTCATACAGACCAGAAGCAGCCTGCCCACAAATAAATGAGTCTTCCCACATCATCAACCTAAGCAAGATAATTCTCCCCAGACCCCAAAGGCCCTTCTCCCAAGTGATCCTAGATCCTGGTAAGTTGACAATTAACACTAACCAACCCACAGTCAGTTAAGTGGTGGGATTGGGTTCGAACATCACCCAGCTGCTTCCCCCTCTGTGCTGCTTTCTCTGTAGTGTGCTTCCTAGTGCTGCTGTAGCAGAAACCAGGTAAGATCTCAATAGGTAGAGAAGTGATTGTTCATCTTCATGAGCATATGCCACTTGCAAATGGTTTTCTCATGTACTGTTGCTATGATCAGACACACCTGGATATTTCTATGCCTGTATAAATGGGCTGCTCTTCAGACAATGGCTATTATCGGAAGCATTCAGAAATGTACATTAACATAATGTTTGCTAGTGTTTGGGGTCTGCCTGTACCCGAGGCCTTAGTAGTATGTTACAGCTGGTCTGAATCAGTCATGACAGTCTCATGATTGATATGAGTTGGTCATGCTATCCGTTTGGGTTCCATGCCATCTCCTCTGTTGGGGGGAACTAGGAGAAACACCAGAGTTAAGCAGATGTACAGGAAGTGTGAATCCTTGGTGTCCCTACCCATTATTCTTGTCCAAGACTCCTCAGTTATGTTGTGGTTTATTAATAAGACAACCATAGTCTAACCCTTAAACTAGAGGATGATAAAGGCCAGTTTGAAGATGACTAACTAGAAAACAAAAGATCTTAAACCCATAAGGCATTGAGCTGTTGAATCAGTCTCACTGAATAAAAGCTAAGCACCACCTGATGGTTTGGGCTCTTGCTGGTTTCTTGTTTTCTTCTGAAGGCACTCCTAAGGAGAAGCAGCTCCCACAAGCAATTTGGGCTGCCCTCCATGCCTACCACCACTTGCCAAGGCTGCCGCCTCGCTTACCTGTCATACATCCTCTTGGCATGTCACTGAACTGGAAAACACCCTGTAAGACATGCCATTTAATATTTATTTATTTATTTATTTATTTATTTATTTTTGTCTTTTTGAGACAGGGTCTCCCTACAAAGGAAAACAAATTACATATAAGGGAAAAACCCATCAGAATTACAGCTGACTTCTCAATGCAAACTATGAAAGCCAAAAGAACGTGGACCAAAATATTCACAGTGCTAAACTACTTTAGATGCCAACCCAGATTACTGTACCCAGCAAAAAATAGTCAGTTACAGTTGAAGGAGAAAGAAAAATCTTTCATGTTATAAACAAAATGAAAGAATACACATCAACAAAAACCCAAAACATCAGAAAATACTCAAAGCAATTCAAATAACAGAGGAAAGGAGCAACTATCCCTAAGCAGCTAGAGAGAAAAATTAATAAAAGCATAACAGCATAAATACAGACCTAAACCAAGAATGCAAACAAAAAATAAGTTGAAAGGAAACAACACATATCTCTCAATAATAACCTTAAATATTAATGGTCTAAACTCCACAGTCAAAAGACAGGCTGGGAGAGTGGATTGGGAAACAGAGTCCATCTATATGCTGTCTATAAGAAACCCATCTCACCCTCAGGGACAGACTCCAACTTAAAGTGAAAGGATGGAAAAAAATATTCCAAGCAAATGGTACCAAACAGCAAGCAGGAGTTGCTATTCTAATATCAGACAAAATAGACCTCAGAGTAAAGTCAATCAGAAAAGATAAAGAGGGCCATTACATCCTTATCAAAGGAACAATTATCCAGGAAGACTTCACAATCCTAAATATTTATGCACCAAACTCTGGTGCACCAAACTATATAAACACAATTCTGCAGGTCCTCAAGACACAGATTAATCCCAGCACACTAATAGTGGGGGATTTCAGTACCCCAATGAGCCTGTTGGATAGATCAACTGGACAAAAAATAAACAGAGGGACATTGGAATTGAACAATACAATACAACAAATGGACCTCACAGATATCTACAGAAGATTCCACCCAAATATCAGAGAATATGCTTTCTACTCAGCACTTCATGGAACATTCTCCAAAATCGACCACATGCTGGCACACAAAAGAAATCTCAACAAATACAAAAAGATTGAAATTGTTTCATGCATTCTATCAGACCACAGTGCAACAAAGCTCCAAAAGACACCAAATGCTGGAGAGGTTGTGGGGAATACTCATCCACTGCTGGTGGGAATGTAAACTTGTACAACCACTGTGGAAAGCAGTATGGGAAACCCTTAAAAGACTCAAAATGAGCCAACCACTCCTGGGTATATACCCACAAGACTCATCCTACTGCAAAGATTCATGCACATCTATGTTTATTGCAGCTCTCTTCACAATAGCAAAGAGCTGGAAGCAACCCAAGTGCCCCTCAACCGATGAGTAGATAAAGAAAATGTGGTACATCTACACAATGGAGTTCTATGCAGTGGTAAAGAAAGATGAAATCATGAACTTTGCAGGCAAATGGATGGAACTAGAAGCCATTATGCTAAGTGAAGTAACACAGTCCCAGAAAAACAAATGGGGAGTGGTATCCCTCATATGTGGATGCTAGCACCAAATCAGTTGTAAGGCCAACTGAACAATGTTAATGTTACATTTCTTTTTATCTGAAGGCAACAGTGGTGTTATAAGGTAAATTCCTTAATGGGCTCCAGAATTAACCTACCATGTATTTTCAGACTTCGTAATTTTGGTATATGGGTGGAGGGTATGTATGCATATTTTAGAGTAGTATAAAATTAAAGGGAAAAAGGTGTATTTCTTTTTTATCATTCTTACTTTTATTATACATAATTTATAACAACATTATAATCAAGCTCATTCAGAGAAACAAGAATTATAATGGCAGGAGGAATTGCAAATACTCAGTTTTACATACTGAAGATGAATGAATTACCTTCCCAATCAAATGCTGGAAGCTGAGGAGATGGACTGCGGCAGTTTTTATGAGATACTGAACCAAGCATGGTCATTTACTCTTGTAATCCCAGCAATTGTAAGGTTGGTGCAAGAGGACTACCTTGAGTTTGAGGCTAGCCTGCACCACACAGCAAGACCTTGTCATAAAACCAAACAAAAAGACTTTGATCAAACCACAATACAAGCTCACAATTATCCATTCATCTCAACTGCAAGCTCTGCCTACAGTTACCTTTAGATTAGGTGCTTGAATAAGTGTTTAGCTCAATAAATGTAAAAAAAAAAATACAGATTTAAAACATTCACAGAAGTCTCAGCACAGTTATATTTGGCATTTATTTTATTTTTTAAATTTTATTTATTTATTTTCTATGTGTATGAATGTACTGTCTGCATGTAGGTTTGTGCACCCGTGTCGTCCAATGCCACGGAGGTCAGAAAAGGGTCTCGGATTCCCCTGGAACTGGAGTTCTCCTGGAATTGGAGCACAGTTGTATTTTGAAGATTCTACTGCTATGAAACTTGAGTTTGTGGTGCTGTTCCTTCAGACCCAAAAGCTCTGTTCTGAGTTCTCCGGCCTTTGGTGGAATTTCAGGTATTGTCAGGTCAGGCCAGTAGTACCAGTGCACCACTTGGGCCCTGGCGCACATGGCCAGGAGGCTGCTGGTGAACATTTTCAGGTAGGTGGGCCAAGACACGCCCCTGGACTTGGTGGAAGGCTGATGGGGACGGAAAGCAGCAGCATTTCCAGGACGGCTTGCCCCTGGACTTGAGGCCTGGGGGCTCGGGGTGTTACCACGCCGTGGCCCCCTCCCATTCCCACTGAAATATGTGAATTTCTAAACATGTTTTGGAATTAACATACAGATTATTTTCAGTCATCATAATTTTGGTATAGGTGTGACATATATATATATATATACACACACACACACATATATATATATGCATGCATATTTTGAAGCAATACAAATTGGAGGGAACAACAACAACAACAAAAAGACTGGGTCAAAGAACTGACTGAAACAGTAAACTTCCGCCCAAAACAATAAACCTCTGCATAAAAATCTTTAAAAAGACTGAGGAAAAAAAACCGCAAGATATGTATGGCAGAATGCATGAACTCAGGTGAGGTGAGGGGCATAGAAAGGGGAATTCATCTAAATTGGACTGAGAAATGTATGAAATGCACAAAACTTCAATAAAAATATTGAAAATATATAGAAGTAACAAAAAGACATCAAATAATTTTCTCAGTTTTAAAGTATTCCAATGATTAAGAAATAAAATGAAATTTTAATTTTTACAGAAAATATCAGTGAGACAATCAGAATCTGTGGAATATGACCAGAAAGGTCCTAGGAAACTGTCATTCTAAAAGCTTCTAAAGGGAAAGATTGGCTCAAGCAACTTGGTAGAGGATAAGGTGTAGTATTCTGGCTCAGCCACTGTGTGCACTAAATTTTCCAGGAATGCATAAGCATGTAAATCCAAAGGAGATTATACTCTCCTTTTTCTTCTCAGAGGTTTTTCTGCTATTTTGGAAGATCGTGCCACTACTAGCAAGGGCTCTGGTGGCATCCTAATGTCCAGTACTGCATGTCTTCACATGCAAGGATGTGTGACTACTCGTTTGAGCACTGTTGCCTTCCAGGAAAGCATTGCTTGAGCATTTATGGATCAGACTGTGTATTATTTTAATGGCATTTTTACTTCTACTAGAGTTGAACTTCTTTGTGGTGCACACACGTGTATGCATGTTCCCCATGTGTGGGCACGTGTGTGTGTGTACATATGCACATGTGTACGTGTGCATGGGAAGGCTGGGATTTAATACTGGCTGATTTCCTTTATTGCTTTCCACATTATTTATTGAGGCAGAGTCTCCCACTGAACCCAGAGTTGGCTGATTTGGGCTAGCTTGCCAGCTAGCCAGCTTGTCCCTGGGATCCCCTGTCTCTGCCTCCCCAGTATAGGGATTACAGGGTGCCATACCTGCCTCACATTTACATGGAAGTTTGAGATCCAAACTGTAGCCCACAAGATTGCAGGACAAACACTTCATCCACTGAGCCATGTCTCTAGCCTGAATTTCTTTTCTAATCATACAGATTGCATTATTGGTAATGTTACACAATTTCTGTTACTGAAAGGAAGCATTGCATATGTTAAGGCGGGACTTGGTGGTTCAGATGCATAGCCATTCCACCCTCACCTATCTTACATTCTGAGCAGTACTAATCAGTTTTATATTACTATAGAAAGTGCCTGAGATAACTGGGAAGCTTATTTTGGCTCACAGTTTGGGAGGTTTCAGTTCATGTTCTGTTGTGGTAGGCAGCAAGGCAACACCACATAGTTGGGTCACACAGTACAGGAAGCTGCTAGCTTGTAGCTGTCAGAAGAAAGACATAAAGAGATCACTGGGCCACAATCGCCTTCCAGAACTTGCCCTAAGTGACCAAATATCTACCACTATATTCCACCTTTTAAAAGTTTCACCACCCCCCTGACAGTGCTAGGCTGGGAGTTAAGCCTTTAATATATGGGCTTTGTGGGACAATCAAGATCCAAATTAAATTTCCCCTCACTACCTTCCTTTTATCTGTTCTACTACTCCCCCACCTTAAGTCAATCCTCCAAAAGCTCATTTTTAGTTTCTTCGTATCAACATGCTGTAGGGAATGGACAAGCACACTGCCTCATGGCCTGAACATTAAAAAAAAATTTTTATTGTTTTTTTAGAATGTCATATATGAGTGCTGTATTTACATCATTTTCACCTCTCCCTCTCTCCTGTCCAACTCCTCCCTGTCCTTCCTGCTCCATATCAGAGTGTGACACACAGATACATCACACACACACACACACACACACACACACACACAACCTACTCAGTCTGCTCTGTTCAGTATGGCAGGGGTTCAGAGAATCCTCAATGAGCTATGACACAGCATGAAGGAAAGACACCACACTTAATGAGTCTTTCAAGACTGAGGGACCAGGAGGGTCCCTGCTGAGGGAGCAGAGGCCTGAGCTCCTGCTTCACTGGGCACTTATTGCTTTAACCTGCATAAGCAGGCCCAGCAATGTGACTTGTACTCAGTGCAGTCAGTTTTGAGAAAACTCCTCAAGACTTCTAGGTGTATTCTTTTGAAGCAAAAAAATAAAAAATCTGTTTACTACAATGAAAACTAGCTGAGCATAACGGGGCATTGTGACCAGTGGTGTGAGTGTTGTTTCCTTGTATAACTTGAAGTAGGGGCACTGTGTTCCTTGTCTCTCAGCGCACATGTCTCTACAGCTTTTATCACATAGACATTCTAGAGGGGCATTGTTTGTGGTCAAGCATGCTCTCAGCAGAGCTTAGGTAAATCAGTATCTCCATCGTCAGTCAGTTCAGGTAGATCAGTGGTCTCCAACATGAGTCCACTCAGTGTCACTTGTGTGCACATGTGTTTACCGCTAATACTTGGGGTTGGTATCTACCAGGGAACTTGTCTCCGGAGAAAACTGATTCTCCATCTCAGCATCTGTTGATTCTCTGCAGCTCTTTATTTAGGGGTGAGACCTTGTGAAATGTCCCCTGTAGTGGCCATATTGTTAAGGTTTCATGGATGCAACTTCCCTGCCATATCTGGACGTTACTATCTAGCAGGAGGTATCCTGGTCCTTTAGACTCTTATAATTGTTCCATGCCCTCTTCTGTGCTGTTCCCTGAGGTTTAGGTGTATGGGTTATGTTGTAGATGTAGCAGTTGGGACTGGGCACTCCATGGTCTTGTATTCCTGCATTTTAATCAGTCGTGGTTCTGTGTGATTGTCTCCATCTGCTGCAAAAAACAAGAGGTTTCTTTACCTTCCTTACGCAGCAGATGAAGACTAACACAGAAATACACAATGGATGTGCAGAGAACAAGAGGCTGCAGAATGCTTCCACCTGAATAAGACGCCTGTATAAAACTCCTGCCCCCAAAGGCTCAGGGCTTATTGCAGAAGAGCCAGAGCTGGTGAATGAGCACAAGGAAGCAGAGTTTTCCAGACAGGTGGTCAGTTACTCATATAAAATCTCAGCAACGGTCACAACATGCACAAGTGCAATGCAAGCTCAAACCAAACAAAAATCTCAGCACAGACATGGAGAAGTGGGTAAGAACCCCAGCCTTTCCTGAGGAACTATTGGCAGCCAATGGCGGTGGGAGAGAGAGAGAGAGAGAGAGAGAGAGAGAGAGAGAGAGAGAGAGAGTCTCTCCAGTCTCTTTTAAGGATGTGACTTAGTGGTTCACCAGAGACATACTGAAGGACATTTGGGTACACAAATTAGACTGTAGAGTATAATTTATTAAATTGCACATTAAATTGAATGGATAAGGGAAGGTATGGATAGGGGAGGGGATCTACATATGATAAAAATATATTGTGTGAAAATTCAATAAAAAAGAAAAATCTTTGATAATGTGTTTTGTCTGTGGATATAAAGATAAATATTTATAATATATTTGGAGTTTATACTGGTTTAGGAAAATGAGACTGGTGGGTTCTCCTCTAGGACCTGTGGGCTCTCCAGAGATCCAAGGATAGTTGGCAAGATTTATAGTACCTGGCATGGCGTGCCTCTTACTGAGTCGACCTTGTGTTCAATTAGACAGCTGTTCATTACTCCCATGATAAGAGAGCCACTAGTGCACCTTTGACGATAGCTCGCTGGGCCAGGCATTGCGATTCACAGGCTTTACAGCTGGCTAGGACTATTGATTGGATTTCTCCTCTGGCGACTTGCATAGCACCTTCTGATACTATGAAAGCTAATCCTCGGGGAGCCAGCTTCTAGGCCAGATCCGGCTTCAAGTCCTGTGTCCAAAGTGTGTGGTGTCTTCAGACAGGGTCTTACCTTCAAGTTCTAGGAGGCAATCCAGGGTAGTGCTTGCCTGTATCATTTAAATAGCATGCACATATATATTATGTACGTATTTTTAAGTAAGCTTATAAAATATGTTTCCCTGTGGCTTTTCAATCTCTCCTTCCTCCCTCTCCCTCTGTATTACCCTCTCTACCCCAGTTCAAGTCTCCCCCCCTCCTTGATAATGCCTGTGTCCTATTAGCCCTGTCTTTAGAGTGCCTTCTTCCCCATTCCCTATAGACCACATCTACTTTCGAGGTTGTATACTTACTTTCAAGGTTAGCCTGAACACTTCTCAAAGGCCCCAACCCACAGTGATCCCACCTCCCAATACACACATGAAGGCAGTTAAACATTAGCATGGGCTTTTGAAGGGAACATTCAAACCATAACAATAAGTGCTGGCTTATCTTCTTAATCCTAGACTCTCATTTCCAATAGAGTCAGGTTTATTCCCTCTGGATCAACATTCACACGTGAAAGAGGTCATCAGAGCCCAGAACTGGACAGTTCTGACTCAGAGGCACCTTTTACGCACTATTACCATATAATCTCTTCCATCCCTCCTCCAGTCAGACACGTTCTGGTTCTGATTTTCCCTGCCCAGATCCTTCTTCTGCCATTCAACCCTGGTATATCACCCTCACTATTTCCTGCTAGTATGCTTTTCTAAAACATAAATTCTATCATAACTTGTCATCCTCTTCCTTAAATCTCTACAATGTCTTAATGATAAGAATGAATAGGCAAAAGATTTAAACAGGCACCTCACAAGAGAAAATATACAAATGTGCCCTAAGCATGAGAAAGATGCTCATCTTCATTGTTCAGCAGAGAAATGCAAATAGACTGTTGAGAGACCACTTCATCCACTAGGCTGGCTCCATTCAAAAACACTGAACTTTCACAAGGATATGGAGCAATCAGAACTCTCACACATTGTTGAAAGGAAGGTAAAGATACAACCACTTTTGAAAACAATTTTGCAATTTCTTAAAAGTTCCTGTACTACATAATGCAGCTGTTCCATTCCTATATATTTACCAAAAGGTATAGAGGTATCCAGTCACATAAAGACTTCTCCACAAATCTCCATTTGTGGATATTTTGTGTTTGTTATCTGCAATATTTGTGTTATTTGTAATAGTCCCAAACTGAAAACAACTTAAATATCTGTAAAATTATAATATTTCATTATATTTCCATTCAGTGAAATAAAACACATTAGAAAAGAATAAATGAATGAAATATGCAGCAATATAGATTGAGTCTCAAAATCATTATAATGAATGAAAGAAACAGAGAAAAGAGAAAAAAAATCTGACATATAGAAAATTCAAAGTCATCTATACCCACAGAAGGCAGAATAATGATTGAAGGGCATTGTGGGAAGGAGGGACAGAGAGGATACAAAGGAACTTGCAGGAATAGCTGTTTGTCATTTTAATTATGGTAATGACTTCTATGATAAACACACTTGTCAAACCTAGTTAAAGTAGGGGCTGGAGAGATGGCTCAGCCCTTAAGAGTGCCGACTGCTCTTGCAGAGGACCAGGGTTCAATTCCCAGCACCCAAATGGTAGCTAAGAACCATCTTTAACTCCAGTTCCAGGGGAATCCAATGCCCTCTTCTGACCTTGCGACATTGCACAACACAGATGCACCAAGCTGCATGCAGACAGTACACACATACACATAAAATAATAAGTAAAATTTAAAACAACCTAATTAAAGTAAACCCTCTAGGGCTGCAGAACCAGCTCTAGCTAAAAGCATAGTCAAGAGCACTGGCTTCTCTTTAGCGGACCTGGGTTCAGTTTCCAGAACCCACATGGTGGCTAACAACCACCTGTAACTACAGTTCCAGGGAAATCCAACACCATCTTTTGTCTTCTTGGGTGTTTCATGACATGGGTGCACTTATATACATGAAGACAAAGCACTCATAAAACAAAAATTGAAAAGTGTACCATTTAAATATTGTGTCATTCCTCATAGTTAAATGTACCTGTTATAGTTTGTCTTCCATTGCTGTGACAAAACACTCTGACCAACACCAATTTGGGGAGGAAAGGGTTTATTCAGCTTACATCTCCTGGGTCACAGTTCATCACTCAGGGAGCCCAAGGCGGGCACTCAGGACAGGAACCTGGAGGCAGGAGCTGAAGCACAGGCCATGGAGGAATGCTGTTCACTGGCTTGCTCCCCTGGCCCATGCCCAGCCCACCTTCTTATACAGTACACAACAACCTGCCCACTACTCATTGTGGGCTGGGCCCTCCCACACTGCTCGACCATCAAGACAATACTCCACAGATGTGGCCACAGGCCAGTCCAATGGAGCCAATTTCCCAATTGAGGCTCCCTCAACCCAGGTGTTGACACTAAAGCTATCCAGCACAGTACCCCAATAAATTTGTTTTTAAAAATAAATACAAATTCTGAAAGAAGAATTAAAATCCAGTATAGAGACCTGATGCTCCAGCATTTGAGGATTAAGACAGGATGACCCAATCCTGTTAGAAAAATGCCTTCAAAAAGAAAAGCTGGGCGTGGTGGTGCACGCCTTTAATCTTAGCACTTGGGAGGCAGAGGCAGGCAGATCTTTGTGAGTTAAGGCCAGCCTGGTCCTCAGAGTGAGTTCCAGGACAGCTGGGGCTACAGGGAGACCCTGTCTCAAAAAAAGACAAAAAAAGAAAAAGAAAAATGCCTTTGTTATTTGGAGCCTCAGTTCTCTCCTTGGCGCCCTGCCGCACCCCACACTTACAGCCTAGAGCACTTGTAACCTAACCTGCATTCTAATTACTTGTAACCCGCATTCTAATTATTTGCCATTCAGTTTATCTGCCCCACCTCCCCATGGCTGAAAGGTGAAGGAAGAAACATTGAATTTCTCTTCCTTTCCTCCCTCCTGCCAGCAGTGTCTGGCCTCATGGCAAGGCAGGAGAATTGAGAGACTTTGAGATAGTCACAGCAGGAACATTTTGTAGTCTGTGGAAGCACTGGCCCTGCTGCTGATATTTTAGACTTGTGGACAGGGTCAAAGGCAGTGGGGAAGGTTGAGCCTTGCAGGAGAGAATCCCCTTCTCTGTGAATGGAGGGTGGGAGGGTGTGGTCCAAGTCCAGGTAACTCAGGACGCAGGACTGTTTGTAGAGTAGGTTCTCAGAGATGCTTTAGTGGCTTTAATTAAAAAAAAAAAAAATCTTGCCTTCACTGACTGCCATAGAGTAGTTTTTAGAGCCAGACATGGTGGCGCACTCCTTTAATCCCTGCACTTGGGAGGCAGAGGCAGGTGGATCTCTGTGAGTTCAATGCCAGCCTGGTCTACAGTGTGAATTCCAAGACAGCTGGGGCTACAGGGAGACTACAGGGAGACCCTGTCTCAAAAAGACAAAAAAAAAAAAAAAGAAGAAGAAGAATATTTGGATGTTATATATTTTAGAATTCCTTTAGTCTTAAGTGTCCAGACACCTGGGCCAAACTGGATTCAATGCAAACATAACGTGCTCTTGTGTCTGGAGAGCCCAGAGCAGAGCTGGCTTGCACTGGTGCCTGGTGTCAAGACTCCAGAAACACTATCAAGACCTGGTTCTCTGCCTGGAGGCGCAGGGCTTGGCCTGCTCACTGGCTTTCTTCCAGATACTGGCTTTATTTTCAGACAGGTTCTCCATTAGGAGTTACAAGCCAGCTGGACCAGGAACTGATTCTAACAGCTGGAAGAAGAGGCTTCTGGGAACTTTTGATATAGTCCTGATGTTCACTTGAATTGACAAGTATTCTATGCTCCAACCCCAGATCCGGGTCCCTGAGATAGAGAAGGGAAAGGCTCCCTGAGACAGTAGCATTTGACTCTCCCCAAAAGCCTGTCAAGATACAGCCTCTTGGCCCCAGCACCAAATGTGATTTAGGGAAGTCTGAGAGCTAACAAGGTTTGAAGAGACTCACAGGCTGTCGGTATTGGAATCAGCTTTGAGTTCTACTGACAGGGTCAATTGAGAGAAGGGTGCTCAAGATGGGGAATGCCTCCTGTGGCCATTCCCTTTTTTGCATGGTCAGTGTCTGTGTTTGACTTGTCCTGTGAATTCAGTTGGAAGCCATGCTTGTAGGTGGGGCTTTGGGAGGTAAAGGGAGCTAGCTAAATGAGTCCCCAGAGTAGGGAGATCCTGAAGAGATTGGTGGCTTTGGAAGAGGAGGGAGAGGGTGAGGTCCTGCCCTATCCCCCTGTGAAGACCCAGCAGGCAGGGAGGTGTGTACACACAGGAAGGAAGTTTCCTTCCAGGGACTCAACAGGCAGCAGCACTTGTACCTTGGGTTTCTTAACCCTAGAGCCCTAAGAACCAGAGATGTCTGCTGTCTGAGCTGCTCAGGACTTGGTTATTTTGTGCTAATAGCCCAAGAAAACTAGCCCCCACTGGTGAGGATGAGGAGAAAATAGAAATTACATCACCAATGGTACAACTGTTCTGAAAAACTATGGCAGTATAAAATAAACACAGGAGTACGGCACTCCTGGGGGAAATGCACTGCTGACCATTCAGATGAGAGAAAAAGAAATTTGTGTTTGCACATAAATCTGCATATGAGTGTAGTAGCTTTAGTTTAATAGCTACAAACTGGAAGCATTCCAGATGTTACATGTATTCATAGAATATAGATCAGCAATGAGAGGGGTCTGGGGTCTGGAGAATGCCTCAAAGTGTGGTGACTGGAGCTTGGGCCCCCAGTACCCGTATAAAAATCCAGATGGGCTTGGTGGGCCATCTGTGATCCTAGCACTCAGAACTGGGAGTCAGGGAAACCTTGGAGTAAGCTGGCTAGAGAGAGCAGCCAAGTGGCAAGCTCCGGGTGCATAGAGAGACCCTGCCTCAGTAAGTAGTGACTGAGGAAGATATCCAATGTCAGCCTCGGGCCTGCATGTGTATGAGCACCCACACACATGCAAATGCATGCACACGTGTATCACACATACATACACACATGTACACATTTGTACAAATTAGAAATAAAAGAAGGGGAATTTGTAGGGGCAGAGATGGCTCTAAAAAGACAAACAGAAGAGTGAGCCCTTCCATGAGGGAAGCAGACTCTGTCTTGAGTATATCAATGTCAGTATTCTGATTGTATGTCATGTCTGGTTTGGAAAAAGCTGGACAACTGGTTCATGGGATCTCTCTGGATTATTTTTCATTTTATGTGGATCTATAATTACCTCAATTGTTTAACTTGAATAATAAAATATTAAAGCTGTGTTGATGGACTTTTAATGCATAAAGATATAGTTTGTACACTAATAATGTGCAAAAGAAGAGGTAAATAAAAAAATATATAAGAGCAAACTTTAAAAATATTGATGAAAGGATTGGAGCGATGGCTCAGAGTTAAGAGTACTGGCTGCTCCTGCAGAGGACCAGGGTTTGATTCCCAGCACCCACACGGCAGCTGACAACCATCCTAACTCCATTTCCAGAAGATCTGATGTCCTTTTTTACTCTGCACAGATATCTCATAAGCCGGGCGCACTTATATACATGCAGGCAAAACACTCATACATATAAAATAAAATAAATAAAAACATTGATAAAATAATTGGTATTAATTTTATCTAGATATTTGAAGTCAAATAGTCATTAAAATCCCTAGTGTCCAAGAAGAAAAGAGTGAAAAAAATACTAAAAGAAACAAGGAGGTGCTGAGGAAATGGCTCAGTGGGTGACAGAGGCAGGAAGACCTAACCCATGCAAAGCTGGACTCTGTAGCACACGTCTGTATTAATACTGCAAGAGAGGAGGTGAAGACAGAATTCCCAGAAGCTCCTGGGTTCCCCAGAATACACAGCAGTGAACTACAGAAGAGAGATCCTGCCTCAAGGTAGAAGGTGAGGACCAACACCCGAAGTTGTCCTGTCTGTACTCACACACATAAATGTACACACAGATCACACACCATGCATACACATGCACAAAGAGAGAGAAACAGAGAGAGAGAGACAGAGACAGAGACAGAGACAGAGAGACAGGGAGATTAAAATGGCTAAAAAAGGAGCATGTAACACAAAAGTAGGAAGTATTAGAGATCAGGTACATGAATGACAATGAGTAGTCAAATGGCTGACATAACCCTGCATGGCATTTGGCCAGTCGCTGACTGGGTAGGTGATGGAGCATCAGTTGGGTCCATCCAGACAATGCTGGACTCTTCAGTGATTGGGGAAGTCACTCCCACTGCACATGGAGAAGGAAGGACTTGGCATTCGTCCAGTCCAGAGAACAGGAGTAGCACAGGGGTTTTATTCTGTGCAAAAATCAAGTGCTTTGGAAAGACTTGACAGTCAGTTGTTTTAAAGTTAGTCTCAAACTAAAATTTTTAAAATTACCACTTTGCATTATTATTAAGAGAAAGAGGAGCTTGGGAAATGGCTCTGTGCTAAGTGCTTGCTTGCCTAGTGTACACAAGGCCCTAGGTTTGGTCCCCAGTACTGCAAAAATTAAATTATAAAGGGATGGTGGATTAGCTGGTAAAGGCATTTGCTGCCAGCCTAAGGACCCAAGTTCAGTCCCAAGGACTCACAAGGTGGATAGAAAGAACTGACTTCTACACTTGTCCTCCCTCACCAGCATACACACACACACACACACACACACACACACACACACACACACACAGACATACACACACACACACACACACAAATTTTAACTAATATAATAAAATATGCAACAAAATTCAAAAAATAAGCTGAGGCTAGGCATGGTGGTGCAAACCTTTAAGCCCACCACACAAGAGGCAGAGGTGGATCTCTGTGAGACTGAGGCTAGACTGGTCTACATGGTGAGTTCCAGGTCAACTGGGGCTTCTAGGAGAGACTCTGTCTCAACAAGGCAAAAATAAAAAAAGAAATTGAAAATATTATGTACCTTTATGTGAAAAAAAAGCTGAAGACCTTTGTCTCACAAAAGTATATTAGTTAAAGGTACATGATTTCAAGTGAAACATTTGTTATTCTTATATCCTTTGATGTTTCCATTTGGATAGCAGGTGATCCTACCTTGTTGGATAAGAAGTTTCTAATGCTTCCTTTGCTAAGAGAACTTTCTATTGATTTGCCACTGCCCTGTGGCCAGTTGTCAGAAGCCTTTCAACACTGAAAATGTTCAATTCTCTTAATTTTTTAATTTATTTTTTATGTGTATGAGTGCACTGTCTGCATGTAGGTTTGTGCAGCTGTGTTGTGCAATGCTGGGGAGGTCAGAAGAGGGTGTCAGATTCCCCTGGAACTGGAGTTAAAACCAGTTATCAGCTGCCATGCATGTGGGTGCTGGGGATCGAACCTGGGTCCTCTGCAAGAGCAGTCGGTGCTCTTAACCACTACACCATCTCTCCAGCCCCAAAATGTTCAATTCTCTTTCATGTGCCAAATTTGGTGACAGAGAAGGCAGACTGCAGGGATTATCTGTAATAACAGATGACTCATGTGGAGCCTCACCCCCTCCATCCATCCTAAGCACAGTAGGCCATGTATCAGCCACAAGATGCATGGGAGACAAGGATTAATCTTTTTTTAAGGACATTGTATTTGCACGGACATCAGGAAATCATAAACCAGGATGATTTGTGCTGGTGAGCTTCACTGTCTAGTGTTGAGGAAAGCGGCCTTATTTTCTCTTCTGGGCAGCCATCTTGCCAACATGAAGTGGGCAAGGGCTCTGTGACTTCAATGGATTATGGATCAACATTGGAATTTGCTCTGACACTTGCTTTTCAATAATACGAGACAACAAATTTCCTTTACTGTTTGAATCATGTTTTCTCTTTATTGCCAAACAAATACAAAGAACAGGCTTGGGGCATGGGGAGAGAGTGCAGTGATCAAAAAGCTGGCCAGGAGTTTAGAAAAAAGTTGTTAATTTTTTTTCTAGATAATGGCATTTTCACAGGTGTTTAAGTGCCCACTGATCTCTTAGCGCCCCTCGAAAGCTGATGTCACGGGTAACTGTATGGGTGGATTCCACTTAGCCCACCTCAGATGTGAGTTGTGGGTTGCCCAAAGGCCAGTGGACAGCAGTGTCAGCAGGAAACTGACACCTAGATGATAAGTCAAATGGGCCCAATTAAAAATGTTACAGGCAGCCGGGTGTGGTGGTGCACATCTTTAATCCTAGCACTTGGGAGGCAGAGGCAGGCAGATCTTTGTGAGTTCAAGGCCAGCCTGGTCTACAGAGTGAGTTCCAGGCCAGCTGGGGCTACAGGGAGACCCTGTCTTGAAAATACCAAAAAAAAAATGTTACTGAGAAACTTTAATACTGCAGCAGTGACACTGACAGGATGGCAGGTGCAGTGCTGGAGATTGCTCAGTGGTTAAGACCACAGGATGCTCTTGTAGAAGACCTGAGTTTGGTTCCCAGCACCCAAGTCAGGTGGCTGGCTCCCAGTTGACTGTAACTCCATCTCCAGGGTACCAGAGACCCTCTTCTGGCCTCTTAGGGCACCTGCACACATGTGGCAAGAAAAGATGGCTAAGAGCCATCAGGGTGAATTGAGTTGCTCTAAGCAAATACTGTTCAGAAGAGAGTTCCAGGGTCCAGGGGTGACATAGGCCCCTTGCAGAGGAGACACACTAGAACACAGGCCAGATTCTGCTATATTAACACCCCTGGTTCTGTTAGTCCTTGGGTCTATCCGCCACTGTCTCCCTGCCCTACCCTGCTGTTGATTCCTCGAGCCAGCGTTATTCCTCCCACTCCTCATCCGGCCCAGAGAACATCAGATGCAGTCCCTGTCCTGTCTGACTGTCCTTGGATGGCCTTGATTCTTTGTGTCCTGACACTCACCTATAGGGTGCAGTCGCTTCCTTGGACTGTTATCTCTGAGCGGCCTCCCTGTTTGCTGCTGAGACTTTCAGCTGGGTGACCAGCTTTCTGCACCAGGCCCCTCTGTTTTACTACTCACATGGCTTCTATTCCCTCATTGGACCCTGGCTCAGGTAGTCACGAAGCCTTAGCTCAGAGCTGCAGAGGGGTGTGTCAGAACATGCAGCCACATTGCTAGTTCATCTCTGAAGGGTTTTGTCTGTTTGTCTCATATCTAACAAGTGCTCATGCTGTTATTTTCCTGCATTCTCAACATTTCTTCTATTTATGACTTGAAGTTACGCTTCAGCTTATAAAAGGGCTTTCTTGTTTTCTAGTTATTACGTCTTGGCATAATACTTTCCAAAACCATTTTATTATGTTCCACACTTAAAAAGCCACCTGGATATTCCGCCTTTCTAGTCTTTTTGTTAAACTATCTTTAAGCCCCCTCGCATGTTTTTGTAATGTGTAACGCAGACTCTGTTACGACAGAAAAAGTTTCAAAAGACTTGTGCAGCTGGGACCTTTCTGATGATTTCATTTTATAAGTCCTTTGGAATGAACGTGGGCATTAAGAGGCACTAGGAATACAATATCAGTTTAACAAGATTTGAGTGGCCTTATTTTTACAGAGAACTTAACATTTCTAGACCCAGCAATTCCACCAGTGGCTTTCTCTATAATGTTTAAAAAAATGGAATTTAGCAGACATATAAAATGGAAAAAATAAAAAGTTGTCATAAATCTTTTATATTTAAAGTATTTTTCAATTGCTCCAGAAAGAAACAAGATGAAAAAGTCCAGGTGCTGTTTGTTAAAGTAGAGGGACGATGTTCACCATCGACAAGGGACATAAGGAGAGAAACCAAAGCGCGTCGGTCACATGCTGGCCGGGAACTCAGAGAAATCAGACCCATCTGGCCTCTGCACTAAGCGGTGGTGGCAAACTAGCCCAAATGATGAAGACTTCACAGTAGCTAGAAGGCTTCTCCAGACCCTTCCACTTTGGCAGACCTGGGTCCACCCTCATTCCTGCCACCCTGTGCTCTATGTGGATCACAGCAGACAACCTGAGGGCAGGCTGTCCAGCAGGTTCTCCATGCTTCTGGGACTACTTGGGACTATTTGGGCCACCACCATGTTGTCCCTAAAGAAGATTACATGGCCACATTGCTTGGGCTGGAAAAGTTCTATCACAAGGCAGGCATTGAATCTCCTCCGCTTGTGATCTTGTCAGTTTGACTTAAAAAATATTTACAAATATTTGCAGCCTGGATGCTCTCCCAGCATATTTATTTATTTATTTATTTATTTATTTATTTATTTATTTATTTATTTTTGGTCTTTTCAAGACGGGGTCTCCCTGTAGCCCCAACTGTCTTGGAACTCGCTCTGTAGACCAGGCTGGCCTTGAACTCACAAAGATACACCTGCCTCTGCCTTCCGAGTGCTAGGATTAAAGGCGTGTGCTACCATGCTCGGCTACTTTTAGTCATTATTATTTTTATTGAATTTTTTTGATTTTCATACAATATAATTAGTTCCATCCCTTCCCCTCTCTACACCACCTCTCACCACCCCCTGGCCACATTAACGTACTATCTTATATAAATAACATGGCCCAAAGAGTCTGATTTCTGTCCTCAAATGTCCTTCAGTGTGGGTCATCTACAGGTCCCAGCAAGAAGCCCACCCCAGAAAGGCACTGTCTCTGCCCCTCCCAGCAACCTTCAATTGCCAAACCTTCCTTAGGTTGGGTTGAGATTCCTTATGCACTTCCCCATGTCTAGGCTGGGATTTTTGTCTGATTTGAGCTTGGGTAGGACTTGCGCTCACTGTCACCATTGCTGTGAGTTCATTTGAGTAAATGCCTGTCTGAAAGACTGCTTCCTTGTGGTCATCCCCACTTCTGGCTTTTACAATATTTCCACCTCCTCTTCTGCAATGGTCCCTAAGCCTTGAGAGGCAGAAGTTTGAAATAGGTGCAACCCTTCACATGATTATTAAGTATTTCTTTAAACCAGTGGCATAATGGTACCCATTCTGGGTATTTCCAGGTGTTTTTGCTATTATAGACATTGCTCCAGTGATATCCATGGAAATTTCTCTTGAGTAAAATTTCTGAACAATCTTTATGGGATGAATTTCTAGCAGTGAAATTTCAGAGATCTCAAGATTTCAAGGGTATATACATGTTGCATGTTGATAAAATGCTAGTGTGTTCTCAGAATATTATTCTAATTTATGTTCAAACAAACATAAAGTTCATACAAATTATCAGTAGTTCTCTCTAGACTTGGGTACCTTGGTTATTTAACATTAATATTAGAGGAGGAGATTTTTGGCAGTGTGTTGGCTTCTTCCATGTGGTGAGGTTTCTGACTCCTAGGTCACCAGCCTCATTGCCCTAGGTATGGCAGGGGCTGCAAGGAGGGAAGCGGGAGGGAGCAGAGGACAATCCCTGGAATGGCAAATGAACCTGGGAGTTGCGTCAGTGAGCAAAACTCATTTACTGCAGGGGTTTTAAGCACTTATATAGTTTTGTTGGGCTCTTTGACCAGAAGGTGGGCAGGACAGAGAAGAAGCCTATGAGCATTTGGCAATGACTTAAGTTTTTCTGGCAGGAAAACCATAGCACCCCTCCCCCACCCAGGTAAGGTTATGGTTTGCCCCATTTGCCTCCAGAGGACAGGGCAGACATTCCCTCGGGAGGGATAAGCTTTAGGAATACTACTCTTTTTTTATTATTTTTATTTTATGTGTCTGAGTATATTGCCTGCATGTATGTGTTATGTGGTGCCTGTGGAGGTCAGCAGAGGGCATTGGATCACCTGGAACTGGAGTTATAAATGGTTGTTAGCCACCATATGAATTTTGGGAACTGAACCTGGTCTTCTGCAAGAATAGCCAGTGTCCTTTATCACTGAGACATCTCTTCAGTCTCTGAATTAATTTTTAGTAGGCAGCTAAACATGAAAAATTCAATCTGATATACAAATCTACATTTTCTTCCTAGGGTTGTGTTTTCCTAAAATGTAGTTTCACTTTCTTAATCTCACTGTTTACTGCACTTCATATGTATTGATTTAAATACAGAGTTAATTGCTTTATCAAAATAAAATTGCAGTACTGAGTAGACAAACTGCCAAGGAACACACTGATTGTGTTTAACATTTGGAATATAAATAATTTTGGAAGGGGCTGCTGGTCAAAATTCAACATGGATGACAAAGATATTAAAAAGAAAACCATGTGATTATTCTCATGACATATAAACAAAAATAATTGTCTAACTCACACATGATACTAATTATGACTTAACACATATACTGCTACAAAATATAAGATCAATTATAGAGTTTAACTGCTGTTTTACAAAGCCTAGGGAAAGTTTTTAGAAGTCTTCAAGAAAGCTGATGGATGAACTCAGGGGTAGACTAGAGAATGAGTCCTTCCTGCCCTCTTCTCTCTATGTTAGTGCCATTCTGGGACCTTAGAGTCCTGGAAGAAATGTGAAGGCACCCCACTGTGCACCTCTGTCCACTTCCCCCTAATCTTGGTGTCCTCTTGTGATTCTGGGATCCTAAGTTCCTAGTTTTCATTTGACCTGGTTCCAATACTGGTATTCTTCTAATTTTTCTATTTGCATGATTATCTTCCCTTCTGATCTTGACCACTTTGGGTCCTGGATGATAACCTGCTCCCAAACCTGGTCCCGAAGAGACCAGAGAGTTCCAGAACATCCTTGATGAGTTAGAGAGCTACCTTTGACCCTACTGCATCAGATCCAGTCATCTGATTATAATGACTTAACAAGAAGGACTAATGTTTTTCCTCATATATGAAGTAAATGAATTATTATTTTACTGAAGAAGTCAAGGCTTATTTATAATGCCTACCAGTCAGTAACTTATCTTGAAAAAGACAACTGCCTTGTAATTTATTCTTTTGGGGTATATTTGTGCTGATTAGTGAACTACCATTCCAAAGATCATCTTTTCCCCATTTATTTAATTTTAGTAATCAAATGAATCTGTTATTTTTTAATTATTATTATTATTATTGTGTGTGTGAGTAGTGTACTGTCTACATGTAAGTTGGTGCACCTGTGTCATGCAATGTCTCGGAGGTCAGAAGAGGATTCCCCTGGAACTGGAGTTAAAGACATTTCTTAGCCACCATGTGGGTGCTGGGAATCGAAGAGTTAAGAATTAGCAGGATGTTTCTTAGAATACCCTTAGTCTATTAGCAACTGTATAAATTAATTTGATTAAAAATTGATCCAAAAAAGGAAGAGATGCTAGCGTGGTCCTAGCAAACCATACATTACACTGATTTTATTGTAATTAGAACCCACTTTCTATATTTAAATATCAAATATTCTTTCTTACTTATTTAAGAAACACAAAACTTTGAGTACCAAACATTTATTTTTTTTTTTTTTTTATCTTTTAGAGACAATGTCTCTCTATAGTACCAGCTATCCTAGAACTTACTATGTGGACCAGGCTGGCCTCCATCTCATAGAAATCTGCCTGCCTCTGTCTCCCAAGTGCTCAGATTAAAGGCATGCACCACCACACCCAGACAAATTGTATCTTTTAATAACAGATTCATTTGGGGTCGGAGAGATGGCTCAGCAGTTAAGAGTGCTGACTGCTCTTGCAGAGGACCCAGGTTCAATTCCCAGCACCCACTAGGCAACTAGGAATCCTCCTTAACTCCAGTTCCAGAGAATCTGATGCCCTCTTCTGACCTCTGTGGGTATTGCATGGCATGAGTGCACTTACACACATGCAAGCAACACACTCATACATATAAAATGAAAATAATAAATTAAATATTTTTAAAATGTAAGATTAGAGTTTTAGATGATGATACTATATTCCTTTTTTTTTTTTTTGGTCTTTTTGAGACAGGGTCTCCCTGTAGTCCTAGCTGTCCTGGAACTCACTCTGTAGACCAGGCTGGCCTTGAACTCACAAAGATCCGCCTGCCTCTGCCTCCCAAGTGCTAGGATTAAAGGCATGCGCCACCACGCCCGGCTACTATATTCCTTTTCTAAGTGACTTAACTATCTTGAGTTTGTAAAGTTGTGTAAATTCCTGGTTTAAATATAATACATGTAAATAATAAATGCATAAATGCACTTAATATAATATCAATAAATAATAATCCTGATAAATAATAATCTTAATAGTTCTAAAATTTTTACATTTAAATAAATGCCATCCTGTGGAATTTTGGCAACTGATTTCTACTGGTTTTTGGGAAGAGTTGATCTTTAAGAGAGACCCTGGTAGGTCTGACTGACTCCAGTGGATAAACTTATGTTATGGAAGGGACCATTTGGTACCACTGAAACCTGACTCAACAGAACTCTAACAAAAAGACCAGAATACATTGACTCCAGTTTTGGGGGGGGCAATGAGGAGGGGCAGATAGAAGCAGCCGGGTGGGGTCCTAAATTTGACTGAAAGGACTTATGTATGAAATGCATAATAAAAGTTCAGAAAATATTACATAAAATAGACTTCATGGCCCAAAAGAATAATTGGAGGAAGATGACGTATTAATTTAAACTGAGTATGTTATGTTGAAATAGAAATATTCTCCACCAAAACATAAAATTAATACAACTCCAAATTCCAACAATATTTAAAGCTCAGAACAGTATAAAATCAGCTTTAAAATGTAACTATATCTGACGTAGATAAATGAAGATGAAATCACCCGGTAAAATCATTACATGCTATAACACAAGAAAGCTTTTAAGTTATGAAAATTTCTTATGAAATAATGTATTCCCTGGGGCTGGAGAGATGCCAAGTGGTCTAAGAGGTGCCGAACTGTGTTTGCCAGCGGGAGCCCCGGTTCGATCCCTAGCACTCGTTTATAGTGGGCTGAGAATTGTCTTTAACTCCAGTTCCAGGGAGTTAATATTGTTCCAAGACACCCTCTTCTGAACCTTCTGAGGCTTTGCAGACACGGGTGGCACCAACCTACTGCAGGACAGTACATTTCCATTCACATAAAAATATAAATAAAATTTAAAAAGAAAAAATATTATCTCCTCTAGGAAAGTTGTTTAAGATATGACTAGAAATGGCGCCCTAGTTATTAGTCCTGGAGTCTCTTAACAGTGTTTCAAAAGACTAAAGAAACATTTAATTTTGCAACACTAAATAAACAGTTCCTAGTGGCAAGTTCCTTTGTTTCAACCAATGAGATTATACACATATTTACATTCACACGGTAAAAGCATTCACTTTAATTTAATTCTTAGGGGTTCATGGAAAGATTATTAACACTAATTCATAGCATGCATCCATGACTGTATATTTGAAAAACTGTGTGGAGTGTTAAAAACAAAACACTTTAAAATTCTTAAGTATCAAAGAACACCTGAAATTCTGTAAAAATTAAGTGACTCAAGAAGAATTATAAAAAAATGCAGCTCAATATGACATGAACACCAGGGTCTCACAAAACAATTAAAAAGGCAAATGTTGATAAACATAAATAGCATGCTCTGCCTCATGAGTAGTTAGATATCAGCAGTCTACAACAACAGCCTGCTCACCATGAGTCACGTTTAAGGATTGAAAACAGTGTTTTCAAGGCTGTAATTATGTACTGGCAGATGTATCGTTAAAGAATTAGCAATCTTTCTAAAAGTATTCATTTTTAAATATTTCAAATGATTCATTACCTCTCCACAGCAGTCGCCATTGTTAGAATTATATTATATTATATATATAGTGAGTATTAAATATATATGTATGTATATGTATTATCCAGCTGAATGAGAGGAATGAATGACCTTAAAGACAAACATCACAAAGAAAATCATTCAAAAATGTTTCACATAAATGCGAGAATAATAAGAAAAAAGGCAGGCAGAGTAGAAATGTTTCTAACTGTGGCTCTGAGATGAAAAGACAAGAGAAGGGAAACAGAGGAAATATTGAGAAACAAGACTAAGACTATTCTCTAGATTCAAATCTGAGATTGCGGTGGAAAGGTCGAGAACTGGATAAAAAAAAAAATCACATCAATCAATCAATCAATGGGTCAATCCAGACAGCAGCAGTACCAGATCATGAATAAACCTGGACCGTCACAGCACACGTGTAAAAAGAAAAAGTATCGACTTAAAGAGATGCCTTTACTCTTCAAGACAATAATACCAGACAAGCGATGTCTTTTTTTTTGTTGCTTGACCAACCGAGGCAAAGAAGGCCCGGGAGACTCAGGGAATCGACGAAATCGAATGTGCAGAAAGCAAAGCCTATTCCTCACCACCTAAAGCTCTGGCGCACGGGGGAGAAAACCGTCCTTTCTGCATGAACGCCAAAATGCATGATATTTCATAGGCCACACATATCAGTGAGAGTTTTTGTCATCAAGCAGATCTTTGCCAAAGGAAAATCTAAGAGCTTGCTAGAGACAGAAGGAAGGTGATCTCATGTTGGAAGTCTGAGGACACAGGAAGAGTCTTCCACTGACATAGGAGGTACATCCTCAGGATTTGGATTTAGTCTCATGTCACCATCACAATAAAATACAAAGGCAGGAGTAAAAGAGGCACAAACAGGCTGGGGAGACAGCTCAGTGGATAAAATGTTTGCTGCTTAAGCAGGAGGCTCTATGTGAGTTGGATCCCCAAGTGGTGGTACATACCCAAACTCCAATGCTGGGAGGCTGGGGGTGGGGGTGGAAAAGAGGACCCCAGGGGCTCATTGCCCTGCCAGGCTAGAAAAAAGAGCAGGCTTCAGATTCAACAATCCTGTAGCAAAAAAATTAAGTGGAGAGAGATTGAGGAAGAGACTGGAAGTCCACCTCTAACTTCCTCATGTGCACACCAGCATGGACCTGCACGCATATAGATCACACACACATATACGAAAAGGGCACATTACATCTTTAGTGATATTGTTATTGGTCTTTGATTGTAGGTAATGTCGTTCACCGGTTCAAAAGTAAAAAAAAAAAAAAAAGAAAGAAAAAGAAAAGATGGCCAGGCATGGTGGCACACGCCCTTTATCCCAGCACTTGGAACGGCATAGAGGCAGGTGGATCTCGTGTGAGTTCAAGGCCAGCCTGCTCACACTACATGATATCCAGGCCAGGCTGACGTGATGGATGGGAGACCCGCTCAAAACCAAAATAAAATAAAAAGTTACCACTGTACATAAGAGGGGGGTCGACTTAATGAATTCAGTAGTACGTCATAATTATTTTATATGTAGAAAAAGGGAAGAGTAGAGAATGGAAGATATGCAATGATGAGATTACACAAAAGGCTGCAATATGTGTTAAGGGATTATAAAGGTGCATAAGTACTTGATCCAAGGACCTCTTTTTCCTAAGGGGATACCATTCTGATAATGTTTAAGAGACTTGAGACTTTATCAACAACAACTATTGGGTTAGGACGATGCGGAGAATAATAGTGCCTAAGTCAAAAACTTTCGAAATAAAGAAGAACAACATCAAATTAAAGAAAGATAACCCAAACAAAAAAACATGAAGAGGAAGAAAAGGATCATAGAAAGTACAGAAAAAAAACACAGCATGAAATTAGAAACCACATAATGTAAATAAATTGTCTTCGTTGTCTGGCCACATTTAGTCAGGTGTATCCTGTAATAATGAACATCTCTACAAATTTCATGGGAAGCTGAAAGGGAGAAAATGGGAAAATATATTTGACCAAAACACTTAAGAGAACACTGGTATGATTACCAAAATGATACAATATACTTCAGGAAAAGAATTATTGGTAGGGAAAAAACAGGGTCACTTTATAAGTCTGCAAAGTGCAAAGTACCAAGAAAACATGATAAATGTAAACTTGTATGCACCTATCATGTGTTTCAAAATACACACAGCAAAAAAAAAATGTTCTATGTGGTTAGTTTTGGTCAGTGAGATATAAAAAGAACTATAGTGTGCCACAGCTTACGGACTTTACAGACTTTGCCCTTTCCTTCACAACTTCCTTGTTGGTGTTTGGAGTGATCTTAGAGACATCTTCCCAGTGGAGGAGGAGGCTGGGTCGCACGGGAGGGCTACAGAGTAGAGGCCTCCTCACAGACCATAACTGTTGGATGGCCATTGGGATTAGTTCTCTCTTCTGGAAACCACTATTTATGGAGTCTGTTTCTCACACCAGAACCTAATCTCAGCTAATCTGGAGTGAGTTTACTGAAGTCACAGAAGTGACGCTTTTGCAAAGGAAGGGAAAAACAGGCTCATTGCTTTCCTCATCCCCGTGTGCTCCAGAGATATTACTGTAACACTTAGGTAATCAACACAAGAGAAAGGAAGTCGTTCAGTCAAATGGCAAGTGCTGCTTTGTGGCATATGTTTTATTAATCTGTGCTCCACCAAACGATGTGCCTACTCAGCATGGATTACACCAAGTTAAGGAAGGAGGACACAGACCGATTCAGAAGGATTATTGGTTCATTAGTTGCCTTTCTTCCTCCCCTTCTTTAAGCACTTAATATTCATGGAACTTGCCAAGTAGCCCATTTGTGCTTAATATCCGCTATAGGAAATTTAATTGATTAAATGGTTGTATCAAGCTGGAGTGAAATGCATCACACTTTAATTTTCTGTTCTATTTCGGTGTCTGGACACAATCTGCCCGCTGTTCCTTTGAGCAAAACTTGCTTTGTTTTCCTGCATGTTTCAGCAACAAGTCTCAGAAAAGAACTGTTCAAGTACAAAGATTCGCCAGGTGTCAGGGGGATGAGAGGACATCAAAGAAAAGTTTCAATATGNAAAAATAAAAGGCAGTGACCCCACTGAATGCCCTGCCTGATGCCATCTCTGAAGCTAGAAGGTCCAGGCAGATGTTGATTCTTTAGAGCATGTGACCACAACAGTCGCCTCCAAACTTCTTTCAAAGGACATGTGGATATAAATGGTTTAGGATATTAAACTTCAGCTTCTTTAAAATGTGCATAAAGTTGTACACCTAAGAATGCTCCAGCAGGCAGTGCTATCCTGGTTATCCCGTCTGTCTGCCTTGTCACAATCACCCTTCTCCCACTTTATAGGACTTTAAGATATGCTCTAGGCAATGGAATCAACAAATCATTCACCGTAACTCTTAATCTGTTTATTTTCCAATAAAGATTATGTCAAATGGTAAAACTAATTTTCATCACAAGTATTTTATCCATCAGTTAATTATTGGAGAAGGCTAATGCACCTGCCTTTTGCCTCTTTAATAATACTACAGAGTTGAAGGGGAAATACGTCTAGTTACCCAAAGAATGCTTCTTTTCTCAACATAAGAAATCTCCTGTGCTGGCCAGGTTCACGTTTGGGATGGATGCGTGATTTACTGAGCATCTGGAAGCAATTCTTCTAAGATGTCTTCAGTGTTCCCCTTGGTGTTGGGAGACATCACCCGGATATTATTAATCCTGGGTTTGTTTTTCCAAAATATCAAGTCTCATGTTAAATCCTTTATTCTCCATGAGGGTTTCTGGCTAGACCACGAATTTTCTATATCAGATAACGTTCCCTGCATTCCAGTGTGCTTTGCTCCAAATTGCACTTGTTAAAAAAAAATCCAGAATAAGTGTATCTTGATACAAGATTGTTTTCAAAATTTGCTATAATATTCTGTATTCTTACTTAAATAAAAAAGTTTAGAATAGAGAGATTTTTAAGTATTATTTAAAAGATTTAAGATAAATGTCTTTAAAATCTGAAGGCTTTTAGAAAACATTTATTTTTATTTATGTGTATTTTACCTGTATGAATGTATAACCATGTGTGTGATTTCAGGCAGTTGTAATTTGGGTCTTCTTCAACAACAGTATGAACGATTTATTATCTGAAGAGTCATCTCTCAAGTCCCAAAGAAACAAATTTGAACTATTAATTCTGCTAGTCATCCTTTAAACTGTTGTTAGAGGCTGGTATATTATAATAGGAATGATAACCAGATTAGAGTGCATTGCCTGGTATCCAGAGACCAGAAGAGGACATCAGATCCCCTGGAACTGGAGTCATGTATGGGTGGTTTTCAGCTACCCTGTGGGTACTGGAAACCAAACTGGGTCCTCTGTGGGAGCAGCAGGTGCTCTTAGCTACTTTCCTGCCCTTGTATCTACACCTTTACCATGACTTCATGATGAGCAAACAAAAATTCCCCATTGTGTTAGCTTTCTGTTACGATAATAAAATGTCCGAGATGATCTAATTAAAAAGAGGAAAGGTTTAGTTGCCTCACCACTTTGAGGCTTCAATCCATATTCAGTTGGCTCCATTGCGTTGGAATCTATACTGGAGCTTGGCCCCAGTACCCGTTAAAAATCAGATGGAGATTGGCTGGGCCATCGTGATCCTAGCACTCAAACGGGATGTCAGGGAAACTTTGGAGTAAGCTGGCTAGAGAGAGCAGCCAAGTGGCAAGCTCCGGGTGCATAGAGAGACCCTGCATCCAGTAAGTAGATGACTTGAGGAAGATTATCCAATGTCCAGCCTCGGGCCTGAGGTGTTATGAGCACCAACACACATGCAAAGCATGCAACATCGTGTATCAAACATAATACCACACGCAAAAAACTAACGGAATAACATATATAGATATATTATATATATTAGATATAGAGATGATATATGACAAACTCTTTAGATTCCATTAGCTGAAACCAAAACCAATCCAATAGTGGTCACATTAAAATACCGGTCATGGGTGGTTTTGGAGAGATATGCCTTCGCGGTTTTAAGCGCACTGGATGCTCTTGACAAAGGACCCGGGTTCGATCCCCAGCGGCCCACATGGCGGCCCGAGAAAAACGTTCTGAAGCTCCATTCCAGGAGAACACTCCCAGTTCCAGGGGAATTGACATCTCTTCCGACCTCCGCAGCATTGCACGCATGGGTGCACCCAGACCTGCATGCAGACATTACATTCATTCATACACATACGAAAATAAATGAAATAAGAAAAAATTAAAAATTCCTTAAGTAATAAAATACAGTCATATATAAATACACGGACACATACATTTACACACATGTACACACATTTGCACAAATAGACAATAAAAGAATGGGAATTTGTAGGGGCAGAGATGGCTCTAAAAAGACAAACAGAAGAGTGAGCCCTTCCATGAGGGAAGCAGACTCTGTCTTGAGTATATCAATGTCAGTATTCTGATTGTATGTCATGTCTGGTTTGGAAAAAGCTGGACAACTGGTTCATGGGATCTCTCTGATATTTTTCATTTATGATGGACTCTATTAATTACCTCAATTGTTTAACTTGAATAATAAAATATTAAAGCTGTGTTGATGGACTTTTAATGCATAAAGATATAGTTTGTACACTAATTAATGTGCAAAAGAAAGAGGTAAATTAAAAAAAATATATAAGCGCAACTCTTTAAAAATATGATGGAGGGGTTGGAGCGATGGCTCAGAGTTAAGATGTTACGGGCCGCTCCTGCAGAGGACCAGGGTTTGGTTCCCAGCACCCACCCGGCAGCTGGCAATCATTCCTAACTCCATTTCCAGAAATCTGCTGGTTCCTTTTTTACTCGCCCGATACTCATCAGCGGGCGACTTATACATGCAGGGCAAAAACACTCATACATATTAAAAATAAATTTAATAAATAAAAAAAACATTGCTAAAATAATTGGTATTAATTTTATCTAGATATTTGAAGTCAAATAGTCATTAAAATCCCTAGTGTCCAAGAAGAAAAGAGTGAAAAAAATACTAAAAGAAACAAGGAGGTGCTGAGGAAGGAAAGGCTCATGTGACAGAGGCAGGAAGACCTAACCCATGCAAAGCTGGACTCTGTAGCACACGTCTGTATTGATACTGCAAGAGAGGAGGTGAAGACAGAATTCCCAGAAGCTCCTGGGTTCCCCAGAATACACAGCAGTGAACTACAGAAGAGAGATCCTGCCTCAAGGTAGAAGGTTTTAGAAGGTGCAGGGGACCAAAACCGATATTGTTCCTGTTGTTATCGCACACAAATAATGTACACACAGATACACACCCATGCATACACATGCACAAAGAGAGAGAAACAGAGAGAGAGAGAGACATGAGACCAGAAGACGAGGACAGAGAGACAGGGCGAGATTAAACATGCTAAAAAAGGAGCATGTAACACAAAAGTAGGAAGTATTAGAGATCAGGTACATGAATGACAATGAGTAGTCAAATGGCTGACATAACCCTGCATGGCATTTGGCCAGTCGCTGACTGGGTAGGTGATGGAGCATCAGTTGGGTCCATCCAGACAATGCTGGACTCTTCAGTGATTGGGGAAGTCACTCCCACTGCACATGGAGAAGGAAGGACTTGGCATTCGTCCAGTCCAGAGAACAGGAGTAGCACAGGGGTTTTATTCTGTGCAAAAATCAAGTGCTTTGGAAAGACTTGACAGTCAGTTGTTTTAAAGTTAGTCTCAAACTAAAAAAATTTTTTAAAAATACCCTTTGCATTATTCTTAAGAGACAAGAGGCGTTGGGAAAATGGCTCTGGGCTAAGTGCTTGCCTAGTGTACACAAGGCCCTAGGTTTGGTCCCCAGTACCCAAATTGCAATTATAAAGGGATGGTGGCATTATTAGCTGGTCAAGACGCATTTTGCTTGCCCGCTAAGGAACCCAAGTTCAGTCCCAAGAACCACATACGTGTGGATAGAAAGAATGACTTTACACTTGTTCCTCTCACCCAGCCCTACACACACACAACACCACACACCAACACACACACACACACACACAGACCTACACACATCACACACACACACAATTTTTCATATATAATAAAATATGCAACAAAATTCAAAAAAAGCTCGAGGGCTAGGATGGTGGTGGCAAAACCTTTAGACCCACCCCCACCCACAAGAGGAGAGGTGGATCTCTGTGAGGTACTCGCAGGACAACCGCACCCCCTGGTCTACCACTCGGTCGCAGTTCCAGGTCAACTGGCGGCTTCTAGTAGCGACCTTCTGTCTCAACAAGGCAAAAATATAAAAACAGAAAATTGGAAAATATTATGTACCTTTTTGTGGAATAAAATAAGCTGAAGACCTTTGCTCTCACAAAGTAATTAGTTAAAGGTACATTGATTTCAAGTGAAAACATTTGTTATTTTCTTTAATACTTTGATGTTTCCATTTGGATAGCAGGTGATCCTACCTTGTTGGATAAGAAGTTTCTAATGCCTCCTTTGCTAAGAGAACTTTCTATTGATTTGCCACTGCCCTGTGGCCAGTTGTCAGAAGCCTTTCAACACTGAAAATGTTCAATTTCTCCTTAATTTTTTATTTTATTTTTTATGTGTCTTGAGTGTACTGTCTACATGTATGGTTTGTTGGCAGCTGTGTGTGCATGCTGGGGACGCAGAAGAGGGGGGCGGGGGCGGGGGGGGGGACCCGGGGTGGGTGTCAGATTCCCCTGGAACTGGCGTTCAAGACAGTTCTCAGCTTGCCTCCATGTGGGTGCCTGGGGATCGAAACTGGTTCCTCTGCAACAGCCTAGTCGGTGATATTTAACCACTCCCCATCTTCTCCATGCCCCCCCAAAAATTGTTCAATTCTCTTTCATGTTGCCAAATTTGGTGACAGAGAAGGCAGACTGCAGGGATTATCTGTAATAACAGATGACTCATGTGGAGCCTCACCCCCTCCATCCATCCTAAGCACAGTAGGCCATGTATCAGCCACAAGATGCATGGGAGACAAGGATTAATCTTTTTTTAAGGACATTGTATTTGCACGGACATCAGGAAATCATAAACCAGGATGATTTGTGCTGGTGAGCTTCACTGTCTAGTGTTGAGGAAAGAGGCCTTATTTTCTCTTCTGGGCAGCCATCTTGCCAACATGAAGTGGGCAGGGGCTCTGTGACTTCAATGGATTATGGATCAACATTGGAATTTGCTCTGACACTTGCTTTTCAATAATACGAGACAACAAATTTCCTTTACTGTTTGAATCATGTTTTCTCTTTATTGCCAAACAAATACAAAGAACAGGCTTGGGGCATGGGGAGAGAGTGCAGTGATCAAAAAGCTGGCCCGGAGTTGAATAAAAAGTTTGTTAATTTTTTTTCTAGATAATGGCATTTTCACAGGTGTTTAAGTGCCCACTGATCTCTTAGCGCCCCTCGAAAGCTGATGTCACGGGTAACTGTATGGGTGGATTCCACTTAGCCCACCTCAGATGTGAGTTGTGGGTTGCCCAAAGGCCAGTGGACAGCAGTGTCAGCAGGAAACTGACACCTAGATGATAAGTCAAATGGGCCCAATTAAAAATTAGGGAAAGGATCTAAACAGAGAGTTCTCAAAAAAAAAAAATCATCTTTAATCCTAGCACTTGGGATTTTGCCAGAGGGCAGGCCATGATTCTTTGTGAGTGAGTTGAGGGCAGCCTGGTCTACTAAGCGTGCAGTTCCAGGCAGCTGGGCTACAGGGAGCCCTTGTCTGAAAAAACCAAAAAACATAAATTTTACTGAGAACCTTTAATACTGCAAGGCTAGTGACACTGACAGATGGAAGGTGCAGTGCTGGATCGATGATCAGTGGTTTAAGACCACAGGATGCTTTGTAGAAGCAACCTGAGTTTGGTCCCAGCACCCAGGTCAGGTGGCTGGCTCTCTAGTTGGACTGGAAACTCCATCTCCAGGGGCCTCAGAGACCCTCTTATGGCCTCTTCGGGCACCTGCACACATGTGGCAAGAAAAGATGGCTAAGAGCCATCAGGGTGAATTGAGTTGCTCTAAGCAAATACTGTTCAGAAGAGAGTTCCAGGGTCTAGGGGTGACATAGGCCCCTTGCAGAGGAGACACACTAGAACACAGGCCAGATTCTGCTATATTAACACCCCTGGTTCTGTTAGTCCTTGGGTCTATCCGCCACTGTCTCCCTGCCCTACCCTGCTGTTGATTGCTCGAGCCAGCGTTATTCCTCCCACTCCTCATCCGGCCCAGAGAACATCAGATGCAGTCCCTGTCCTGTCTGACTGTCCGTGGATGGCCTTGATTCTTTGTGTCCTGACACTCACCTATAGGGTGCAGTCGCTTCCTTGGACTGTTATCTCTGAGCGGCCTCCCTGTTTGCTGCTGAGACTTTCAGCTGGGTGACCAGCTTTCTGCACCAGGCCCCTCTGTTTTACTACTCACATGGCTTCTATTCCCTCATTGGACCCTGGCTCAGGTAGTCACGAAGCCTTAGCTCAGAGCTGCAGAGGGGTGTGGCAGAACATGCAGCCACATTGCTAGTTCATCTCTGAAGGGTTTTGTCTGTTTGTCTCATATCTAACAAGTGCTCATGCTGTTATTTTCCTGCATTCTCAACATTTCTTCTATTTATGACTTGAAGTTACGCTTCAGCTTATAAAAGGGCTTTCTTGTTTTCTAGTTATTACGTCTTGGCATAATACTTTCCAAAACCATTTTATTATGTTCCACACTTAAAAAGCCACCTGGATATTCCGCCTTTCTAGTCTTTTTGTTAAACTATCTTTAAGCCCCCTCGCATGTTTTTGTAATGTGTAACGCAGACTCTGTTACGACAGAAAAAGTTTCAAAAGACTTGTGCAGCTGGGACCTTTCTGATGATTTCATTTTATAAGTCCTTTGGAATGAACGTGGGCATTAAGAGGCACTAGGAATACAACATCCAGTTTAACAAGCTTTGAGTTGGCCATTTTTACAAGAGAACTTAACATTCTAAGACCAGCAATTTCCACCAGTGGCTTTTTCTCTATAAGTTTAAAACAATGGAATTTAATTTAGCAGACATATAAAATGGAAAAAATAAACAGTTGTCATAAATTTTTATATTTAAAGTATTTTTCAATTGCTCCAGAAAGAAGAAAGAAAAACAAGATGAAAAGCCAGGTGCTGTTTGTTAACAGTAGAGGGTATGTCACCATCGACCGGGACGTAGGAGCGAAACCCAAGCGCGTTCTGGTCACTGCTGGCCGGGGGAAAACTCAGAGAAATCAGGACCATCTGGCCTCTGCCACAAGCATGGGGGTTGGGTGGTGGCAAACTAGCCCAAATGATGAAGACTTCACAGTAGCTAGAAGGCTTCTCCAGACCCTTCCACTTTGGCAGACCTGGGTCCACCCTCATTCCTGCCACCCTGTGCTCTATGTGGATCACAGCAGACAACCTGAGGGCAGGCTGTCCAGCAGGTTCTCCATGCTTCTGGGACTACCTGACATGGTGGTCAAATCAGCTATTTGGGCCACCACCATGTTGTCCCTAAAGAAGATTACATGGCCACATTGCTTGGGCTGGAAAAGTTCTATCACAAGGCAGGCATTGAATCTCCTCCGCTTGTGATCTTGTCAGTTTGACTTAAAAAATATTTACAAATATTTGCAGCCTGGATGCTCTCCCAGCATATTTATTATTTTATTTAATTATTTATTTATTTTTATTTATTTATTTATTTTTGGTTTTTCAAGACGGGGTCTCCCTGTAGCCCAAACTGTCTTGGAACTCGGTCTCTGTACTCAGTCTGGCCTTGAACGCACAAAAGATCCACCTGCCTCTGGCACCTGAGTGCTAGGGGTTAAAGCGTTCGTGCTACCCGGCTCGGCTACTTTAGTTCATTATTTATTTTTATTGAATTTGTTTGATTTTCATACAATATAATTAGTTCCATCCCTTCCCCTCTCTACACCACCTCTCACCACCCCCTGCCACATTAACGTACTATCTTATATAAATAACATGGCCCAACGAGTCTGATTTCTGTCCTAAAATGTCCTTAGTGTGGGTCATCTTTACAGGCCCGCAAGAAAGCCCACCCCCGAAAGGCACTGTCTCTCCCTCCAGCAACCTTCATTGCCAAAACCTTCCTAGGTTGGGGTCTGAGATACCTTATGCATTCCACATGGTCTAGGCTCGGGATTTTTGTTCTGATTTGAGGCTGTGTTAGGGACTTGCGCTCACTGTCAACATTGCTGGAGTTCATTTGAGTAATGCTGTCCTGACATGAATGCTACTTGTGGTCCATCTCCCACTTCTGGCTTTTACAATATTTCCACCTCCTTTTCTGCAATGGTCCTAAGCCTTGAGAGCAGAAGTTTGAAATAGGTGCAACCCTTCACATGATTATTAAGTATTTCTTTAAACCAGTGGCATAATGGTACCCATTCTGGGTATTTCCAGGTGTTTTTGCTATTATAGACATTGCTCCAGTGATATCCATGGACATTTTCTCTTGAGTAAAATTTCTGAACAATCTTTATGGGATGAATTTCTAGCAGTGAAATTTCAGAGATCTCAAGATTTCAAGGGTATATACATGTTGCATGTTGATAAAATGCTAGTGTGTTCTCAGAATATTATTCTAATTTATGTTCAAACAAACATAAAGTTCATACAAATTATCAGTAGTTCTCTCTAGACTTGGGTACCTTGGTTATTTAACATTAACATTATGATGAGGAGATTTTGGGCAGCTTGTGTGTGGCTTCTCCATGTGGTGAGATGTGGTGAGGTTCCTGTACTCCCAGGTCACAGGCCTCATTGCCCTAGGTATGGCAGGGGCTGCATGGCTGCAGGAGGGAAGCGGGAGGGAGCAGAAGACAGTCCCCAACATGGTGATGAACCCAAACAGATACGAAGGCCTGGGAGTTTCATCAGTGAGCAAAACTCATTTACTGCAGGGGGTTTAAGCACTTATATACGTTTAGTTGGGATCTTTGACCAGGAGGTGGGCAGGACAGAGAAGAAGCCTATGAGCATTTGGCAATGACTAAGTTTTTCTGGCAGGAAAACCATAGCACACCCTTCCCCCACCCGTGTAAGGGCTTTAGGTTTGCCCCAATTGCCTCCCAGAGGACATGGGCAGGCAGACTTTTCCCTCGGGAGGGGGGATAAGGCTTAGGAAACTCCTCTTTTTTATTATTTTTTTTTATGTGTTCGAATATACTGCCTGTATGTATGTGTTATGGGTGCCTGTTGGAGGTCCACGCAGAGGGCTTTGGTTTCCCTGGAATTGGAATTAAATGGTTGTTAGCCACCATTGGGTGTTGGGAATCAAACACAGGTCCTCGTGTGTTTCTTTGCACGCCAAACACTGTATTCACTGAGACATCTCTTCAGTCTCTGAATTAATTTTTAGTAGGCAGCTAAACATGAAAAATTCAATCTGATATACAAATCTACATTTTCTTCCTAGGGTTGTGTTTTCCTAAAATGTAGTTTCACTTTCTTAATCTCACTGTTTACTGCACTTCATATGTATTGATTTAAATACAGAGTTAATTGCTTTATCAAAATAAAATTGCAGTACTGAGTAGACAAACTGCCAAGGAACACACTGATTGTGTTTAACATTTGGAATATAAATAATTTTGGAAGGGGCTGCTGGTCAAAATTCACAAATTGGATGACAAAGATATTTTTTTTTACAACAACAGAACAGAAACCATGATTGATTATTCTATATGACATATAAACAAAAAATAATTGTTTTACACTCCCACATGATAGCTATTATGGACTTAACACATATACTGCTACAAAATATAAGATCAATTATAGAGTTTAACTGCTGTTTTACAAAGCCTAGGGAAAGTTTTTAGAAGTCTTCAAGAAAGCTGATGGATGAACTCAGGGTAGACTAGAGAAATGAGTCCTTCTGCCCTCTTTCTCTATGTTAGTGCCATTTCTGGGACCTTAGAGTCCTTGGAAGAAACTGTGAAGGCACCCCCCGCTGTGCACCTCTGTCCACTTCCCCCTAATCTTGGTGTCCTCTTGTGATTCTGGGATCCTAAGTTCCTAGTTTTCATTTGACCTGGTTCCAATACTGGTATTCTTCTAATTTTTCTATTTGCATGATTATCTTCCCTTCTGATCTTGACCACTTTGGGTCCTGGATGATAACCTGCTCCCAAACCTGGTCCCGAAGAGACCAGAGAGTTCCAGAACATCCTTGATGAGTTAGTGAGCTACCTTTGACCCTACTGCATCAGATCCAGTCATCTGATTATAATGACTTAACAAGAAGGACTAATGTTTTTCCTCATATATGAAGTAAATGAATTATTATTTTACTGAAGAAGTCAAGGCTTATTTATAATGCCTACCAGACAGTAACTTATCTTGAAAAAGACACAACTGCCTTGTATTTTTTTAACAAAATTTTTTTTTTTTTTTTTTATTTTTTAAATTTTGTATATAAAATCTGTTGATTTAAATTTGATCACAGCATGCTTGTTTAAGATGTAATAATTTTACTTAAAGCTCCTTGTTTAATGATTAGAGATTGTTAGTGGGGGGTGAGGAGTGTATGGGACCTGGACGGGGGGGCACCCGTGGCATGCTAATGGCTGAGATCAGAGAGGCTGCCCTGGTGGAACTGAGGGGGTGAAAGACAGGGCTCGCCACCCAATCGGGGGGGTGCGGGGAAATCGAAAAAGAGGGAAGAAGGAGCAGGATGGGTCGGAGACGACCCTGCAGGCGAGGAGGCAAAACGGGGGGAATGAATGTGGATGAAATCGTGAGCCAAAATAAAGGAAGAGATGCGAGCGGGGGCCAGAGGCACGAAACACCGACAGGACATCGGAGGGGAGGGGAATGAGAACCGACTTTCTAGAGTTAACGAGCCAAAGATGCGGGCGGACGGAGGGAAGAAAACACAAAAACTGTGAGGACCAACCATGGAGCTGGTGTGGTTTTTATTGTAGAGACAATGGAGAGGATATAGTACCAACGATAATTAGAAAGTACGATCGCGGAAAAAGGATGGGACGTACATGCTCACGTTAGAACTGCCAGACATCTCGACCAATGCTCAGATTAAAGGCATGCACCACCACACCCAGACAACTGTATCTTTTAATAAACCGATTTCATTTGGGGTCGGCTGAGAGAAGAGATGGGCTACGCAGTTAAGCTTTTGCTGCCTCTCTTGCAGAGGACCAAGGTTCAATTCCCCAGCAACCCCACTGGCAAAATAGGAATCCTCCTTTACGCCAGTTCAGAGAAATCCTGATGCCCTCCTTCTGACCTTGTGGGTAGGGCATGGGTGAGTGCCTGACACACATGCAACGCAACACCGCACGACACTATAAAATTGAAAATATAAATAATATTTTTAAAATTTAAGATTAGTGTTTTCGATGATGCCATTCTATATTCCTTTTTTTTTTTTTGGTTTTTTGAGATCCGGGTCTCCCTACAGTCCTAGCTGTCCTGGAAATCCTCTGTAGACCAGTGGATGGCCTTGAACTCACAAAGATCCGCCTGCTTCTGCCTCCCAAGGCTAGGATTAACGGCATGCGCCACCACGCCCGGCTTTACTATATTTCCTTTTCTAAGTTGATTCGCTACTTCTTAAACTATCTTAGTTTGGATCAAGTTTGTGTTAAATTTCCTGGTTTTCTCAAATATAATAATGTAAAAATATAAATAAATGCATTTAATATAATATCAATAAATAATAATCCTGATAAATAATAATCTTAATAGTTCTAAAATTTTTACATTTAAATAAATGCCATGAAATCAAAGCAGTTTGTGTGTGTGTGTGTCGGGTGTGTGTGTTGTGTGTGTGTTGTGTGTGTTTGTCTCTTTTGAGACAGGGTTTCTCTTTAGCCCCACCTGGCCTTGGAACTCATTATGTCGACCNGTTGGAATCTGCTGCCTACGTGGAACAGAGCCGAGCAGCCGTCGGGGGCAGGCGTCAGGAAAGCCAATCACCGTCAAGTTTTCTCTTGAGGCGAAAAAAAAACAGACCAGAGAGAGCCGAACCGAATGATCTCATGACCTCCCTCTTGACACAGCATGATGGGCATGTATAATCCCGTCTCACAAGCCTCGGCTCTTAAATGGGTCCATGTTCCTGGCCCCGAAAAGTGCAAGCTCCGGTGATCAAGCCTTATCAACCTACGAGCCCATTTGATTGAAACGTTACGAACCTAGCCCAGGCATAGGTGGCCGCACGCCTATCCCTAGCACCCGGTGGGACGGCAGTGAGGCCAGACGGATCTTTGTGGGAGTCTCAAGCCAGCCCTGGGTCTACAGAGTTGCAACTTCCAGCACAGCCTGGGGCTACAGGGAAACAAAAAAAAAAAAAAAAAACACCAAACAAAAAAAAAAAAAACAAGAAAATGTTCAAAGAACTATACGGTACGAGTAGGCACCTCCGCTTAATTGTTGACCGTGGTCATTTTTGACATCAGGACTTTAGAAATGCTCTGGTTCGAAAATGGTTGCCACACACAGAAAAAAATAACTCATTGTCAGCGCGTTAGCCATTGACCCTCCCCAGCTGTCAGGAAGACGGCATGGAGAGGCAGAACGCTGCAAGCATCCCTTTTACCCCTGAGCCATCTCCTCCCAGTCCCTGAAATGAGTTCTTGCTGAGACGCTGAGAGGCATTGTTGTGCAGTCACCACCTTGACGGTGGTGGTAGCAGAGGTACTGAGGGCGGGGAAGGCAAACCCGTGTTTAGAACACACACCATTTCTAGTAAGGAGCAATCTTTTTGCTACCTCAAAAATAGAAGAGCCATGGTTGTCCTTGACCTGGTAACAGAGATTGCCTCTGCTTAACCAGTTGGAAATCCTGTGCTCCCGTAGACGTGGGAGAAGAAGAGAGAAGGGAGAGAGGGGAAGGGAAGAGAGGAGAAGCCTAGCGTACCTCATCTACAGAATGGCTTTCTATTTTTTTTTTTTTAATTTTTTGAGGACAGGATGTCCCTGTAGCGTTCAGTTGGCCTGAACACTCACTTAGTGTGACGATCCAGGGGCTGGGCCTTGAAGCGGTCACAGAGACCATCTTGGGCCTTCCATTCACTGGTCAGTTTGGTCACCGCTCGTCAACCAAGGCCGTAAGCGAACCGAGAAACACCTAGCCGGAATAAGACCACTCCAGGCAATTCGTGTCAGAGGCGGAAATTCGGACACTGATTTTTCAGTACAGGGTATATAGGACACTTCTACCAATCTGCACAGAGAGCAACTGAGCGCATCCAATCACCGAAAAGGTCAACTTAATCACGCAGTAATGTAGTCCTCAGCCTGACACATGCTTCTGTAGATGTTTACATGCTGTTTACAAGTTCAGTGCAGGAGGCAGCTAATCACGGTGGGGAGGCTGCATGCAGCTGTTGCCAGGAAGGGCCCCATGTTGAGTCTTGCCAGCAAGGAATTCAGCAACGTGGCTTACTATTCAGGCCTGGGAGTGGCCTACAGAGATCCGCCTGTGCCTCTGACTCCCCCAAGTGCTGGGAATCAAAGGTGTGGTGTGGTGGGCCCACGCCTTTAATCCCAGCACTTGGGAGGCAGAAGCAGAGCGGATCTTTGTGAGTCTCAAGGACACATACTGGTCTACAGAGGATTTCCAGGACAGCTAGGAACTGTAGAACCATTAAAAAACAAAAAAAAAAAAAGAAGACAAACAAAAAAAAAAAAAAAAAAAAAAAAGGCGTGCAAGCTGCCACGCCGTGGCCTCAAACAGCTTTTTCTAATATTCAAAATCAGATCATACCACACTCCTACCTTCGTGCCGAGTGTGATGGAATATACATACAGTGCTCAGCCCGTGGAAAGGTAGAGCCTCAAGAGCAGTAAATTGAAGCCGATTACCCGGATACTTTGAAAATTTGTGTCTTTATAAACAAACTCCGAGCAGAGTTAGGATTGTCCCCGTGTCAAGAGTGACTTATCGTATAAAGGACCTGGGGTTAGTTCCCAACACCCACATGGTGATTTCACGATCTTCTGTAACTCCAACTCTGGGGCATTCAACACCCTCTTTGGTCTTCCATGGGCACTGCATATTACAAGACGGATCATACATAGTAAAATAAAATAAAAAATCTTTTAAAAAACTCACAAAGGAACGGAAACACAAGAGGGATACAAAAAAAACGCCCTTCCCAAAACTGTTTTTTTTCCTTGGCCCTGTCTTTGACTTGCAGCGTTCGTATGGGGTTGGTAAAGGGCTGACTTATTATAATCACGAACTCTCTCCAGGCTTAGATTTAGCTGGGTGTTTGAGCTTCATTCACCTTTGTTTCTTCTTTGCTTATCTTTGCATGCTTATCTATGACACTGACCTTTTTTTTTTTTTTTTTTTTAATCTCTTTCAGGATCCTGAATAGAGTTTACTGGACTCTAGTAGTTGTTTGGGACAGGGTTTGAACTGGATAACACAGTTACACCAACAGTGGTGCCCAGCACATGCTGGTATAGAAATACGTTCATTGAGCGAATGGGTGTCTAGGTTTGGCTCTAAGGAGAAGGAGCCACTTCTCTTCCACAACATGAGGCTTTGTGTGCTGTGTAATGCCTTAGGTCACAGGGAGGCAGACTAGCCGGATCCTTTTGATTCTTTGTAAGGAAAGGCAGGACCTGGTGGATCTGATGTTGAGAAGGTCCTAACACTTCATGCAATTTCTTCCCATCCAGATTCCTATTTGAAATCTCCGAGAACCTCTACTTGACCAAGTCTAAATGATCTTACTTCTACTTCAGTGCCAAGCTGTCTCCCTCTTGGCTGAGAGTTCTGGGGTGGGTATCGGAGGGGGTGGTGTGAGGACGTGGGGGGGGGTGCTGTGTCGGTGTGTGGTGGTGAGTGCCGCTGGGTTGTGGTCCCACTATACGCATGAATGAGTCTGTTGAAATTTTCTTATATTCACTATGCACAGAGCCTAGAAAGCTTTGCGATGGTGCCTCCTTTAAAATTTTTAGATGTGTGTTTGTGTGCGTGGTTGCTGTCCAAAGCTTTTTTGATTTTTGGTGGTATCGTCTATTTATTAATTAAGTTTTGTGTATGAGTGTATTATGCCTGCATGACTAAACGGGTTTTATACCAGTATGCAATTCCGGTGTGAGGGCAGACAGAGAGTGCATTGAATCCCGTGGAACTGTAGTTACATGGATGGTTGTTAGTCTTTCACGGTGCGTGACCAAACCGGTCTGTGTCTTCTGCAATAACAGCCAGTTCCCATAACCACTGGGCCATCTCTCATTCCAGCTTCCCTGCCCCTTTTAAATATTTTACCGATTATCTGTGTTAAAATCTTAACCCTGGACCTGTGGGTGGTGGAGCCTTTGAGTGGACATAAGGCTCATTGTAGAGAGTTAATCAAATTAAAATGAGGGCAGATGGATGTTAGCCCTCTTCCAATAAGGACTGATCGTCCTTATTGGGAAGGCAGGAAATTGTCACAGGGGGCCCGCGACGCACAGGAAGAACAGCATAATGAGTGGTAATAGAGCCCTCCATCATTGAGCCAAAGAGAAAAAATCCTCCTGGATCCCTCCCAGAGATACCCCAATCTACGCATCGAGATTTCTTGGGTCTCCAGGCCTGAGAACTTCAGGACAGTACCTACTTTCAGTCTGTTTAAACCCCCGGTCTGTGGGGAGCCCTGTTCGGACAGGCCTTAACCCAAACTCCCACAATCAAAAGATCTCTGAAGTTTACTCTGACCCAGGGCGTGGCCAATGGGCTGTTGTCAAGGGAAAGCATAGCTAGCTACGGTTAGGCAAGTTCTTTTCAGGAATCCTCTAGAAGATTCTTCTCGTCCGCATATGCTGCCACTGGGCCAAGGCTCAAGTGTGTGCTTATGGCGAAGGCCAATCTACAGATTCCTAAGTGTGTGCAGGTAGGTTCTTTTGCTTAGGAATTACAGGCGTGCTTAGGAATCCTCAAACAGGGTTCTGCCAATCTTATTCTAAGAGAAATGCGAGCCCTGAGTTTCCAGTGAGCATTGGTTCCAAGTGAGTGTCAGGGAACAGTTACCAGCATTTTCTTATCCAACGATTTCAGGGATTGTTCCTGTGGTGGTCACCCTTCTGCATCTTAGGGACACATAACTGAAGGAGACAGCATTTTCCTATTTCGCAGGGGAGGGTGGAGACAGGATGGGCAAGACACAAATTGGACGGACGACTGACCCTTCTTGGGAATAACCTAGGCAGTTAGCGCGGAGAAGTAGTGACTTCCTGTAAGGCGTAAGATCAGTATACTTAAAATATTCCGACCCCTGCAGGAAGCTTGAGGCTCAAAATAATGTTACAGAAAATAAGCCCAATATTCAAATGGTTTCAAAAGGCTGATAACTCTACCTAACCTATCTGCAGGGTCCTTAATGATAATTCTGAATTTGCCTCTTTTGATTTTTGCGGGAAGGAATCAATCTTCAGGAAGTTGCTAAACAGTCGGACCTTAAATTACCCTACATGTCGCTAAATAGTTCCTGATCATTCCCGTCTCTTTGGCTCTCGATTCCCCCAGTTGGTCTTTTTTCCCTCTCAAGACTACCCAGCAGCTCCCTTGTCCGGGCCAAGTGGTGCTGACTCGGTAGTAGTCAACGACCCAGTCTGGCAGTAGTATGGGTCCGAGTGTAGAGAGAACCACCCCCCGATGAGGTGTCCTTGTTCGCGGGCAGGTGGGTCTACGTCGTGGTAAGAGTCAGAATTGGAGGGGGTTGGGACAGCATAGTCTCCCACAGTTTAAGAACCTTGTGGGCCTTGCCAGGAGCGACCCTAGTCTCGTTCGAGTACCATACTACCAGAGGTCCTCACGGATCCAGCACGTGTAAGCTGCCAGGCCGCTTCTGAGGTATCAGCTCGCCCCATTCTGGCCGTCTGCGCCTGGGCACCCCAGCCCAGATGGTGGGTTGAATTGCGTCCGTCGCGCCCGAGCATACTTATAATTTAAGGAAAATAAAATAATTCCTTTAAAAAAGTCCATTGACTTTAATAGACAAACGGGGAAGGCACAAGGCATTTACTATAAAAAGAGGAGGTTCGCAGCGAGACTATATCGCTGGGCAGGTTCACTCTGCCAGATAAGAGTGCGCTACCGATATGATTACTGTTAGGTGTAGGGAAAAAGCCTCCAGAAACGCCCTGTGAAGCCTCGGAGCCCCAGGTTGGGCTGAGGCTGTTGAGGGTGGTTCTGACGGCGATGCGTTAGTCTAGAACACATGTTCTGGAAGGCGCTGTTGGCACTACGGAAATAAATGCGCTAAGGACTTTCGTCTGCTTTCCTTCCTCTTCGCGGTTGTTGCTCGGCGACATCACCTCGGCGTCCATCGGCAACTGTCCCAGCAGCCTGGTGAACGGAGGTGCCGCAGGATTGACCTTCTCCAGCTCGGGCTGCAACGGACGAGCCGATGGAATCCGGTTATCCAGGCGGGATGACGACGTTAGGCGGCTGCTGCGGCGTCAGCGCGACGCCGGGCAGGCCGCGGTGACGGCTGATGCGGCGCTGCACGGGGGGCTCGTGTGTGTGGGGGCCGAGCGCAGGGAAGGCCGGTCAACCGGCCGGGGTCTGTGTGTCTTAGGCGGTCTGTTTTTGCCCTAGCACCGGCGGCGGCGAGCCGGCTGGCGACCCGAAACGCTCTGCCTAGGGTAGCAGGTCCGCCGCCGCTGATGGGCGCGCACCCTTAGGGCCGCTCGTGGTCGCCTCTTGCCGTCCCTCCGCAGGGTCGTCCCCGTCCCGCCTCCGGGTCTCCCCAATGCCTCGTCCGAGGTGCCGGCTGCGCATGTAGGTGCCCGCAGTCTCCTACCCTCCCTTCCTCTCCAGCTCTCCGCGCTCCCGCCCCACCTCCTCCCCCAGCAGCGCGGCTATCCCCGTCGTGTGCCCGTTCTTCACCTTCTGCTCGGCCTCTGGCGTTCGCCTTGGCCTTCCCCACGCGCCCACCTCTTTCCACCCGGGACCTCATCCACAGAGCGCCATCCGCAAGGCCTCGGGAGCCACTTGTGTCTTCACACCAGGGTCACGCGCGTGTCAAGTCAGTTCCACGGATACGGGCAAACGAGTGTGACATCTGGTTGTGCTGGGTTTTTATTAGAGATAGTTGCTGTCGCGTTCCTTGTCGGCACCTGCATGCCTTGTCGCCGCAGATGTTGACCACTCGGAGGATTCCAAAGCCTGCCTAAAGGAAAATTAACTTTGTGCCTCCCCTCCTGGCGCGCCAAGGGTGGTTAGAGGGTTATGCTCTATGTGTTACATTTGGTAGAAGGTAGCTTGGAACCCCAGCGGAAAAGGAAAAAATCGTATTGGTGATGCGTTGAGAACAAGGATCTTGTACATTGTGCATTAAGATCTGATACGGGCAGTATATTATGTGTCTTATATATTTTCTCTCTCTATTAATAATATCGGTAAAAATTAATCAAGAGATGTTTTATGTGTAGTTGTACGAGGGATTTATGGTGGGCAACAATGAAATTTTATGGGTCAGATACAGAACTACATGGAGGCGGAACTCGGGGACCTGTCGTGCCGGTGCGTGCGCGGGCTGTGGTGCGCTAGAGCCACCCGTTCTTGTCGAGTATATGAAAGATGTAGAATGGAGCATCGGTGTTATTTCGTTGTGGGTGGCTTCGACGAGTAGTGCGATGTGAGCTGGCGTTCTGCTCTATGGTGTGGGAGGACTTGTATGCGTAGCCGCTGACATTTCAGCAGCGACTGCAACTTAAGGAGACTAACCTCCTGCCCAGCATGGCGACACACGCCGTGCTGTGCGGATAGGGTTGGATTGTGGGCTTGAAGCCGCTCCAGTGGACCTGATGTGACAAAGGAAAGAAAATGTAAAACTTCAACTTAAATGTCTCACAGTCGCATTACAATTTTCCATAAAATAGCGAATGATACTCATCTGAGGGCGCGGAAAGAAGCTTTCTATCGTGGTCAATGGTACGAATCCGAACAGGTGGCTTCTATATAAGCTCTGGTTATTCGTTATCCTAAATCCACCGATATGCTTCTGGGTAATTCTAAAGGCTTGACCCGGAATTGGCGATACGTGCCAAGCTGACTAAGTTGCGAAAACAATCAACGATGTAGATTTCAGATCAGTTAAACCGAAGATACGGGCGAAAGTACGAAAGCAACAGGCGATTGGTTGCGTGGACGCGCCAGAGGCTGGGCAGCCAAGGTTCGGTGGGCATAAGAGCGGTCTTACGGGTTGACATCTCTGTTATTATGACGTGCAGGTCTCGTGCATCAGCCCTTTGCTGGCTACAAGAACCTTTCTGGATTTAGAGACTTTTAGTATATAGGCTCACCCTTTCTATACTTTATTTCCAGACAGGTCCCAGCACGCCAATACAGGGAAAACTTGGTCATGAGTCAGGCATTTTGAATCGCACTGCACACCTTCTAAAAGTAGTGACCCGCAGTGCTTATTGACTATGATAGTGAAACTTGAGGTGAAGAACCAGAAGTTTTACCCATGAACAATGTGTGGCCATGCGAGACCAAAGTGAAGTGCGATATAAGATGTTAAGAAGCAGTAGAAATCGTCACAGAAGGATGGAAAATAAAAAATGTGCTGAAGCAATCTACAGTGCGTCCCGCTGCTTTTGTGGACTAGGTTCACTAATAATCGTATCTACTAAGACTTCTTTGACTGATTGCGCTATTCTAGGAAACACTAAAATCTGATTCCCACAGGAATATTTCCAGCACACGCGAGACACACACACATTGAGGTTTTTAGTTCTTGAGAATGAATCATTGCATTACTGTGGTGACAGTGGTACGGGAGTTGGTTTTTCGCCAGTGGGAGCCGAAGCGGCCCTCAGTACCAGAAATAGGAGCTATGTCACTCTTTACTTTTGTTAGCTGTTCGATTCCCAACAGTAACACCATCGACACTGCATCCAATATCTTTTCTACTGTTAATCATGCTCCATAGTTACTGTTCTTAAAATGACAAGAAGGCCCTGTGTAAGCCCCGTCTGTCACGGCTGGTAGAACTGCACCTTTTGTTAATGACCTAGTGCAGGAGGATGTGAAAGAATGAGGCCCACCAGGGCAACCTGTGACGGGCAACATTGAGTGACGGTTGACTCTGTGACGGTGCTAGAACGGGTCGTGGAGAGTGGCTGACTAGGAGAGTAGAGGGAAAATGCACTGGTACGGGCCGTACCCCACCGACTGCATCGCCCTGAGCTGGTCCTGAGATTAAGGTGAAGTATATGGGTCAGCGTATGGTCTGGGCAATAGCCGCTGCAAGATCCCATACTCACCATGAGGCACCAAGAACCCAGCAAGACGCAGACGACGGTCGATCGTCCCGCGAGCGAGCCTCGGCAGGGCATGGCGCAAGCGGCGAAAGCCGGTCTGGAATCTGGCCAAGATGTGGCATCAAAGATAAACAGAACGGTCAGAGACACCTCCAGCACTCCAGGCGCGACAGCGCGCAGACAAGGCCCGCCTCTTATGCCTGACCTCCGCGCATGCACGACACGGTGGGTAGTGCACAGACCGCAGTCGGCAGGACCAGTACACTCACTACACATTACAGAGACATAAAAACAACAAACAAAAAGTATCACGAAGTCCAACAGGATCAATACAAAATATTAAGGTCGTTCGTTAACACAAGCCTGGTCTGAGGGCTTTTCCCCGCTATGCCACTGACACGTGCTGCTCTCATAAGGCAGCGAAGAGACACATTACTTGCTCAGAGTAACAACTTAAGCGGTGCATTACAGTCTTGTATAAGGAGATATAAGTCATGTCTCACAGTTGTATATAGGACTAGGCCAAAATTTAGGTCACCATTGGTTAAGCAGACAACACGGCCGAGGAATGGCATGGGATTAGGCGGGGATTCGCGCGGAATACGTGCTGGAATTACATAAACCAGCGAGAATCACCTAGACCTTGGCTTACTCATTCGGAACCCTGACAATGAAGCTGCCAACATCTGGTATATAGGAAAGAAAAGTGGCATCTGGCTAAAAGTCAGAATAACGCCAGCGAAATGATTCCGAAGGACAAGTGCCTTCCTCAGCTGCTGCAGATTGTTCACCTGTTTAACTTCTATTCCTTCCAGAATAGAAGGCAGAGAGGGTGGCGCGGCAGAGAAAGGTAACCTCAGAGAAGACCGCCAGGACTCCAGTATAGTGGGGACGCAGACGTGACGGACCCTTGTCCGATCAGTGCCTAGCACCATGGTGAAGTGGATCCTATAGAAAACGATTTACGACGTGAGCACAGGCGCTGGACGAGAGGTGAGGATCAGGGCAGGTAGTCCAAGTACACAAGGTGCACCATACGAACCGACACCATTTAACCCATGCGAACAAGACGGGATCCGCACAGGATAGAAACTAAACGATAATTCTGACTTAGTGTTCAAACTCAGCGGACAGCGGTCCTCTACCCGAGAGGACTTAGGGAGCGATGTTCACCCGGGACGCCCAACACGTCGGGGTGGGTGGGTGTTGCTGCGAGGACGCAGAGCGGCACACTCGACCAGGCTTGCGACTTTCTAGGAGCGAACCGGGCCACAGCATGCAGAGTAGCGCACGGAGACGCTGAATCGATTGTCTGACTGGTGGTGTGTGTCGTGTGGGTTGTGGAGGATGGTGCAGATGGCATGCTAATAGACTGTTTGCGTGATGGTGACCAATAGGGTTGGATGTGAACACCCATATGGCAGGTTGTGCCAATGCGCAATGCAGAGTCCGTACCAGAAAGAGGAAGAGGGACGGAGTAGCCGACCTGTCATCCCCTGACACGACCTGGCCGGCGGAGGTTTAAAAGTGAGGGGCCCTAAGCCATCTCTCAGCGCTGCCACCACTCTAGGAGCACATCTCTGCAGATGGGGACGCTTACAGAGTGCTCAGAGCTGCGGGAGCACTCCGGAGACGGGACCGAGGGTCCTCTGCAAGAGCGTATGCGCGATTTGCTCAGGCGTGTGGAAATCTGAACCCGACATCTGAACGACGCGATACTCTCACCAGTCCCTCGCAACCAACAGCACTTTTCCCACCTGACTTAAGTGTCGCGCCACCTCGGGGTCTCATAGCTGCACGTTTAACGGGCGTAATGCTAAACTTTACTGACAAGAGAAGTTCCCAGTTACAGACAACACTTCCCTTATATACCGGGCGCAATGACGTTACTCAAGTACTACCTGTGACGATTAAATTGAAAAAAGGGGTCGTCTCCGTCCTTATTCCAAACTAAACGTATAGAAAGAGAGGAAAAATAAGCAGATGGTCAATAAGCGTCCTATCGCTTACTGTGAGAAGTTACAGCTACGCCACAATGCGGCGTGCAGGCACAAGGACAATAACCTGATGGGTGGGTATCACAGGCCTCCGACCTGGCAGCGGGTGGGAACTGCTGGACATGTTGTAGGATTATCCCCTCTAAGGCGGACACAGGACGAGAGAAGTCCATTATAAGGCGAAAATAGTATCCATAGCCGATGGTGCCTATTTACCTCTATACTATGGATGAGCCGCTGGGGCAAAGGAGCGTTCCAGCGAAGGTGTCACCAGCACACTGACCGAATAGGGAAGATGGGACATGAAGGAATATCTTTCTGGCATTCTAATCTACTGATGGACTGTACGAGTTCAGATAATATACTCCCGTTGACACAAAGGAAACTGGGAGAAAAAACAAAGAATATTAAAAAGCTGGAGACAAAAAACAACGAAGGTTGTGAACGGTCTTTTTACATCAGTTTTCAAGAAGAGGTGGAAAATCTAGCAGGAGCGGAGGAAAATTGACACTGAGCTGTGGGCTACCTCACAAAGTGAGGTAAGCCTCTGGAGTGTCGGTTCGCAAACAAATTGGTCCGCTAACAGCCCCTGCCAGGAGGGATAAGCTGCAGACCAGAGCGTGGATGGCGTGCTGGAGGTCACGTGGAGTCAAGCTGACGTCGCTCGACACCTCTTGACGTATGACATACTCGCAGGGGGCTGCACAGACAGCGGGGTAAGTCATCCGAACGCCTGCGCCAAGCGAGAAATCATCGGGTAGAAATAAGGAACCAGGGACCACCCCGTAGCATCAGCGTAGAGGGCCCGGAGCGAAGGTCTGTGTCGCGCATTGCTCGATCAATTGTTTATACTAAATAGTAAATAGGGACAAGTAGTTCTCATCAATCTAAATTCTCTCATCTCTCCGCGGGCGGGCAGTGCGGGCGAGGAGTAAGACATATAGGGAACTAATGCGCAGTTTTGAAAGAGCGAAGCTGAAATGCTCGAGTACTTGGTCAGGGAGTTTCTAGCCTGTATTAGTCCTGTGCTCAAGATGTACTACCAGATGGCGGGGGTCGGCGGGAGCGGGGCACGGGACGAGGGCAGTAGGCAGGGTAATTCACGGTTAAGTACAAGTTAGAGTCTGGTGTCCTCAGCTGTGTACAAACTGTGTCACCACCTCTACGAGATCACTCTAGACGGATATGGGAGGCGTTTAGGGAAGAGGTATTCAGGACGAGTACAGGTGCTTGCAGGGCACGCGAGAGTTTCAGCTGCGAGCCGGCGGCGGAGGGGGGAGCCCACAAGAGGGCAGGAGAGCGCAGCGCAGGACCGGGAGGCAGGAAGCGGAAAGACAGGCCAGAAAGGCGCACGGCAGCTCCGAAAACCAGAAGCGCAGGCCCAGCTCCCGTGGTCCACATATGGCTAATCTGCGTACTAATTGAACACTAAACGAAACCGGATATTGCCTACGGCATGCGAAACTATCACACGCAGGAGGCGCTGGCCCCCCTTCAGCCAATGGTGACCAGCGGAAGGATTCTTCAGACAATACGCCACAGACGGGCCACAGGCCAAGTCCAAGGGGAGCGGGGCAAGAGCCCTCGAAGGTGCGCGCCAAACCCAGGAGGTCGTGGAGTTTCAATCAGGTACGAAGAGGACCAGCAAAGGCATCCAGGCACAATGACCACGTGCAACGAACATCAGATGTACTCTAAATAAAATCGAAACTATGACCTACTGATAGGTTAACACCATCCACCATTGCCACAGCCCAAAAGCCTATTGAGTCGAACAGTGAACACAACAAACTAGTGTACAGCTTCACGTCAAAAGAAAGCTTCACATGCATCGCTCTTGGTTAAAATGTTGAGTCAAACTTGTACGGGATCAATAATCATTTATAAAGGTGAGACTAGCGTACTGTTGCTAAGATTAAAAGGGGATTCGTAATTTCCGGAACATGTGCGTATGGTCGAATAGCTGACAGACACGTATAATTAAGTCTCTCCAATTCCAAGGACTTGAATTTGTGTTTAATTGAAAGCTATATGCAGGGCACGTAACCTGCTCGAATCAATGTATCAATAACTGTTGAAGTAGGCTGAGCGTAAGGCTATAAATACATGAGGCCTCTATCAAAGCATTCGAGTCGCACCCGATCCCTGTATTTTCTCATCTACATTCCAATGTGCAAATACTACCTCTTGGAAGGCTCCGCAAAAAGATACTGGGAGTACTAATTATTCAGACAAGTACTTCTCCTCTTCTCTAAGCCTTTTACACCCAATGATAACCTGTATGCGCGGGACCGCAACGAGGCCATCTTGGGCGCGAAATGGCCCACGGGAGCGTAGCATCTCACCTTCATCACCTGTATACACGTGCTCTCATGTTGCTGTCTCTAATGTATTACCCAGCTCTTCGGCATCGCCGAAAAATCGGGCGTCGCCACTGTAAAGAAACGAACAAAATGGTGGCACCACGCAACTCCCTTCACCAGCCTCCACCTTCTGCTATTGACACTTCTCCTCTGGTTATGGTGCACATTTAGTCCTCAGCCTTTATTTCAAGTCACCTTCCAATGACCCCAAGTGCAGTCTCCGGTCCCTGCAACGTGCAACGAGGTGACTCGATGGACGCGAACCCCTTCTACACACTCTTGCAATATACTATGAGCGTGGATTTAGCATTCTGCGTTCACTCTCCCCGACTGGCACTGCCAAGCCTTCTGCAAGTATACTATGGCCTCTGTGAACCCCCTCATGTAAAAATTCAAGATCACCAGACCATACATAAAGTGGTACGATAACTTTCGAACACATTACCAAGTTCTGCATCTGGCTTGACATGGAGGCTCGTGCCCCTTCAGAACCACAGCTTATATGTGCTGACCCTGAAGAAAAAGAAATTTACCAACGCATCACCTCAATGATGCTTGTCTCTTGTTACAGCTGATTTTTTCAACCCCAGCTGTGAACCAGCTCCAATGGTACCTACAACAAACAGCACTTCATGGCGGTCGGTGGACTTACAGGACTTCAGCACACGGACCAGGAACCCATCGTAGTATCACATCTGATGCAATTGACCACGTAGAGCGGGCCGCCCGAAGAAAAAGGCCCACAAGTCAGTATGCCGGCGCAGTGACAACGCCTGACATGAACACTGGCCAAGCTCCACGCAACAACGGAGCCGAACATGCTTTAGAGCTCGCCAGGTCGTCCCATATAGACACACCTGGTGAGCAATACGAAGCGCACGCGCAACACCCCTGCCCCGAGAAAAAGATGGCACCATAGTGATACAAGGTGCACTTCCCGTCACAGCGGCAATATGACGCCCCACATCAAGGCCACTCCCGTTCAGACTGGGAAGCAGCTTCAACATGAACTCGGCTTGGGATGGCTTGCCTTGTTGTTGTTCATTCACCTTTATTGGGTCCCCTTGATTTTTGTGCCAGTTCTTGTGTGGCCATCGTCTTGTAGGGTTCTTATTGTTCCTTTGGGGATTGGTCAAGGCGGAAGGAGGGCGCGAATGGGGAAGGCGGGTCCGACGATGCGCAACGACACCAAACACTGACGAGTTTAACCCATCCACCAGCTAGATGTATTAAGACTGTTCTTTTCTCGGGCCATGCGAATGTGAACAACATGATTTCTTTTGTATGTGAAGGCAATATTGGCGCAAAAATCGCTTACCAGTAGATTATAGGACTGTAAGGAGGCTATGCGTGTTCTGGTGTAGGGATCTAGCATACCTCTATATTAGCCTATCTGTAGGAATTATGAGCAGTAGCACGGTTAATCTATACCTAATTAACTTTTAAACTCCGCATATGAAACGTCTCTTAAGTAAGAATTGAGTCTTTAATGTCAAGAAGGCAGATTAGTAATCTAGGATAGACTAGGGACAATGTTTAGTGATAGAGCTCAAAGTTTTGAAAATAATGGATGAGAGTCGTCATTTGATCCATGGCTTATCTCCATCCTAATAAAAAGAAATGAGAACAGATAAAATAATATTTAGATAATATCAAGTCTGCTCCAAATATGCTTGTTTAACCAATGCCTCAATTGTATCTGTGGATCCTGCGCAGTGGATGATGTGAACCAATGAAAATCTAGCAGAGAATCGGAAGACAGTGCAATACCTTTTAGGCCCTCAGAAAGGTATCTGGGAACGTGTTTTGGACGGGCGCTCCCCACGCAATCCGCTAAATGAGGCACCAAACAGCAAACGAGAAATGGTGGCGTAGAAAATATCACCAACAATCCGCCGAAAATCGAACGACTAACTCAAAAAATATAACCCTTAAAAAGATGAACATAAATGTGGATAATAAATAGAATATAAAAAAAAAATTGACTGGAGAAAGAAAAAAGAAAAATCAAAAAAAAAAAAAAACCTACAACTATCTGACCGAGGTGTCAGTTGTTACTTGTAAGCATGCGTAAGCGGTACAAATTGAGGAGCCACCGCTACAATGAAAAGGCAAACCATAACAAACCACAAGACGCCACAACAATTAAAAAATTATGTAATAGAAATATGACACAAACACTTTAAAACTAGCCAATCAGCCAAGCACTTTAAGAGCCAACTCCCTTAGTTTGGAGGCGACATCTATCAGTTCCCTTCAACCCAGTATTCTTAGTTGTGTCAGGCTGATACTAAAGCTATCCAGCACTTTACTCTAGTTGAAAAATTATATAAAACACCAATGTTGAAAACCTACAAAATCACAAAAAAACTTACTCCTGCCCGCCTCCAAACAGCCTGTCCCACAAACTACTAATTTTAAGTATATTTGAACTATTGTTAGAAATATCAAATGGCTAAATGTGACCAAATAGTTCGTGATGTGACTTACTCTTGTATGTTATGTAATGTAGCAAAACCATGAGCATTTGCAGTGCCCTTGGAAGCTGTCAGAAGATGGTGTGAGCTTATGGTATCAGCAGACTGGCTCTGATGTCACAGAGATTCATTTGCCTCTGTCTCCCAAGTAATAGTATTAAAAGTGTATACCACCACACCTGGCCTGTCAAAGCAGTTTTAAAAAAACTTCAGTATTGTTTGACTTTTTTGTTTTGTTTTTTGCAGTACTTGGGATTGAACTTCTGCACTCTGAGCAAGTGTTCTGCCACAGTGTCACCTCTGACCTACATCTTCAGTCCTTTCTGAGCTCTTATTCAGAGGCAGGGTCTTGAAGTTGCTTGGGTTGGTCTTAAACTTCTATGTACCCCAAGTAGGATGTGAATTTGTAATCCTCCTGTATCAGCCTGTCAAGAAGCCAGAATTACAGGCTTATGCAACCAGACCTGGCTCCTTTTTCTTATTTTTTATTTTCCTTCAAAATAAAAAGTTATTCAGTTCCTCTCTTTTCAATGGTCACAATTGCTATTTTTAATTGTCAAAAGTCTTGCTCATAACTTTTAAAAAAGTTCATGGAGAATATGTGTCTGAGAGATGCCCAGGCCTAAGTGATACATCTCACTCTGGAAGCTCTAAACCTGGGGCTCATAGAACATAGCAGAACAGGGGGAAGGGGGAATACTGTCTACCAGTGAAGCTTCTTCATGTAACAGAGTACGCCACACACAGAAGGCCACAACTGGCCGGGGTATAGAGCATAAGAAGACTGCAGAGGGCGTGTTCCTGGATAGGGATCCTAAATCAAACCTCACCCGTCCACGGCTCAGGGACCGCTGTGGAAGAGGGGAAAGAAAGATTGTAAGAGCCCAGGTTGGGGCATGACCATATGGAAACAAGGTTTTCCAGGTCTCTGGGACCTTGCTCATATGAACTTACAGCAATGGTGACAGCATGCACAAGACCCATGAAGACTCAATCAGACAAAAACCCAGCATAGAACAGGGGAAACAGGCAAGGGGCCCCAACCGTACCTGAGGAAATATTGGCAACTGATTTCTACTGGGTTTTTGAGGGAAGAGTTGATCTTTAAGAGAGACCCTAGGTAGGCTGACTAGACTCCAGTGGATAAACTTGTATGGAGGGACATTTGGGTACACTAACCTGACTCAACAGACCTTAACAAAAATGACAGAATACATGAAATCCAGTTGGGGGGGGCAATGAGGAGGGCGCAGATAGAAGCAGGGGGTGGGGTCCTAAATTTGACTAAGATTTATTGTATGAAATGCATAAAAATTCAATAAATATATACATTAAAAAGACTCATGGCCCAAAAGAATTAATTGAGGAAGATGACTATAATTTAAATCTGAGTAGTTATTTGAAATAGTAAATATTTCCCCAAAACATAAAATTAATACAACTCCAAATTCCAACAATATTTAAAGCTCAGAACAGTATAAAATCAGCTTTAAAATGTAACTATATCTGACGTAGATAAATGAAGATGAAATCACCCGGTAAAATCATTACATGCTATACACAAGAAAGCTTTTAAATAGAAAATTTCTTTGAAAATAATTATTCCCTGGGGCTGGAGAGATGGCCAAGTGGTTAAGAGTGCCAACTGCTGTTGCAGAGGACCCGGGTTCGATCCCTAGCACTCGTATAGTGGCTGAGAACTGTCTTTAACTCCAGTTCCAGGGAGTTAATATTGTTCCAAGACACCCTCTTCTGACCTCTGAGGCATTGCAAGACACGGGTGCACCAACCTACATGCAGACAGTACATTCATACACATAAAAAAATAAATAAAAATTTAAAAAGAAAATAATTATTCCTCTAGGAAAGTGTTTAAGATATGACTAGAAATGGCTCCCTAGTTATTAGTCCTGGAGTCTCTTAACAGTGTTTCCAAAGACTAAAGAAACATTTAATTTTGCAACACTAAATAAACAGTTCCTAGTGGCAAGTTCCTTTGTTTCAACTAGAATATACACATTTACATCTCAAGTAAAGCATTCACTTTATTAATTTATTATGAAAGATATTTTAACACTAATTTATAGCAGCTCATACTTATATTTGGAAACTTGTGTGGAGTGTTAAAAAAAAACACTTAAAATTCTTAAGTTCAAAGAACACCTGAAAATTTGTAATTAAGTGACTCAAGAAAATTATAAAAATGGCCCAAATGAATGAACACCAGTCTCACAAAAATTAAAAAGGCAAATGTTGATAAACATAAATAGCATGCTCTGCCTCATGAGTAGTTAGATATCAGCAGTCTACAACAACAGCCTGCTCACCATGAGTCACGTTTAAGGATTGAAAACAGTGTTTTCAAGGCTGTAATTATGTACTGGCAGATTGTAGCCGTTAAAGAATAGAATCTTTCTAAAAGTATTCTTTTTAAAATGTTCAAAGATTCATTGACCTTTCCACAGCAGTCCCATTTTAGGAATATATATATATATATATATATATATATACAAAGATTATTGGCAGGGTGTTTTGTTCTTTGTGTTATTCGTTCTTTTCGCTTGGTGAGTTGTTTTAAATGCTTATTTTATTTTTTTTTTTGTTATTCTGTATTAGTGCATTGCCATGGTACGACCCGAGAAGAGGTGCATGAGATGCCCCGAATTGGAATTACAGATAGTCCGTGAATCACCATGTGGTTACTAGTGAACTAAACCCAGGTCCTTTAAGGAATAGCCAAGTACTCTTGAACCACTGGCGATGTCTTAACGCTGGGTTTTGTTTTTAAGACAAATTTCTCAAAGTATTCCGGTTAGGCTTCAATTTTACTGCTCTTAGTTGCCTCTAGGGGAAAAGGAGCCGTACAAACATCCCAGGGCTGAGACTGTAGGAGTATCTGCCAAACCATCCACCTCGGCACATAGTCAGGGGTGTGGTAATAATCTGATTTGTGATATAAAAAGCTGTATTGAGCCAGGCTGGTTGGCAAGCAATTGCAAAACAGCCCTTTTTTTTTTTTTTTTTTTTTTTTTTTTTGTTTTTGTCTTTTTTGTTGGAACAGGGTCTCCCTTTAGCCCATCTTGCCTGGAACTCGCGGTTCTGGTAGAACCAAGATTGGCTGCCTTTGAACTCACAAAAATCCGCCTGCCTCTGCCGGTGCCCAAGTGCTGGGATTAAAGGCGTGGGCCCACACCCACACCCCAGCACCTTTGATCCCCCTTTTCAAAGCCACAGCTCTCGTTCCCTTTGTGCGAGTCAAACGCATAGCGCTCAGAGTCTCTCTCTTGCACTCCACGCGGCCTGATTAGAAGGCCACATTGCTGAATTTCTTGCTGCACCATCAACATGGTGTCCTTCCTGGCAACAGCTGCAGGCAGCCCCTTTGCTGTGATTAGTTGTCCCTGCACTGAGCTGGTAAACAGCATGTAAACAACTATAGAAACATGTGCAGGCCGAGGACTCTGTAACTGCATGATTAAGTTAACCTTTTCAATGATTGGATACACTACTGATTGGTAGACGCTTCCTATATACCCTGTACTGAAAAATAAAGTGTCGAATTTCGCCCTCTGACACATTCCTGGAGTGGTCTTTTGCTGTGTCGCGCTTACCCTTGGTAGAGGGGACGGCAAATGACCGAGTTGAAAATGAAGGCCCACCAACAATCTCCTGTGAGTTCAAGCCGGACAGCCCTGGACTCACATAGGTGAAGTTTCAGGCCAACTGGAAGCTACAGGGAACATCCTGTCTCAAAAATTAAAAAAAAAAAAAAATAGAAGCCATTCTGTAGATGAGGTACGCTAGGCTTCTCCTCTCTTCCCTTCCCCTTCTCTCCCTTCTCTCTTTTCTCCTCTAGGAGCCAGGATTTCCAAATGTACAGAGGCAATCTCTGTTACATCAAGGACAACCATGGCTCTTCTATTTTTGAGGTAGCAAAAAGATTGCTCCTTACTAGAAATGGTGTGTGTTCTAAACACGGGTTTGCCTTCCCCGCCCTCAGTACCTCTGCTACCACCACCGTCAAGGTGGTGACTGCACAACAATGCCTCTCAGCGTCTCAGCAAGAACTCATTTCAGGGACTGGAGATGCTCAGGTGGAAGGATGCTTGCAGTGCAGGCTGGTTCTGCTGCTACAAATACCTCTTCCCTCTTCCAAGCTCCTGGAAGCTGAGGGTCAATGGCTACCCGCTGCATGTTCTTGTGTGGAACATTTTCACAGACATTCCAAGTCTCTGATGTCAAATGACCATGGTCAAAATTAAGGGCAGGTGCTCTCGGCTCGCGTCATTAGATGTTCCTTAACTTTTTCTCTTAACTTTTTCTTTTTTTTTTTTTTTTGTTTTTTTTTTTTTGGTGTCTTTGGAGACAAAAGGGTCTCCCTTGTAGTCCCCAGCTGTCTGGAAGTCACTCGGTAGACAAGGCTGGCCTTGAACTCACAAGATCCGCCTGGCCTCTCTCTGCCTCCAAGTGCTATTAATTTAAAGCGGTAGGTGCGCCACACCAACACATGGCCTTGGAGTTCTTAAATTTACCTTTTCACAACAATCAATCAAATGGCTCGTAGTTGAAGGCTTGACACCAGCTTGACACTGTTCGGGTAAGCCGAGATGCCCTGCTGCCCCCCCTTCAATTCTACCGACCCCTGCGTATAAGCGAGTTGCGACTGCTTTACCTGCCCCCATAGCGCTTACATTAGGGCTGCCCTGCAGCCCAACTTCACACCTCTCTCCCTTCTTATTTTGTTCTTCCCGCCTTATCCTCACTCGAACTCCGCCTGGGCCTGACCTCACCGTGGGCCTTACCCATTTTTCTCAAACGGGGCTTTCCTGGCGCGGCGCTACATCCCCGATCGCTATCGCTGTCCACCGGGCTAGGTCCTGCGCTCCTGGTTGGCTCAATCTCTGGAGGCAAAATCCTCCTGATCTTTATTTTTTCTTTCCTTTTTTCTTTCCCTCCGGCCCTTGAGGTGCCTGGCTTTTCCTTCCTCCGATCCTGCTCCGCCCTGCACGCCCCCACGCAGTGCTATGCTGCCCCCCCCCCCGCTGCTGCTGTTCCTCGGCGCCCGCGCTTCCCCCGCCCTGGCTCCACCCTGCCTAGGGGTGAAGAAGCCTCAACGGTGGGGTGAGCGCAACTAAACCTTTCCTACCGCTTTTTAATGTCGATCGATCGCGGCCATTTATTATCGTATGGCCCAACAAGCTAAACACCAAGTAGGGCCTTTTGTTGTTGCTCTCCTGCCTGACGTGCCTGGTCCAGGTGTCGCATCCCCCTACCCACGGGCAGGCCCGTGCTCCGTCCACGAGCCCCATGCTCCTGTTTAGCCTATCTCCCCCAGCGGACGCCACGTTTGGGTTTCCCGTCCCACAGCTCCCCCACCCCCCCGGGATCGCTAACCCCCCCCATGACTGCACTCCCGTTTCCCGGGGATCTGACTGTCCTCCTTCTGGTCCTTGGCTCACCCCCAACCCACGCCCACATTGCCCCTACCTAATCTGGTTATTAATCCTCCCTTCCTCTTATAAAACAGATCACGATTGCACCGCCGCGATACTCAAGCAGTAAACTTGCGCATACGACATCGGGGACCTCACTTACCCCGACATCTAGCCGCGTCCTCACTCAACCCTCGTTTCAACAAAACTCTATCTCTCGTGTGACTAAGCAGAGAATACTAGTTCCAGATTATCTTGGTGTTCTTTGGACTGAAGAGCTACGCGTCAGATAATAAATAGTTATATCTGTGTTTATAATGACATCACTCGCAAATGCATTACATAGACTCGCCCTACGAATATCACGGCCTGATTCACATGGGGTATACAGTCCATACAGGTAAAGACACAGCAATAAAAAATAATGTTTTCTAGTTCTACAAGCCTTCAGATTTAAGACATTTATACTTAAATAAATAATCTTTTAAAATAATACTTAAAAAAACATTTTAAATCCGCGCTATTTGCTAAAAAACTTTTTTATTTAAGTAAGAATACAGAATATTATAGCAAATTTTGAAAACAATCTTGTATCAAGATACACTTATTCTGGAACCTTTCGATTGGGAGATTTGATTACACAAAGCTGTTGTCAAGAGTTGGTGTAAATGCAAACAACACTGGACTAGTGCAGGAACGTTATCTCTGATATAGGAAAATTCGTGTCTAGTAGCCAGACACCCTCATGGAGAATAAAAGATTTAAAAACATGAGACTGTGATATTATTGGAAAAAACAAAGCCCAGGATGTAATTAATATCACGGGTGATGTCTCCCAAGACCAACCGAAGAGGGAACAACGGAACGACTAAATGATCTTAGAAGATAGTGCTTTCCAGATGGCCAGTAAATCACGCATTCCCATCCCAAACGTGAACCTTGCCACCGCACATGAGATTTTGCCTTAATGTTTAGGAGAAAAGAACATTCTTTGTTGGGTAACTAGACGTATTTTCCTCCCCCTTCAACTCTGTAGGAGTATTAAAGAGGGAGGCAAAAGGCAGGTGCATTAGCCTTCTCCAATAATTAACTGATGGATAAAATACTTGTGATGAAAATGAGTTTTACCATTTGACATAATCTTTATTGGAAAATAAACAATTATAGAAGTTGTACTTGAATTGAGTTGCTTATTTGTCCATTGCCTAGAGCATGAATCTTAACTTAAAGTCCTATAAAGAGTGGGAGAAAGGGTGTGTGTGACAAGCAGAGCAAACCGGGATAACCAGGATAGCACACTGCCTGCGGGAGCTGTCTTAATAGGTGTAACAACACTTTATGCACATTTTAAAAGAAGCTGAAGGTTTAATATCTAAACCATTTTATAGCCAACAAAATGTCCTTTGAAAGAATTTGGGAGAGCGAAGTTGTGGTCACATCTCACATCTCTAAAGAATCAACATCGGCCCTGGACCTTACTAAAAAGCCTTCAGAGATGGCATCAGGGCAGGAGGAGGAGGGCAAAATTCCAGTGGGGGAGGTCAGTGGGGTCCACGTGCCTTTTATGTTTTCATATGTGGAAACTTTTTGCTTTGATGTCCTCTCTCATCCCGCATGACACCTGGCGAATCTTTGACTTAAGAACAGTTACTTTGTCTGAGCTTGTTTTGCTGAAACACTGCAGAATCAACAAGGAGTTGCTAGGAAACAACAGGGCATATTGTAGTCAGACACGATAGGAACAAGAAATTAAGAGTGTGTGCAGTCACCTCAGGAGACAAACCATTGAATCAATTAAAATTTCCTAGAAGCGGATATTGAAAAACAATGGGCTACTTGCAGTTTCCATGAAGATTAAGTGGCTAAGAAAGAAGGGGAGGAAGAAAGGAAGACTAAATGAACCAAATTAATCTTCTGATCGTCTGTTTCCTTCCTAACTGGTTAATCAGCTGAGAGTAGGCACAGGAGCACAGATTAATAAAACATATGCCACAAAGCAGCACTTGCCATTTGACTGAACGACTTCCTTTCTCTTGTGTTGATTACCTAAGTGTTACAGTAATATCTCTGGAGCACACGGGGATGAGGAAAGCAATGAGCCTGTTTTTCCCTTCCTTTGCAAAAGCGTCTACTTCTGTGACTTCAGTAAACTCACTCCAGATTAGCTGAGATTAGGTTCTGGTGTGAGAAACAGACTCCATAAATAGTGGTTTCCAGAAGAGAGAACTAATCCCAATGGCCATCCAACAGTTATGGTCTGTGAGGAGGCCTCTACTCTGTAGCCCTCCCGTGCGACCCAGCCTCCTCCTCCACTGGGAAGATGTCTCTAANGGCTCTATTATTTTAGTGTTTACCAATATGTGTATAGTTGATAAGTCTCAAGTCTCTTAAACATTATCAGAATGGTATCCCCTTAGGAAAAAGAGGTCCTTGGATCAAGTACTTATGCACCTTTATAATCCCTTAACACATATTGCAGCCTTTATCTTGTATCATTACATTTGCGGCATATCTAACCCTAAGTTTCTCTACTCTCCCATTTCTTTACAACATTAATTATGGATGTATGACTGGTAAATGCATTCAGTGAACATACTTAAATTGTCCAGTGTAACTTGTGTTTTTTTTTTTTTTCTGGTCGTTTTAGACAGGGTCTCCCTTTAGCCACGTCCTGGAACCGTCGATGTAGAGCAATGCTGCCTTGACTCACAAGAGATGCCGCACTGCCTCTGCTTCCCAAGTGGTTGGGATTAAAGGCGGTGCCACCATGCCTGGCCTCTTTTTTTCTTTTTTTTTTTTTTTTTTTTTTTTGACTTTAAACCCGTGAAACAATTTACTACAATTCACAGACTAAAATAAAAACATAGATATCGAAAAGATTTCTGTGCCCCTTTTCATATATGTGTTTTGACATCTATCTGCTTGTTCAGGTCCTATTGCTGTGGTGCACATGCGGAAGTTAGAGGGGACTTCCAGTCTCTTCCTCAATCTCTCTCCACTTAATTTTTTTCCTACCGGATGTTGAATCTGAAAGCCTGTCTTTTTTTAGCCTGGGCAGGGCAAATGAGCCCCTGGGGTTACTGCTTCCAACCCCCACCCCCAGCCCCCCGCATTTGGAGTTGTGTATGTACCCCACTTGGGGATCCAACCTCACATAGAGCATCCTTGCTTATAGCAGCAAACATTTTTATCCACTGAGCTGTCTCCCCAGCCTGCTTTGTGCCTCTTTTACTCTGCCTTTTCGTATTTTATTGTGAGTGTGAAGACGGACTAATCCAAATCCTGAGGCTGCTACCTCCTATTGTCACGTGGAAGACTCTTCCTTGTGTCTATTCAGACTCTCCCAACATGGAGGATCACCTTCCTTCTGTTCTCTAGCAAGCTCTTAGGATTTTCCTTGGCAAAGGCTCTGCTTGATGGAACAAAAAACTCCTCACGTATTTGGTGCCTAAACATCTATCATTTTGGGCTTCATTGCAGAAAAGGACGTTTTCCCCCGGGCCGGGCAGTAGTTTAAGTTCGTTGAGAATAGTCTTTTTTCTTTTTCCATCTATCTGTGATTGTCATTCCAGTCTACCTGGGCCTTCTTTGTCCTTGCTTTTGCTGTCATAGAAAAAAAACAATAAAATATAAAAATCCGTCGTGGTAATATTGTAAACTGGTAAGGCTATCTCCTTGGGATCTTTTCTTTACATGTTTGCTGTCCCGTTCTATCATGATCTTGGTGCTGTTGGACTTGACTGATTTTTTTTTTTATTCAGCCTGACTTTCACCGCACCTCAGATTTAATCTAGAGGAATAGTCTTAGTCATTTTGTTCTCAAATATTTCCTCTGTTTCCCTTCTCTTGTCTTTTCATCTCAGAGCCACAGTTAGAAACATTTCTACTCTGCCTGCCTTTTTTCTTATTATTCTCGCATTTATGTGAAACATTTTTGAATGATTTCTTTGTGACTGTTTGTCTTTAAGATCATTAGTTCTCTCTTCAGCTGGGTATACATACATATATAGTTTTTCCTTGGCCTGTCTTTGGCTGCACGTGTCATGGTTTAAAGGGCTGACATCATATATCACGAACTTCTCCCAGGATTAGATAGCTGTGTGTTGAAGCTCATTCACCTTTTTGTCTTTGCTTATCTTTGCATGCTTATCTATGACTGACACTGGCCTTTTTTTTTTTTTTTTTTTAATCTCTTTCAGGATCCTGAATAGAGTTTACTGGACTCTAGTAGTTGTTTGGGACAGGGTTTGAACTGGATAACACAGTTACACCAACAGTGGTGCCCAGCACATGCTGGTATAGAAATACGTTCATTGAGCGAATGGGTGTCTAGGTTTGGCTCTAAGGAGAAGGAGCCACTTCTCTTCCACAACATGAGGCTTTGTGTGCTGTGTAATGCCTTAGGTCACAGGGAGGCAGACTAGCCGGATCCTTTTGATTCTTTGTAAGGAAAGGCAGGACCTGGTGGATCTGATGTTGAGAAGGTCCTAACACTTCATGCAATTTCTTCTCATCAGAATTCCTATTGAAATCCCTCGAAAACCTCTACTGTGTACAATCTAAGTGACTTACTTCTACTCAGCCACATCTGTCTCCCTCTTTGGCTGAGTAGGTTTCTGAACACAAAGCAGTCCTGCCTGGTGCCTGGTTGTGGCCCACTCATACATGAATGAGTCTTTGAAATCTTATAATTCACTTATGCACAGAATGCTAAAAGTTGCAATGGATGCCCCTTAAAAATTTTGATTTAATACTCCTGTGTCAAAGCCTTTTTTATTTTATTTTTTATTTATTATTTTTAATTTTGTGTATGAGTGTTTTGCCTGCATGTAAGTAAACCCATGTCATGCAATCCCAGTGTAGGGCAGAAGAAGGTCTTGGATCCCCTGGAACTAGTTACAGATGGTTGTTAGTCTTCACGTGGGTGCTGGTAACCAAACCTGGGTCTTCTTCAAGAACAGCCAGTTCCCATAACCACTGGGCCATCTCTCCAGTTCCCTGCCCCTTTTAAATATTTTACCGATTATCTGTGTTAAAATATTAACCCCCTGGACCTATGACCTTTGAGGACATAGGCTTATTGCAGAAGTAATCAAATTAAAATGAGTTTAGTGGAGTTAGCCCTCTTCCAATAGGACTGATGTCCTTATGAAGCAGAAAATTGTCACAGGGGCCCGCACACAGGAAGAACACAGTATGAGTGTAAAGATGGCCCTCCATCCATGAGCCAAAGAGAAAAATCTGGCCTGGATCCCTCCCCAGAGTAGCCAATCTTGCATCGATTTTGGGTCTCCAGGCTCTAGAACTGCAGGACAGTACACTTCAGTTGTTTAAACCCCCCAGGTCTGTGGAGCCCTGTTCGGACAGCCCTACAAACTCCCACAAAAAGAACCTGAAGTTTACTCTGCCCAGGGCTGGGCCAATGGCTTCAAGAAAGCATAGCTAGCTGGTAGCAAGTCTCTTTCAGGAATCTCTAGAAGATTCTCTCCCATGCTCCACTGGGCCCAGGGCTCAAGTGCTGCTAGGAAGGCCTCTACAGATTCCTAGGTGTGCTCCTGCAGTAGGTTCTTTTCTAGGAATACAGCTGCTTAGAATCCTCAAACAGGTTCTGCCAATCTTATCTAAGAAAATGAGCCTGGAGTTTTCCAGTGAGCGTTGTTCCAGTGAGTGTCAGGGAACAGACCAGCATTCTTTCCACGATTTGTCAATTTGGTCCTGTGTGTCACCCTTCTGCATCTTAGGGACACATAACTGAAGGAGACAGCATTTTCCTATTTGCAGGGGTTAGAGACAGGTGGCAAGACACAAATTACGGAATGACCCTTCTTGGAATAACCTGGAGTAGAGAAGTATAGACTTTCCTGTAGGCGAAGAATCCAGTAACTAAAATATTCCACCCCTAGGAACTTTGATGCTTTCAAAATGTTAAGAAAATAACCCAAATCAAATTTCAAAAAGGCTGATAACTCTACTACCTGTCTCCAGGGTTTTCCTTAATATAATTCTGCATTTGCCTCTTTGATTTTTGGGAAGGAATCAATTTAGGAAATGCTAAACAGTCTTGGACCTTAAATTACCTACTGTCCCTAAATAGTTTCCTGATCATTCCCCCTTCTTGCTTCATCAGTGTTGTCTTTTTTCCCCTCTCTAAGACCCCAGAGCTTCCTTGTTGGCAGTGTCTACTGGTAGTATCAAGACCATCTGGGGGGCAGATAGATGGCTCCACAGTTAAGAACCACCAGAGCTTCCTTGTTGGCAGTGTCTACTGGTAGTATCAAGACCATCTGGGGGGGTTGGGACAGATAGCTCCACAGTTAAGAACCTTGTGGCCCTTGCAGAGGACGCCAGTCTGGTTCCGAGTACCATATCCAAGGCCTCACGTCACCTGTAACTGCAGCTTCTGAGGATCAGCTGCCCTCTTCTGGCCTCCTCTGGCACCTGCACCCAGATGCGCTTATTCTCCTCCCCCACATACATATAATTAAAAATAAAATAATTTCTTAAAAAAGATCATCTTAATAGACAAAGGGAAAAGGCATTTATAAAAAGGTAGGTTTTCTGCAGGAGACTATTGCTGCAGGTTCAGCTCTGCCAGTATTAGAGTCCTACCATATTTACTTTGAGGTGAGAAAAAGCCTCAGAAACCGTGAGAGGCCAGGTGCTAGCTTTGAGGGTTCTGACGGATGCGTTACTTAGAACACACTTGTCTGGAAGCCTGTGGAGCATCACGAAATAATTCTAAGGACTTTCTGTCTGCTTTCCGTTCCATCTTCGGTTTTTGCTCCGAACACTTCACGTTCCAGGCAACTGTCCCCGCAGGCCTGGGAAGATCCGCGATGACCTCTCCAGTCCTGCACGGACAGCATGGAATCCGAGTATCCACGGAGACACTAGCGCGGCGCTGCGCTCAGCGGACCCGCAGGCTGCAGTGAGGGCGGCTGTGCGGCGCTGCACGGCGGGGCCGGAGCGCAGGGAGGCCGGTCAACCGGCGGGTCTGCTCCGCAGGGCGGTGTTTACTGCGTCCTAGCAACCGGCGCGCGCCGCTGCACCGAAACGCTGCAGGTGAGCAGTCCGCCCGCCGCGATGGGCGCGCACCTTAGGGTCCCTCGGGCCTCTTCGTCCCTCCCGGGTCGCTCCGCGTCCGCTCCCGGGTCTCCCCATGCCCTCCGGGTGCGGCTGCGGATGGAGGTGCCCGCGTCTCCCCTCCCTTCCTCTCCAGCTCTCCGCGCTCCCGCCCCCCTCCTCCCGCCGCGGCTCCCTCTGTGCGGTTCTTCACCTTCTGCTAGGCCTCTGGCGTTCGCCTTGGCCTTCCCCACGCGCCCACCTCTTTCCACCCGGGACCTCATCCACAGAGCGCCATCCGCAAGGCCTCGGGAGCCACTTGTGTCTTCACACCAGGGTCACGCAGTGCTCAAGTCAGTTCAGGAATTGTAATTCTTTTGCTGGGGTTTTTATTAAATAGTTTCTTCGCGTTCCTTGTGGCCCTGCATGCCTTGGCTCGCCGCAGATGTTACACTCGGAGATTTCCAAAGCCTCCTAAAGAATTAAAGTTTGCCTCCCTCCTGCGCGCAAGTGTTAGAGATTATTCTCTATGTGTTACATTTTGTTAAAGGTAGCTTGGAACCCAGCGTAAAAGAAAAATTCTATTGGATGAGTTGAGAAAAGAGTCCTGATTACCATTTTGCATAAAAGTATGCTATATATATATTTTTTTTTTAATATTTTCTTTAACACATTTAATTTTCAAAGATTGTTTAAGTATTTTACATGCAATTTTTGACATGATTTTATTGCAGAGAACTTGTGGACTGGTGACTGCTGAGGCTGGGAGACACCGTCTTTGTTTATAAAATGTAAATATGTTTACTTTTTCTTTTCCAGTGGCGTTGCTCTTGCTTGAGATTGTCGTAGCTCTTCAGGCGGCCTTAAGGCGACTGCTCATGCGGACTAGAGGTTGTTGCTGAACTCAGTGACTGAGAAAAAGAAATGTGAATCAACTTACATGTAAGTTCCATTTACATTTCCATAAAAAATTCTCATGGCCGAAAGAGCTTTTTCTATGTCTTGAGTGCTTATAAATCGTCTTCTAAGATTGTTATGGTAGCAGAGAATTGGAACTGCCACACTGGCTTGCATAATCTATGTAATTTCTCTAGAAAGAGGAAAGGAAAGAAACGATGCTCCCAGAAGCTGCACAGAGTTCTGAGGCAAAGGTTACGCTTGCATTTAGATATGAGCAGTCTGTCCTTTGAAGCCTTTCTGGATTAAAGCTTTTGTATATACTCACCCTTTATACTTATTTCCAGAACACTGGGAATCTCAAGTGTCATGCACACCTCTGTGACTGCATGCTTATGTGATTGGCAAAAAAGAATTTTCCCCAAGTAGCAAGAGAAAAAAAGAAATCACAGAAAAATGTGCACATCTTGTGGATTTTGTTTCACTAATACCTATCTCTATCTGATTCTACAAACACACACACACACACACACACACACAACACACACACACACACACACAGAGTTTGCTCTGTATCCAACATGGGTTTTATAACAGACTTTTTTTAAACTAAAAATTTGGCTCTTTATTAATAAGTGACTTATTGGCTTTAAAAAACACAACAGACGGGCTGGAGAGATGGCCTAGCGGTTAAGAGCACCGACCGCTCTTACAGAGGACCGGGTTCGATCCCCAGCACCCCCAGGCGCCAGTCCGCGAGCACGTTTGAAACTCCAATTCCAGGAGAACTCCAGCTCCAGGGGAATCCGAGACCCTCTTCTGACCTCCGCGGCATTGCACGACACGGGTGCACAGACCTGCATGCAGACAGTACATTCATACACATACAGAAATAAAAAAAAAACAAAAAACACAACAGACAATTCCAATTAAGTTCGTCGTTACACAAGCTTGCTTTTCCCCCAGCTGCAGGCGCTCATGGAGAGAGCACTTTTGTGGTACATGGTGCATACAGTCTTGATCTTCAGTCTCCACAGAAAATATTTAGGTGAAACACAATGATGGGATTGGTTTGTGATTACATAAAAATCACCTGAACTTAACAAATAATCCACTTATTAAAAAACGTCATCTGTAATCAAAAGCAATGTCTTAGTTGAGTGTCATTCTTTAATCATATCCAAAAAAGCTGAGAAATAACTCAAAACCAAAATGTGACCAGGTGCCTTGCCAGTCTGCCTTGAATATCTAAAAACATCAGCAACAGCAGCAGCAGCAGCAACAACAACAACAACAAAATCCGACAGGAAATAAAGAATTCTGCTTTTGTTCAAGAGAACTTCCCGGAAGGAGGTGGTGGGCCAAGAAACCCACCAGCTTGCTTGGTGGCAGCTCCATAACATACATTTTTTTGTTGTTGTTGTTGTTGTTGTTTATGTGTATGAGTATACTGTCTGCATGTAGGTTGGTACACCCATGTTGTGCAATGCCACAGAGGTCAGAAGAGGGCGTCGGATTCCCCTGGAACTGGAGTTTAAGACTGGTTCTTAGCTGCCATGTGGGTGCTGGGAATCGAACCCGGGTCCTCTGCAAGAGCAGTTGGTGCTCTTAACCGCTGAGCCATCTCTCCAGCCCTGATAACACACATTTTGTAGTGACACTTTAGTGTACTCTGAAATCCAGTTTACAGACAACAATCTTATATACATGATATAGTTTTAAATATTGATAATGCTTGGTGAAGGAAAATAATTGTAAGCGTTTGGATACACTACACTAGACTACCTTGGGAGGTTATCACAGGCCTCCACCTGAGGTGGAACTGCTGGAATGTGGTGTATTCCCCTAAGCAGGCTTTGGCAAATATCATAGCATGATTTTTTAAGATGATGAGCTCTTAGTAATGTCCCACCTAGAAAGAAGGACATGAAGATTTTCTTCATTTATATGAAAGTTACAGTTCTGAAATATTTGGAAACTGAAAAAAAAAACAAACCTGAAAAACACTGTGACTTTCATAGAGTAGAGGAAAATTCTAGGCTTCAGTGTTACCTATCTGAAAATTTCCACCTGCCAGATGCCTGGGGGTCACAGCAGAGCTGCACACTGCACACTCTCCTGCACAGCGACATGTGCCCCCATAGCACCCATCACTAGAGGCCAGCAGTGTCCCTTTCTGTCATTTTATAACTATTAATAGACAGTGTTTCAATTCTCCTTCCCAGCAGGAAGTAGAATTCCATTGAGAGCAGCTGAAATGCTGATACTGGATTTCAAATTGTAATATGGTACAGAAAGTAAAATCTTGTATTTCCAAGATTTTGCTAAAGTGACAGAGGAGAAAAGCTCAATATATTCTCTAATTTTATGAGCATTCATAGGAGGGAAGGTTTTCATGATCAGTGATATTACAAAAGTATAGATTATCTATAAATAATACTGTTGTTTCATAAATTTGCTCTTATTTAATATTGTAGATAATATCATTTTAAAGATCTTTTAAAGATTAATTTCTGCTTGTCAAAGTGAAATATATTTCATTTGAATTTGTTTTGAACTTTATAACTATCAACTGTTTTGATAGTTTAGATAAATAGGCTCAAAGATCCCTCTGTTTCTACATCTGTGATATTTACTTTTAAGAATACTGAGTTACAATAAAATATTTCTAGTTTACACATGATAAATATGGGCAGGGAATCCAGGACTCAGATTATACAGATGCTCTAATGATAACTTTCAGGAAAACAAAATGTCACACTCTGAGTGCTTTCTTATTAACCCCAAAGGGATGTGTGAGACCCTTCAAACTCTCAAAAGAGGGTTTGTCTGCCTTCCCTGCACATGTTCAGATATAATGACTGTAAGAAAGCATAATTCTAATCGACGTGAGGCTGGATCAGATGCACTCCAATCCTACATCAGCCACCCTCAGACTGGGAAGCAAAACTCTTGCTGCTTGCATCCTCTGGTCCTATTTTTCCATTCTTGGAGTTCTTCGGGGGTTTTCCATTTAGCTGTTCTTTTTCTTGGGCCATGGGAAATTAGGAACACATATTAACTTTAGTGAAGGCTAATATTGGAAAATCCTTCACCAGTCAGTTATATGTAGGGCTGCTTAACTATCTTATTACACTAAAGAACAGTTAGATTATTAAAATTTTATATGAACTTCAATAAATTGACTTAGTCCATTATATAGATAGATAGATAGATAGATAGATTTATAAATGTATGTATGTATTTGTAACAATAATCAAAGAAGAGGACAAGAAATTGAGAGAAAGTGGAGGGGTAGTAGGAAGAGTTGGAACGGGACTGAGATGAGAATAATGCAAATTAGTACCATGTATGAAATTCTCAAAACTAAAGCTTAGGAATTTTCGAATGCATATTGGGTAGTACCAGCATAAAATCCTGAAAATGAAAAAAAAAATGCTTGTGTGTCATGGAAGCCTCTGATTCTCTGCTCTGCTGTAGTGTCTGGACCCAGAGTGGCTGCAGTATCCGCTGACCTCATGGGTGTGGCACTGACAAGATCGGCACAGTGGACTGCTTCGGGGTACGGGACTGGAACCCTGGAAATTACCCCTCTGAATGAATCAATATTGAAAGAGATTATTACGTTTGTGGAGTATTTTACTCACAAATATCCGCAGGAGGCAAAATTTGTTTTTGTAGAACCACTTGATTGGAATACGAATTTGGAGCCTGCAGCATTCAAATCAGGTTATATTGTCAGGTAAGCCTCTAAATGGCTTCTAGATTTCAATATCTACATTGTACATATTTTTGTTGATTGCTTGTGGGTTTGATGAGAGCCACATCTTGCATCCTGAATCTCAGCAGTCCCCTATACAATTGAGAAGTGGAGACACATAGGAAATTTGAGGATATTTCAGGTGGCAAACATGGGATTCTTCTAATTTTTAATTTAAACTTCATTCCCTTTTGATAGAGGATACGTTTTCCAGATCTCATCTTCCAGTATCCACCTCCTCTTTCTGCTTGACCCTTCCATTCATCTGTTCCACCTTCTGGATATTGTAGCCACTGGCACATCACTCTGGGCAAAACCAAATCCTTACAGCATTCTTTAGAGTCAGGAGGAGGAGGAGAGTGGAGAAATTTGCTCAGCATTAAAAGACTTGAACTCAGTGCTTGGCGCATTCTAGACACATGCTATTGATCTCCATTCCCATCCCTTAAGAGAGAAATGTCTTAACAGGGAGAATCTTTGAAATAGAAAGTTTATAAAGATACTATCACCTGTTCCAGGGGGGAATGTCAGTTTCTCTTTGAACATGGGTATGTATAATATGATCATATGTCTATCTGTGCTTTTCTGTTTATATCTGCTCGAGGTACACCCCCTCAGTTAATCATGCAACTCAAGCTTTCTCTTTCATTTCTAGGTCTCCATATTATTTTTGAAAGTCTGATCTCATCACAAACAGTTCCCTAGCTAGCCAAAGCTTCCTACAGATATCTGTGCCCCTCTTCTCTTTTGGATAATTTGTGACAACAAAACTAAGATTTCATTGTTAGAACTGCAGTGGTCATTCTTGAACCACCTTGAAGTACTCTTGAGTGCTGGCCATAGTCTTTCTCTGAATTTTTGAGCTTTTAATGGCCTGGTATGCATTTGCCAAAGGTCACTATCTTCTACAACGGTTGTCATCTGTGGATGACTGGCTAGTTCTTTCTTGCTTCACCTAAGTTCCATGTTTTTTTTTCCTAAAGTTTGAAAGATGTACTCAGCTGCAAAACCAATTAGAAACGTATTAACTACTTTGTCCAAAGATGGCTTTACAGCAGATGACAAAATAAAAAATCAAGACTGCCCCCATATCTGGGCTTTGCATTACTTCTGGGTTCCAAGTCCAGGCATGGCCACATCTGTTGCCTGCTTTGTGTGTGTGTGTGTGTGTGTGTGTGTGTGTGTGTGTGTGGTGACACCCTCCTCAAATGTGTCCCTGTTTTTGTTTTATCAAATAGTTTTTCCTTCGCATCCACATTTATGTCTCTGCCTGCCCTGCAATCGCTCCCTCCTACTCTTCTGGACAGTGAGATGCCATGCATGTTTTGTTTCTGACCTTTACTGATATTTGTGATGTTGGAAGGGTTGAGAAAGGCACAGCAGTATCTCTTATTGGGAACTAAACTACTCTTGTGTGGTTCTGATGAAAACCAGATGGCCACTGATTGTCTTGAAGAAGGCAAAATTGTGACTGAGAAGTTGGCAATAGCAGAAAATACCAAATGCTTTTCGCATCCAGGTCTTAACTCTGTCTTGTTTTACACACAAATCAAAGAATGTTCAGCAACCCATCGTCACTTTTCTGATACTGTGACAAAATATTTGAGACTATGGATTTGAAGAAAGGAGAGGATTTGTTCTGGCTTGTGGTTTCAGAGACTGAAGTGGAGCTCAGGGTCCCATTGGATTAGGACTGTGGTGAGGTAGTAGATATACCGGGTGGAGGAAGCCTGCTCACCTCAGGATCTGGATAGCAAAGCAAGAGTTGAAGGACACAGGGTCCTGGCGTCCCCTCGAAGTGTGTGTGTGTGTGTGTGTGTGTGTGTGTGTGTGTGTGTGTGTGTGAGGGGGTGTCTCAGTTTCTAGCTGCTTTGATAAAACACTCTGACAAAAGCAACTTAAGAGAGAAATGTCTTATTTGGCTCTTACTTCCTTGTTAAAGTCCATCATGGACGGGAATTCATAGTGGCAGGAGCCTGAGGAGCAGGTCACATGTTATTCACAATCAGGAAGCAGAGAGATAATGGCATGCATGTGCTGCTCAGCTCCCTTTACACATTGCAGGGTCCCAGTCAGGCACATTCCCCCGTAGTCATCCCCAGAGGCCCATCCCAGGCGTTTCTAGATTCTGTCACTAACTATCCCATCTGGTGACTTATTCCCTTCCCCTGGCCTCTCTCCTTCAGGCTCTTCCAGAACCACACCAGGTTGGTGACTCAGCCATTAGCAAATGGGCCCTTGGAAGACACTTAATATCAAACTCATAACATCTAGTAATATAACCAGACATGCCCTCAATGGCAGAAGTGTCTCTCTTCAGAAAGTCCAACGACTTCATCCTATGTTCTTGGCCCATGCTGGCTTCTGTATGAGCTCCTGGCCTCTTGTATACACACCTCCTAGGTTCATCTAAGGTGATGAAGATGCTCTTCTCCCAGACAGGATGCAGGTCCGTGTGTCCACATGGAAGGCCCAAGTTGTCACAAAGGACTTGAGCTGGGTCTTTTGTTTCTACTACTTGGGAATCTGCTAGGTTGTTTAGCTTCTCTCTGGCAACCCTCTAGCTTCTTGTTCTACACATCAGATTCCTCTACCCACAGTGTAGTTACACTGCCTCTTGTGTGGGTCTGTGCAGTTGTTGATGGGAGTCTCTTTGTATTTGAAGTTGTGCCTTTCCACTATGCTCTCTGTAGTAGCCATTACCCATTTGACAGCCTTTTAGTGAGTGAGCAACTGGTGTTTGAAACCCATCCTTTAGTCACGCACTGGAAAGGTCTCCGTTTCATTCACCTTTGAGGTGCCTTTTGTGCAGGTCACCACTTGTTCATGTTGCATGGTTTATCTTCCCCCTGGGATGGCTTCCCACATATTCATCCTGTAAAGATATTTGTCATCCTTTCTCCATGTTAAGGTTTTTATAAATTACTTTCATTTTCACAGAAATCATTGGTCTATATTAACATTTGTGATTGTTTTTGTTCTTTTAAACTTTTTCTTTTTTCTTTTTTTATAATGCTTTTATTGATGTTTTGTGTATTTAAGACATCATTTTTCCATTCAGTTTAGGCATATTTCCCTTCTCCCCCTCCCTGAGCCCAGATCATGCATTCTGCCATAACTGTCCTACATCTTTCTCTCAGTCTATTTTTTTATGTTTAGGAATTCACATTTTCCTCCTTTAATCTTTTTATATTACTCTAAAATATGGATACATACTTTCTACCCATACAGAGTAATTACAGAGTCTGAAAATAAGTGGTGGGTTGATTCTAGAGCCATTAAGAGATTTACATTATAGGGGCTGGAGAGATAGCCTAGCAGTTAAGAGCACCGACTGCTCTTGCAGAGGACCCAGGTTCGATCCCCAGCACCCACATGGTGGCTAAGAACCGTCTGTAACTCCAATTCCAGGAGAACTCCAGTTCCAGGGGAATCTGAGACCCTCGTCTGACCTCCGCGGCATTGCACGACATGGTGCACAAACCTACATGCAGACAGTACATTCATACACATAAAAAAATAAAAAAAGAGATTTCCATTATAACAACATAGTTGCTTTCAGATAAACAAAAATATAACAATAATGTTGTTCAGTTTACCTTTCAACTAGGGATTTGGTGCTAGCATCCACAAATGAGGGAAACCATTCCCCGTTTGTTTTTCTGTGACCATTTTACTTCACTTAACATAATGGCTTTGAGTTCCATCCATTTACCTGCAAGGTTCATGATGTCATCTTTCTTTACTAAATGCGTGCATATTCACACCCATGTCTTAGACAGTTTTGTACCTGTATACCACACATCCCAATACTCTTGTCTGTCCTCCCTCCCAATAGTGCTTCCCTCTCTTCTGGAATCTATTGGTATCCAATAATTCAAAGGTCAAGAGTTAGGGCCTCCAGAGCCTCTCCCCTCCATGACTGACTATTGGAAGGGTGGGTTTTGTGTTGTGAGTTCATGATTGCAGTGGTTCTAGGGAGCCTAGGGGATGTCTTCTCCTAGCCCCCGCCCCAGCTTCTTGCCCATACATACTTCCACTCCCTCTTCTGCAATGTTCTCTGAGCCTTAGAGGGTGTGCCATAAATGTTTAGCGCTGCGTCCACAACTATCACATATTCTCTGCATTTGAGGGTATCTGCGTTCACCGCTGTTCACTGTACAGAAAGGCTTTCCTGATTACGATTGGGAGCAGCTTTTGTCATGGTCAGACGAGCAACAAGCAGGGGGAACCTGAGGCAGGTGGAAAGCAGGGGTCTTCATGTTTTTATTCATAGATAAAATGAAATCACGATTTTCCTAAAATGCCTTGGAATGCAGCCCAGCTCCACTGCACCCTACAGGACAGATGCTCACATGTCGCTGGTGGAAGTATCTGTGGTGGTGCATGGAATTGAGGTGCTTTTTGATTCTCAAGAACCCAGGCTAGGAAATTTATAACTTGAATAGTCATTTAGAATCACTTTGCAAACATGCCCCCTAGCTGCCTTCTCTTTCTTTCTCTGCAAGTGCTGTGAGTTTTGAGTTTGGATTCTGCTTGTAGGTCTCATTCTACTGTGTCTCAGCGATAGGTACGAGTTTGACAAAATCATATGCTGGTGGTTCTATATGGCTAGGGAGGCAGGTCCCCTCCAGTGCCCCCACGAAGCTCACACTCGTCTTAGCTGAGCCATAGCTTTCTGATCAGTATCACCAGAGGTTTGGATTATATCATTCTGTTTTTTTTTTTTTTTGTCTTTTTGAGACAGGGTCTCCCTGTAGCCCCAGCTGGCCTGGAACTCACTCTGTAGACCAAGCTGGCCTTGAACTCACAGAGATCTGCCTGCCTCTGCCTCCCAAGTGCGGGAATTAAAGGCGTGCACCACCATGCCCGATGGATTATATCATTTTTTTTATTATTAATTTTATTTATTTCTGTATGTGTATGAATGTACTGTCTGCATGCAAGTTTGTGCACCCATGTCGTGCAATGCCGTGGAGGTCAGAAGAGGGTGTTGGATTCCCCTGGAACTGGAGTTCTCCTGGAATTGGAGTTTCAGACGGTTCTCGGCCGCCATGTGGGTGCTGGGGATCGAACCCGGGTCCTCTGCAAGAGTGGTTGGCGCTCTTAGCAGCTAGGCCATCTCTCCAGCCCGGATTATATCATTTTTAAGGCTACTTTCAGCCTACAAAATTGTGATGTTTTGTGAGAAAGCAATTGTATTTTGGTAAAATGTCTAAGTTTCAGTAGTAAGGGTGGTGACTATGAGTTGGATGTTTGGGTTGGCTTCCAGTATTGGAGGTGGAACCCCAGGACCCAGCGCCTGTCAGCCAAGGGCTCCATTGCTTAGCTATGGTTCCAGCCCTGCTGTAAGTTCTGTTACTGAACTCTTTGTTTTTCTTTTTTGTCCCTGAGATATAAAGTTTCTGAGCTTTCTTTCCTATGTTACTTAGATATACATTTATTGAATAGCTACTGTGCTTGGGACATTAGACAGTATGGATTAAAGAAGAAAAACATGCTTCTGCTTTCTTGCTTTGTAGAATCAATGGAACATTTTCAAGCCCCCTCCCCAGTTCCAGTTGAAAGTCTTTCTGGCCAGACAGTGAGTCTCATTATCAGCACATTCTTCCTTTTTAAATTAAAACAATTTTTATTTATTATTATTGCATATGTGTATGATGGGGGGGCTGCATGTTCTACAGCTTATGTAGAAGTCAGCAGACAGCTTTCAGGAGTCTGTTCTCTCCTTCCACACTGGGTTCCAGAGATCTAACGAACTCGAGTCATCAGGCTTACACAGCAAGGGTGTGTAAGCTCTGACCTGCTGAGCCATCTCGCTGACTCACTGCAGTATTTTTCTTTCCAAGAGCTCACTCTTCAGGTGTTGGAAATGCTGAAACTGGAGCTTCCTCTTGTGTGTCCTCTGTAGATCTGGTATTTTATTTCCTATTTCTCTGCTGAATTATAAACTTTAACTGGTGAGCAGTGAAAAATGTCCCCTGTGACCTTCAGTCTTCAGTTTCCCACCAGGAGTTTTGCTTTCTTCAGTTCGATGGCTCAGCCCTGTTGCCATTCACTTAGCTTCAAGTAATCTGTCCTTTAAATGAGTCAGTCACTTTTAGGTATAGGCCCTAAGAAATGTCCTCCATTCTAAAATCTGTTCCAGAAGCTTATTGTGTAGAAAACACAGATTCTACACTCATATCAGGGCCACTCAACAAATGTCTCATTCATCCATTTATCCCATGGGTACTGATTGAATACCTATTAGAAGCAGTTACTCTTGAGATACTGGGGTTTCCGTGGGTACCAGGTTGTATAGCACAGAGAGAGGCACTGTTGTAGTTTCCTATTGCTGCTGCTACAAATGGCCACAAACCGAATGGCTTGAAACAGCATGTTGACTATATATAGTTCTGGAAGGTAAATTCTAAAATCAGCCTGCAGGGTGAAAATCAAGATGGCGGAAGGGTGTGTTCCTTTTGGAGACTTCAGGAGAATTTATTCTTTCCTTCTCCAGTTCCCGGAGGGCTCCTTCCATCCTCAGCTTATGGCCACGCATTGCTCTCCCTATGGCTTCTGCCATTCTCTCTGACCCTGACCTTCCTCTCTCCTCCTGTAAGGACCACTGTAATCTGTTTGGTCCAGAAATGCAGAGCTGTCTTCCTGTATCAACGTCCCTGGCCATGTCTAACAGGAGTGTTTCAAGAGGCTGGTCTCCTTAAAGCTGCTGAGTTCAAGCCCTTGATCTTCAGGGTACTGCAGTTGGGAGGTGGAGGGACCTTTAGAGATGTGCCTACTGGGAGGTCTTAGACCACTGGAGTCCGAATGGAGGTGCCAGGTCTCAGCCTATCTTCTTCCTTTTAACTGCTTCCTGGACTCTGAAGTGTGTGGGTGGCACCTCTGTGTTCCCTCCCATGATGCCCTGCCTTGACACAGTTCCAAACCAATAGAGGCAAATTATTGTAGACTAGAACCCCAGAAATTTGGGGCCCAAAGGAACCTTTCCTCTTTTGGGTTACCTCCAGCATTTTGTTACAGTAACCCAAAGCTAACTAACATAGTGTCAGGTGCAAGTAATCTATCTAGATCTACCAATTTGCTCTTCAGGCTGAATCAGGAACACTTCATACTATCTTCTCCTCCTTGCAACTTAGACTAAATCACCAGGTCTTCAGATGTGAGGAGTTTTCTTTCTTTTTTTTTTAGAGATATCAACAAGTAATAAAATAATGTAGGTAATATTTACATTGTATGTGCTAGAAATCTATAGCAATGCCACTCTCATGAAACTTTATTTTAAATCCCAATCTAAAAATATCATTAAAAATTAGTAAAAACACAAACCAAGAATATCCAGTAATGTCTAATGAAGGAAAGGCCATTTAAAGAAATTGCGATGCTAAGAAAGGAATCCAAGTTTTGGAGTTTCGAGTAGAGAGAGAATCCACAGAAGGCTCTAGTTTGCCTTTCTGTTCATAGACCTAGGGTAGCCCAGAAAATTCCTGACCTCACATTACTGTGGTGTGAAAATTTCAAAAATAAAAGAACAGGAGAAATTTCAAAACATGAGAGATTCTGTAGAACTAGCGACTTTTTCCAAAACACACCAGAAACCAACAGATGGCTAGAGAAACAGGCAGGAAAGCTGTGGTGGGCTGAGCTGAACTCTGGAAATTGCATGAGGTGTTCTTCCTGGGTAGGGCCTGCTGCTCAGCATGGCTGCCAGGAGCTCGCGCAGCTGAGCACCTATGCGTGAGCATGCGCAACAGGAGGCATTTCTAGTTCCCGGAGACTTGGGAAGAATCTGTCTAAATGCTTTCAATTTAACTTCTGGCTTTTGTTCTCTCCACATTTCTTAGCGAAACAACAGTCACATCAGAAGAAGCTGATAAAGATGGACAACCTTTACTGTTTCTCTCTGAATCTCAAATTAAAGTCAGGAGCTTTGGGCAGCTGTCACAGTTGTTGTTAATTGCCAGCAATACCAAGCTGCAGGAGGCCCAAGCCTGTATTGAAGGTGATACACACTCTCCACTTGCAATTTGAATTTTCAGACACATAATCTTGGAGGGGGGAGGATATAATTTATTGCAACCACATTTTAAAAGGTAAAAGTTGTATCACTTGTTGAGAGTGCCATCGGTTCCCTTGGCTGGACTGTTAATGCTCACATCAGATTTCTGCTTTGAATGGAAAGGTCTGCTATGTTTCTACTGGGAAGCTTCTAGGTTTTCTAATTTTTGCATATGGCCATGGTATATGCAAAAATCCAGAGGCCTAGTAGTTTGTCAGATCATATTGGAAGATAGGTCACAAGGACCCGTACTTCTCTCTGGAATACTGCAAGGTACATATCAATCTGCTTCCTCTGTGGGGAATTCTAGCTCCGTCTGTGGAGGAGACAGTCTTCCACATGTTCCCTACTGTATTCCACGTGGGGATGTCACAGTCTTCTGTAAATAGTTACCTGCACTGAACTCTGTGAAGATACACAATGACCTGATTATCACTGTAATTATCTAATGTGAAAATGTGATTGGTTGCCTGTTAAATTTCCCATCAGTGGAAGCATCACCTAATTATAGGTGATAATGTGTCTTGAGGGTGTTGAAAATTAGCTGACCAGTGAATCCCAGGCACAAGCTCTCTGAATTCTGTCTATTTCTATGTGAGGTGGGAAGATATTCCTTCAAAAACAAAAATATCAGTGGGTAAGAGCACTTATAGCACAAGGAGGAGGACCCAATACCCACTAAAAGGCAGAGCACGACCTGCTCCCAACACAACAAACTCTTAGAAATACAGGTGAATTCTAAGGGTTTTGGCCCAAGGAAGCTGAATGAATGAAACACAATTAAGGTAGATTTGATGGGATTTATTCATCTTCATATTTGTTGCACTGGGTAATCTTTATTATTTATGTTTGTTTGTTCTGTCAGCTAACAGAGATCCTGTGACAAAAATCTTAGGCTCAGATTATGGTGAAATAACAGACGACCCTTCTACCTTCAGTATTGATGAAATCACCACAGATGAGGAGCAGGAAAGCCAGGTTAAAAGGAAAATGGCCATGCTTTTGAAGCAATTAGATCTGCATCTACTGAACCATTCCCTAACACATATTTCACTGTGAGTCTTTGCTAAGAGAAGCAGTTCATATTCAGTTACAAAATTGCTTTCAAAGTTTTGGAAAGTAATACAAGTAAAACAAAGTATAGATGTCATTGCTATTGAGTTAACAGTTCATTTATATGGAACAAATATTCAGTTCTATTGGATTTGTGTCTACTAAGTTAATATTGCTAGAACATTATGTGGGGTTTCATTCATTTCTGAAGACATGGAACAGCTGTGTATTTTCAAAGACTCTTTAGATGATTACACAGATTGCTAAATGATAGTGCAGATATCATGAAGAGTTTGTGTAGTTCAAAAGACATTCATATTTCTCATATTTTTTAGAGGTGTGGGACTATCATTAAATATTTGATGGCTGGTGAGGAGGCTTAGCAGGTAAAGATGGCTGTCACAAAACCTGATGACCCAAGTTCAATCCCTGAAACCTCATGGTGGAGAGAAAGAACCAACTCTACAAATTGTCCTCTAATCTCTACACACATGCTATGGAATGAGCGCACTCTCACATATATACATACACACATGGAATGAGTGCACCCTCGCATATACACACATACACACATTGAATGAGTGCACCCTCACATATACACACATGGAATGAGCGCACCCTCACATATACACACATGGAATGAGCGCACCCTCACATATACACATACACACGTGGAATGAGCGCACCCTCACATATACACACATAACACACGTGGAATGAGCACACCCTCACATATACACACATACACACGTGGAATGAGCTCACCCTCACATATACACACATACACACGTGGAATGAGCGCACCCTCACATATACACACATACACACGTGGAATGAGCGCACCCTCACATATACACACATACACACGTGGAATGAGCGCACCCTCACATATACACACATACACACGTGGAATGAGCGCACCCTCACATATACACACATACACACGTGGAATGAGCGCACCCTCACATATACACACATACACACGTGGAATGAGCGCACCCTCACATATACACACATACACACGTGGAATGAGCGCACCCTCACATATACACACATACACACATGGAATGAGCCCACCCTCACATATACGCACATACACACGTGGAATGAGTGCACCCTCACATATACACACATGCGCAAATAAAATTAAAATGTATCAAGAGAGAAATGACCATTTGAGTATATTAATGTTGTACTCAGTATGGATTTATTTTCCATTAAAATGTATTGTTTTTTTCAAGCTTTTGTATATGTATGCGTTGGTCTTTAAGAGAGGGACTCTGGATAGGCTGACTAGAGCTCAGAGGATGAACTGGCATTGAGGAATTGCAGGGAGAGTAATTTGGCACAATAGACCATAAGACAAATGACAGAATGTAGGAACTACATGGGTGGGGTGCGGCCTGGGGGAAGGGTGGCAATGGAGAAGGGGTATAAAGTCAATTAAGAGCCTGGTGTGGTGGCACATGCCTTTAATCCTAGCACTTGGGAGGCAGAGGCAGGCGGATCTTTGTGAGTTTAAGGCCAGCCTGGTCTACAGAGTGAGTTCTAGGACAGCTGGAGCTACAGGGAGACGCTATCTCGAAAAGACCAAAAAAAAAAGTCAATTAAGGAATTCTCCCATTTTGAGAAGGCCCCACCCCTCCCACTGGCCTCTTTGTCTTTCTAGACAGTTTCACTTCTGCATCCATGTCATGTATATGTATATATACATAAACACATGTATGATTTCCATGTCATATATATGTATATATAAATAAACACATATATGATTTCCATTTCATGTATATGTATATATACATAAACACATATATGATTTCCTGTATCTAAACAAAGTCTAGGTCACCATGAATTTCTTGATTTTTTTTCCAGTATTGACACATGATTATAACATGGTTACAGTTAACGACAATATTAATTACAGATAGGAAGATTTTCCGTAATCTAATTGAATGTATATTTCCTGCAGATTCTATTTCAAAGCACTTGATTATGTAACATTTATTTCAGAGAAGTTCATTTAAATCCAGGAACTTTTAAGAAAGATATAGAACTACTCAAACGTCTCTCGGGAAAAGGAGAGCGAACTGTGCTGGAATCCATTGAATACACTTCAGGTTAGCATCTGCTCAGCTGCATCTTGTTCATGTTTTCATGATTGTGTTTTGGAAAACTCTTTCCAGGGCTGTAAGTAGAGTTGAATACTTACAGCGAATGCTTCAGTTTTTTTCATAGTATCTGTTTTATTGACACCAATACATTTTACAATTCAACAAACTGAATGCCTACTGATTGCTTGATTGCTGCTTTCAGATTATGAATTTTCCAATGGGTGTCGTGCCCCGCCGTGGAGGCAGATTCAAGGGGAAATCTGTTACGTGATCGTGAAGCCACATGACATCGAAGCTCTGTGTATCACCTGCAGTGTGGAAGGAGTGTTTTTAAATGGCGTAAGTCATTTTTGAAAACAAGCAAATCCAGATGTATGGGGTTCTGTGCTTTCTGTGAATGCCGCCTTGGATCATAGGTTGTTTCCTGATGGCCACAGAAGAGGAAGACTGTCCTGTGGGATGGAATCTGAGTCCTTTCTTGTGCATCTGCTGGGTGAATTCAAAACCTTCCCAGAATCAGCTTTGGTGTCTTCGCTGCAGGGAATTAAGCCAAGGTTGTCAGGGGAAGGCTTCAAGATAACTCACCGCACTTCCCCAAACTATAAGCTCTAACATAATTGGTTCCCAGATTAGTCACACGGATATTGGAGAAAGAAAAAGAAGAGAAAGGCAATTCAGAAGTAATAACGCCAACTTTCATCCTAAGAGTGCAGGGGTCAACAGGAAGCTGAGCTCTCTAGTGTAGAAGCCAGAGGGAAGAGCCTCAGACAGTTGGGGCCCAAGGACTGGGGAGGGGCCCCTTTTAGGTTGTGCTGGTTCCAGACGAGCTCAGACAGCCTTCACAAAGCAGCCACCCAGCCAGAAGTATCTGAGTTCAGATACCCAGTGTGGTGGGGCCATGCCACATGCTGGTGATGCCTACATGAAAACAGCCTGTCTCTCAGCATCCATTTGAGATGAGTGGGTGTCTGGGCTGTTCTGAGAACTTGTTCCTTCAGATTTCTCTTGAAGCTGTGTTCTTGAATGAAGGCCTTGCTTTCTCTTTACTGAGTCTGTATACCCATCATGGACTAGGGAAGGAAAAGACAGAATTTGTCTTTAGAATTTGTCTTTTCAGGGGCTTTTCCCTTTCTGACCTCTACTGACCTAGACCAACACAATCACACATGTAATCACTCTAACCCCACTTACTTCTTGCTACACAAATGGGATAATCTGTTGCTTCCAACCAATTTCCAGGCTTGGAGTGCTTAATAGGGACAGCGTACACTCACATGCATTGTTCTGGGTCAGGAGAAAGTAAGGGGTCAGGAAGGATTAGAGCTACATTTAAGTTACAAGAGGAGCCCAAGGCCTAGCCATCTTATTTACATTGTAAACAAGCAGAGATAGTGTCCCAGAAGTCATTCCCACAGTTCCCCATTTTTTACTTAAAACTTTGTTTTTTACTGAGTTTTTGTGTACTTCATACATAACTTCTCGGTCAGTCTTAATCAACTTTATATCCCCTTCTCCATTGGCACCCCCCCCCATGTAGTTCCTACATTCTGTCGTTTGTGTTAGGATCTATTGTGCTCTCCCAGGCCATTCCTCAGTGCCAGTTCATCCTCTGAGCTCTAGTCAGCCTATCCAGAGCCCCTCTCTTAAAGAAGACCAGTTCTTCCTCACCCAACAGTTAATGAGCTGTCAATATATCTTCAGCTAAGGTTGTGTTCTGCTACCCATTTCTGCATTCTGTGCTGGGTTTTTGTCTGGTTGACATTGCATGGGCCTTGTGCATGCTGATACCAATGCTGTAGATTCATATGGACAGGGTTCCAGATGCTTGTAGGATTCATTTCCATATGATCTTACACCACCTCCCTGGAAGAATAGTACAGAGTCCCACATCTAGACACACACAGATATGGTCTGTGTATTGCTCATGCCTAAGTAACACGTCTACAATGCAACCTCTACACCTAAGGCTCATGGCACATAGAACAGGGGGCCCAGAGGACATTAATTAACCTCTTAACTCTTGTTAAAGAAGGAAGCTTCCTCATGAAACAGAAGGCCAGGTACTCAAAAGGGCATAAATGGCCAAACCATGAAGAGAAGGAGACCAGAGAGTGTGGGTCCATGGACAGATCTCCTGGATTCAGCTTCACTCACCCAGGGCTCAGGGTCCATTTTTTAACTTTTAGTAGAAGAAGCATGTCAATATTGTAACATAAAGCATTTTCAGAAAAGTCATTCCCAGCCATAAGGTCCCCAAGAAAGTCTGGGCAGGCGGGTCTGAGCTGAGAGGTGAGTAGCACACAGCTGCTGAGATCCCCGGATTAGAACATGGGGATCTCATCCACATCTGATTCACAGAACTAGGAGCTTACTTGCCTTGTGAGCAAAATCTGAACCTGGGACTCACAAGTGGAATTCTTCAAGGAGGACCCAAGCCACGACTGAGAACCCAGCCATCACAAGGGGTGGCTGGGCAAGGTCTTATACCCTGGTTTGAGTTGATATCAGGATGCTAGTGCCACATCTAGGCTGGCCTGCTGGAATCTGCTGACACTTTTGCTTTTTATTCATTGGCATTTAACTTGGCTTATCTCCGCAGAGAGGAAGTAGGCCATAACTCTACTTTTTTTTATTTTTTTTATTTTTTTTTATTTTTAAGGGATTCTACAATACAATGAAACAGTTGTTTGCAGATAACATTGATGTGACTCAGTATGTCATACAATTAAGTAATTGGTGCATTTTGCAAGTATCTATGTCCAAATTTTGAACAACCCAAGGTTCCCATAGTCCAGTTGGAGAAGCTTGTATGCACAGGCATGTTGATCAGTTAGGTGTCCAGACTATATTCCTGTAGTCTCATGATTCACCCCTATCTCTCCACAGCCCTTACAATCTACCATGCCTCCTCTTCCGCAGTTTGTTCCCTGGGCTTTGGGAAAGGGGCACAAGTGGGTGAGAAGAAAACAGTCTAATCTCTTTGGAGTTGTCATTTTGGACTCCAGTCTGTTCAGTTTGTTTCCCTTCATGGATTGACAGCTTTCCCAGTGATACCCTTTTCAGTCATACTAACAAAGCTCAAGCTATTGGATGTACAGGCATTTAAGCAGTACCACTTATTGTGTCAAGCTAAGCTGTGAGCATAGACACAGATGCTTGGATGGTATGCTAATCCGCAAACTGTGGTTTCTCTATAAAGGGTGATAAATTCTTATTGTGGCTTATAGCATCACCTAACCACTAGAGGACATAAGCTTGTGGCATCCGCTGTGAGTTATTCCTCCAAGGAGAGAGCTAATATCCAAATAGTTTTGGGATATAATATACGCACTTGGCTGCCATCTTCAGGCTGTTGAGGTGTAGCTGATATTTTCGGAGGAGTCTTGTTTGTCTCAGGGAGACCAATATTTTGCTGTATTGCTGTAGTGGCCTTTGGTAACGCTCTCATAACTCTACTTTTTGGTTTTGATATTTTGGACAAATTAAATTTCCCTTATAGAGAGGATCAAGGAGTTCTTATTTCTATCAAAGACCACTGATCTACTTATGAATAACTTTATTTGACTGGAAATAACTTTACTTAATGGGAAACATTAAGTATTTTTCTCAGGTTAAAAAATCTGAAAAAGTTGGGTCTGGAGAGATGGCCCGGTGGTTAAGAGCAATGACTGCTCTCACAGTTAAATTCCCAGCATCTACATGGCACCTAACAACCACCCATAACTCCAGATCCAGGGGATCTGGATGACATGGATGCAGTTACATAGAAGAAGGCAATACACACATACACATCAAATAAAAATAAATATTTTTAAAAAACTGAAAAAGTGAGAACCATAAAAATACTTGTTAATTCCGGGAAAGTTAAACATAGCATTGTTGTGTGTGTTTTTCTATAATTTATTTTGATAAAATAATGGAGTAAGGAAGGAAAACATGTGAACAAAAAATAGAAGCAGGGAGAGGAAGGGACAGAGACAGAGGGATAGAGAGTTACAGTAGGTTCTGTGGACACACAAAGACTTTTCTTTGGTGAAAATCTAATCATCATGTGTTTTATGACTTCATCAACTCAGGTGCTTGAAGTCATAATGTGTTTTCATAGTAGAGGGAGGCAGGGAGAAGGGAGATGTTCTCTGCTGGATAGCACTGCTCTTCATGCATAGAGGAGGTACTTGGTACAGGATGGATGCATGGATGGATGGATGGATGGATGGATAGATGATGGGTGGATGGATGATGGATGGATTATTGGTGGATGGATGGAGTCAATGGGAAGGATTTTGCCTATATATGTTATACACGATGACTACCATATGTATCCTTTGGAGAAAAGAAAATGAATTTAGAAAAGGGATTTGTAGGGAGGAAGGGGATTGATGGGGGTGTGGTGGAGATAACAGAGGATGGGGTAATAGTAATCAGCATGCATTACATACATGTTTGAAATTCTCAAAAATGTAATTAATCAAAAATGCCAACCTGTCTGCTTAGGCTGTGACAAGCTGATGGACTTCCTATGCTGACTATTAATCATTCTTCCAAACTTTTCCTCCCAAAGGGCATAACAGAAGAGGAGGGGGAAATTAATTATGAGCGACAAGGTGAAATTTATAAAGACCTGGTCATGTGCTTAAAAGACAAATCACCAGTATTTTCAGAAAACATGTATAAACAAGTAAGTTTTGAAATCTCTTTTGCTATTTCTTGACTACTACTTTAAAATATCTTAGTTATTTTTCTTTTATGTGTATGAGTGTGTTGCCTATATGTATATAAGTGCATCTGTGTTATGCACCATTGGAGGTCAGAAGAGGGTGTTAGATTCCCTGGAACTGGAGTTATGAAGAGTTGTTAGCCACCATGTGGGTGCTGGGAACTGAACCTGGGTCCTGTACAAGAGCAGCCAGTACTCTTAACCACTGAGCTGTCTCCCCAGCCCTGACTACAACTTTTTATAGCATAAAATTTCAAATGTAATATTGCTTTTCCACATGTTAGCACTCTAAGTTCAAACTTTGCATTTATTAATCACTAACAACACATTATTCTCATGACTTCTGGCCTCTGGTCAACTCTAATATATTTCGTCCTATTGATTTTCCTATTCTAGATATTTCATTTCAGTACAATTATAGGTTCCATTCAGTAACCATGTGAGGAGAATCATATCAGAGGATACTTGTCTCTTGTCTCTGGTTTAGTGCATATTTCATATCAAGGTCATCTATCATGTTTAGATTATCATTCCTTTTTATGGATGAATGATATTCCTTTCATGTATATATCATACTGTCTTAGTTTCATTTCCTGTTACTGTGACAAAATACCCTCATAAAAGCAATTTAGGGGGAGAAAAGATTTATTTTGGCTCATAGTTCTGGGTTACAGTCCATCACTGGGAGTAAGTCAAAGCAACAGAAGATAGCTAGTCACATCCACAGTCAAGAGGAAGTAGGTTTCTCATGCCTAGCTGTCTCCTCTCTTATGGTTACCATCCATACCACACATCTTCAAATCTCAACATAATCAAAATAATCTCCCATAGATAGGTCCACAGGCCAGCCCCATCTAGACAGTCCCTCAGGGAGGCTCTCTTCCCAGGTGACACTGGATTTTGTCAGGTTGATGATTAAAACTATCAAAACAGGTTATGATTGAATAAAAGATTAGAGTGGCTGGGCGTGGTGGCACTTGCCTTTAATTCCAGCTCAAGAGGCTGAGGGAGGAGGATTGTGAGTCAGCACCAAGCCCGCGTACAGAAGGAAACTCTCTCACTGGCTCAAAAAACTAAAATCAATCAATCAATCGATAAATAAATATTTTAAAATTGGGGGCTGGAGAGATGGCTCAAAGATTAAAATCACTGGCTACTCTTACAGAGAAGCTGAGTTTGGTTCCCAGCATCATTAGGGAGTGGGTCTGAGCTATGTAACAAAGAAGCTGACCGTGAGTCTCCACAGTCACTGCTTCAGTTCCTTTTTTCAGACCCCCCCCCCATAGAGGGAATCTGAAAGGAAACCCCCAGGCTTCCCCCCAGTGGTAGACTGTAACCTGTGTTTATCACAGCAACAGAAAGCAAACTAGGACAGAAGTCTAATGCTCTGCTTTATACGCCAGGCTAAATATTGAGTATTTTTTAGATAGGACTGGCATTTAAATCAGTAGACTCTGGGTAAATTAGATTACTCTTTAATATGGGCATATCTCATCCAGGACGCTGCAGCCTGGAGAGGAAAGACTGAAGTCTCCCAAAGAGGTAATCCTCCCCGAGGTCATTTTACAGTGATCAGAAATCACATTTGAAGAATTAGCACATGATATTCCTAAACACTGACTCTGAATGCTGAAGAAGGTTTTCATCAAATTATGGTGGGAAAGTCTGTGCCCTCCTTTAGTACACACCAAAGTTGTTCTTCACATTCTGAACTCAACAGACTGTGTAAATGATCTCAATGTAACATGCCTGTCCTTCATACTGCTTTGCTTGCATTAACACATTTTCATGACAAAATGTATTATATTTTGGAGCTTATTCCTTTTTTTTTTTTTTTAAGATGGTCTCCCTGCAGCTCCCACTGTCCTGGAACTCACTATGTAGACCAGGCTGGCCTTGAACTCACAAAGATCTGCCTGCCTCTGTCTCCCAAGTGCTAGGATTAAAGGCATGCACCACCATGCCCAGCTGGTTTTTTTTTTTTTTGTCTTTTCGAGACAGGGTCTCCCTATAGCCCCAGCTGTCCTGGAACTCACTCTGTAGACGAGGCTGGCCTTGAACTCACAAAGATCCACCTGCCTCAGCCTCCCAAGTGCTAGGATTAAAGGCGTGCACCACCACGCCCGGCAGACCTTAATCTTTTAAAGCACATTATTTATGAAGAAATTATAATAGACTCTGTACCTGCTGTTTCAGTAGGAAATTTCTCCTTTGCTCAAAATTGCTCTAATGCTAACACTAAATCATTTGAAACTGTCATGTCGTGATGCTATATAATCCCACTAATCTTGCAAGGTTGTTTCAGCACATCTTGTATTCTTCCTGCTTAAGAACTCCTTTTAGCCAGCATTTTGCACAGGTTTATTGGTAGTTTTCCTTTCATCAGAAGGAAAAAGCAGAAGGAACTGATTTCTCCTTCACTCCTAAGCAATATTTCCACTGAACGAGGCTCTCTGGGTTGACAGTCTTTTACTCCAAGAATTTGAAAAATGTTAAAATTCTTTCTGGCCTTTGGTTGTCTTCTGAGAAATCTACATATTTTTTTTCATTTTATAGGAAATTAAGGTGTCATTTCTTACTGCTTTTGTGAATTTTGACTTTTGTTTTATAGAGTTTGATTAATATATGTCTTAGGAAGGATTTCTTTGCGTTTATTTTGGATCTTTTCCCAAGATTGAGAAAATTATAGGAACACTTAGAATATATTTTAAGCTTGATCCTCTTTCTCTTCTCTTGGTACTCAGATGGGATGTATGTTGGATTTTTGTTGTTCTATATCAAATGTCAATGATATTGTTGTCCTCCCCCTCCTCCTTCTTCTTGTGTGTGTGTGTGTGTGTGTGTGTGAGAGAGAGAGAGAGAGAGAGAGAGAGAGAGAGAGAGAGAGAGAGAGAGAGGAGAAAGAAATCATGCGTGTTTGCTGGCATACTTGTCTCTGCATGCATGTATAGAAGCCAAAGGTTGACACGAGAAATCCATTTCTATTATTCTGCACTTTATTTTTGGAGATAGTCTCTTTTATTTTTTATTTTTTATGTGTATGAATGTACTGTCTGCATGTAGGTTTGTGTACTCGTGTCATGCAATGCTGCGGAGGTCAGAAGAGGGTGTCAGATTCCCCTGGAGCTGGAGTTAAAGATGGTTCTCAGCCGCCATGTGGGTGCTGGGGATCAAACCCAGGTACTCTGCAAGAGCAGTTGGCATTTGTAACCGCTAGGCCATCTCTCCAGCCCGTGGAGACAGTCTCTTATTGAGCTTGGAACCCACTGTTTCCAGCTCGATTGTCAGGCCAGTGAGCACTCCTTGCCCAGCACTGGGTTACAGACATGGGCTCTCACTCCCAGGCTTTACTTCAGCGCTAGAGATCAGGATCCCATGCTTGGACAGTAGGCCCTTTATCTACTTTGCCAGCTCCCCAGACCCCTGCTTCTCTTCTTTAGACTGTATTTTCTTTCTTTTCATTCAAGTTGGGTAAAGTCTTTTGCTTGGTCTTCAAAGTGTGGAGGTTTTTGTCCTCTGTGTTCTCCCTTCTGTCCAACCCATCCAGTGGGTTTTTATTTGGTTTATAAAGTTCATTTCTGGGCTGGAGAGATGGCCTAGTGGTTAGGAGCGCTGACTGCTCTTACAGAGGACCCGGGTTCGATCCCCAGCACCCACATGGCGGCCGAGAACCATCTGAAACTCCAATTCCAGGAGAACTCCAGTTCCAGGGGAATCTGACACCCTCTTCTGACTTCCGCGGCATTGCACGACATGGGTGCACAAACTTGCATGCAGACAGTACATTCATACACATACAGAAATAAATTTAAAAAATTAAAAAAAAATAAAGTTCATTTCCATAACTTCTACTTGGTTCTTTGTATCTTGTTTGTTTGCTGAGACTTTCTGTTTATTCATGAAAGGGTTCTGGTTTTCACATCTCGGGTCTTCATAACTGATTGTTGGAGTGCTCTTATAATGAGTGATTTAACAACTTAGCCAATTATTCCAGCATCTCTTTTAACTTGTCTTGAGCCTATGTCCATCCTTTCTTTAGTTTTATTGTGATTTTTCTGGGGTTTGGGGATGGCAAGTGATTTGTTAATTGCCTTTGGCATTTGGGGCATCACGAAGCAAGCTCTGGACTGTATTCAAATCTTTTGTTTTAGCAGGCTTTCTTTGACATCTCACTGGTGGAGGTCTGGAAATCACATCTGGAATAACAGTCCAGGTTCCTCGCTTAGTGTTCTAGTTCGATTTTCCATTGCTGTGACAAAACACATTGACCACTACCAACTTGGGGAGGAAAGGGTTTATTCAGCACATATCTCCCAGGTCACAGTTCGTCACTCAGAGAGCTCAAAGTAGGAACTCAGGGCAGGAGCCTGGAGGTAGGAGCTGAGGCACAGGCTATGGAGGAATGCTTCTTACTGACTTGCTCCTCTGGCCCATGCCCAGCTTTCTTTCTTTTTTATTATTATTATTTTTTATGTGTATGAGTGTACTGCCTGCATGTATGTTGGCACACCCATGTCATGTGCAATTCTGTGACGGTCAGAAGGGGGCAGCAGATTCTCCTGGAACTGGAGTTAAAGACGGTTCTTAGCTGCCATGCGGATGCTGGGAATCGAACCCGAGTCCCCTGCAAGAGCAATCGGTGATCTTAACGGCTGAGCCATCTCTCCAGCCCATGCTTTCTTATACAGTACACAACCATGCCCAGGGGTGGCACCACCCATAGCGGGCTGGGCCCTCCCAGTTGAGGCTCCCTCAACCTAGGTGTGTCAAGTTGACACTAAAGCTATCTAGCACACTTAGTCTTGGTTGGAATCCTGGTGGTTGTAGGGCCTTCATTCCTACTGGGCAGCATGGGTTTCAGTCTCTCTGCTAGGCATCTACTGACTCTATCATGGCTGGGGGCAAGAGTCGTTTGTTCTACACTTCCCATGCAGCCTCCACTTATTCTATATTAGGTGAGCCCATCAGTGTGGAGATGCTGTGCATGTGCCATGGCAGGTGCACAGAGGTCACAGAATAAACTCAGAAGTCAGTCTTCACTTTCCATCTGGGGACAGGGTCTCTGTATATGCCGAGCTAGATGGCTTGCTAACTCATGGGACCCTCCTGTCTCCTCCAGTCTCACAGTAGGAAGGTGGGATTACAAATATACACTACCATGTCCAGCTTTACGAGGGTCCTGGGATCTAAACTCAGCAAGTACTTTACTCACTGAACCATCTTATGAAAGAATTAAAACACAGAAAAGCTGGAAGAATTGTGCGGTGACTGCACAGCTGACACCCACAAATCCTAGTCCCATGTTAACACTTCTTATGTTTAAGAATGTATGTATTCTTTTTTTTTAATGAATGTATGTATTCTTAATGAATAAATGTGTTTCTGATCCAAACACATTGTGTGTATATGATGTGTGTGTGTATGCATTCATGTGTGTGTGTGTGTAGTGGTGCAGGTGTGGAGGTCAGAGGACAACCTTAGGTGTCAGTCCTCACCTTGTTTGACAAGGGTCTCCTTGTTTTCCCTCCACATAAACCAGGCTAGCTGACCCATGAGCGTGAGAGATTTGCCTATTTCCACCTCTCACAGTGAGAGGTTCTGAGGATTTTAACTCAGGTATTCACGCTTGCATGGCCAATGTGTCTATCCACAGAAGACTCTCCTGCCAGGATTCTGTTTTGTTTTTGCCTTTTTGGTCTCAGTGTAGAACTTTGGGTCGCTGGGCTTTCTTTTCTTTTCAGTACTTTGAGGATATCACTGCATTTTATTTTGCTTTTATCATTTCTCATGAGAAACCTTTTAACATTTTTATATTTCTTTAAATATAAAGTTTCAGTGGTTATGAGCTACCCATTGTCATTGTTGGGAACCAAACACTCAGGTCCTTTGCCAGACCAGTGAGTGTTCTCGACCACTGAGTCATCTCTCTATCTCTGGGATATGCTTTTTATCTCCAGCTACTTTCAAGATGGTTCTTTTATCCTTGGCTTAAGTAATTTGAATATGATGTTTCCAAGTCAATGTAAGGGTGGAGTTTAACTACTTAAGGAATATGTAGGTTCGGGACTACCATCGATTGTATCTGTGTGTGTTGCCATAGAGATGAGTTTGGAAACAACATTACTGTCTGCCTAACACTAATATAGTCTCTTAAAGTTGCCCTTCTTTAAACTGAGTTGCCAAGCAACAGAAGGTAGAAGCATCTGAGACTTCTTCTGGATTTATTACCAGCGTTCACCTTCAGATGACACTGCATAATTTGGAAGTAATGTCCCAGTAACCATTACTCTGATTTTATTTTATACAGGAGATTAGATTCATTGAAGAACAACAGAAGGAGCAAACTGATGAGAAACTCAAGACTGGAACACCCTCGAGTGCATCTGTAGGGTTAGAAAAGAGCAAACTGGAAAAGAACCAAATTAATTTTGGGAAAAGTCCTATGACCAAGAGATTGGAGCCGAGCTTAAACTGGAGAGCCAATGTTGATTACAAAGAGTATGTAGACATTTGCGTGATGGGTTAGCTTCAGTCACCACATAGTTGATTCATTTTTTCTGGAACTGTGTTTCATATTGACTTGTATCTTCCTGGCTGAGTTGTTTTCCCTCTCTATATGTTCTAAGTGGATAGATGGCACAGTAGTGGTGCTTAAATGTAGACTACTGTGAGAGAAGAAAGAACATGGGTCACTCTTGCATAATGATGAGAGAAAAGAAAGGGAACAATGCTAAAACACATGGAGAAGTACTGTAGATGGTGCACACGTAGTGGTGGGGAGAACCTGACACGATTAAAATTACATGAATATGGGAATTTTCATAGTAATGGTGTCTTCTTTATGAACTCAACTTTAAAGCAATATGAAGGTAGAGTCTCAACAGTGTTAACAGGCCTGTGTAAGCTGGATCCTGGGTTAATAAATGCCTGACATATACAAGGCTGCTTCTATTTGGAATTCCTTTACTATGAATAAGCAAAGGTGGGGAACAATTGCTACTCAAGGGCTTGCACGATGGCTTAGGCAATAAAGTGATTGCCTAGCAAGAATGAGGACCCAAGTTCAAACCCCCAAACTAAAATAACAACAAAAACTGGGCATGGTGAGGTGTGCTTGGAATTCCAGTGCTGAGGATTGCTGGTGCTTGCTGGCCACCCAGCCTAGTCTACTTGGTGAATGTCAGACCAGTGAGAAGCCCTGTCTGTCTCCAAAAAAGATGACAGCCCTTGAGGAACAAAGCTGTCTTCATACATGCACTCACATATTCACCTATACATATACAAAAATGCATGCGTACATACATACATATAACACAGAATCATTGCTATTCAAATGCTGGAGGAATTAAAACTTTCTAGAACATTGTTAGTCAAGTTTCCATCATTATATAACAAAACGCCTCAAATAATTAACTTATAAAGAGAAACGGTTTATTATGGCTTATGATTTTAGAAATTTCAGTTCATGATTAGAAAACTGTGGCTTTTTAGAGTCTGGTAGGGGTGCCAGATGTCCATGGTGGGACGTGCCCAGCAGAATACAACTGCTTGCCTCACGGCCAAGAAGCAATGAGGATGAGCGATCAGGTTCCTATGAAGGCCTTCCTCAGTGACAGACACCTTCCATTAGGCTCCGTCTTTTGAAGGTTCCATCCACTGCTTCCCTACAGTAACTCCTGGGGTCAAACCAGGGTCTCATGCTGTAGCCTAGGCTGGCCTCTACCTGTGGCAGTCCTTCTACTTGTACATGAAGGAACTGGCTTCTGGCTGGTTACACAAGGACCCTCCCCTTCAGGGATTCTGAAGACCAGAGGTAGGTTTTGTTTTGCAAGTAAGTGCAGAGACTTCAGAGGATGGAGCTCTGTAGAAGAGAAGCGACTCTCACTTGTCTGACCCTCACTGCTTTGTGACACTTGATCTCTGTGACTGGACATGGAACAGGCTGTGAAAAATGCTCTGTTAATGGGAAAATGAATTTTATGCTTTTAATGATGGATCTCTGTAGTGAGTATCTAATAGATGGCCAAGCCTGGGAATGCTTGAAAAACCAGGTGTTGGGTGAGGAAGAGAAGAAACTCCATGCCAGGAGAGTATAGCTGAGAGCTGAGATCACCAAGTGGAAGGTGCGGGGTGAATAGGTCAGTCTGCCATGGAGCCTGGAAATACCTGTTCTCAGTGCAAGAAGGCACTGGTTAAAGTGCTCTTATTTGAGATTTTTCTTATTTTGAGTCATGGTCTGTCTCTGCAGCCCAGGCTGGCCTTGAGCTCATTCCCTTCAGTGCTGTGTCTACCAGCTCAGCCAAAGAGCCTACAGGAGTTCTGCAACTATAAACTGCGTAGCCGTGCTCAGGGAACATGAAGCTTCCCTGCAGGTGTTGGGGCGGGGGACTGTAACAGGCTATTCTGAGGCAGGAAAGAGTATTTTTGGGGGGGTCATGAAAGTGGTGGGACCATCTGTACACACTTTCATCTTTTATATCCTGTTCATCAGCATAAAGTAACAAAGCTCTGTTTTCTTTTTTTTGTTCAGCTACAAAAGTTCTGTAAAAGACAGCCAAGAGGAAAAGCAAGGAAAAATGGAAAAGTCATCTACATCCCTCTCCTCTGGGCGCACACAGTTACTCCGGTGCGTTTCTGCTAGTATGGCCATGTCTTTAGCTTCCTCAGAGAAGGCCTGGATACAGTGCTAGCTAGAGCCCTTCTTACTGTTATGCCAGAGTCCCCAAACACCTATATTAACATCTTGACAGGTACTTGCAATGTCAGTAAAAATGAAAGCATAGGATTACTTTAAATGTATTGGTAAGATATCCTTATTATGCAGTCCCAGAACACAGGGGTGCTTGGTAGTCACCCAGGAGAGAGATGTCTAATGCAAATAGAAGGCTTCTAGTGTTGAGACTATGTGTGTCAGGCTCATGGGTGTATCTCAACAGCCACCTCCTTGCAAAGTCATGACGAGTCTGGGCCCCTCCTTGTCATCACAGATTTACATCCAATTCTATAACTGACATATATTATTTCCAATTAAAACAGCTATGTAACATGAGGCCAACTATGAACATCTTGTATGATTTTCATGTTAACAAAAATGGTAAGGAGAAGAGTCAGCCATTTTACCAGAGAGTTTCAGAGAGGTGGTGAGAAGAGGAGGTGGAGATTCATACCAAAACATTTCATACTTGGGATAAAAAATAAACTTTAAGACCTGTACTGCACTGATGCTAGTTTTATTTTCTGGTCCACCGTAATAGATTATTCAATTTGTTTAAGAAGTTAAAGCTTATTATTTTGAAATAATTATGGATGCACAAGACAGTGCCTGGTCTCAGTACCCATGATCCGGCATCCAGCAGTGGTGACATCAGCCTTACAGTGCCCCTAACAACAATAGTCACAACACCAGGACATGAACATGGGCTCAGTGTGTGTTTTACCCTATATGCAGGTGTTGAGATAAACACAGTAGCCAGCACTCAGAACTCCCCAGCCCATGGTTCCTGGGTGTCACCCATCAGTCATGCCTACCCTCCCTCTTCTCTAACTCCAGACAACCATTCAGCTGTTTCCAAATGAAATAATTGATACTTTAGGTCCCAGGTACTATTTCACACATTGCTTTTTGTTTATATTTTCTGTTTTCCATTTTTCTGATTCCTGACTTTCTGTGGTACTTGAACTTGAACACTTTGGTTTGTTTGCTTATAGTCTTTCTGGACGCATCTCATTTATACTTTTCCTACTGTATTTGCTCTAGATATTATGATATATATGTATCATGTATATCACATGTATATTATAATACACATATGCACACATATATACACATATAAACATATAATATTATACATATATGTTGAATACAGTTGGCTAGTGCTGCCCTTCATCAGTTTAGGGACTGTTAGAAAGTTTGCCTGCCTTCTAGAAACTCACAAGGTACTGCTCTCTCGCCTGTTGCTTCTATATGTGCTTCTGAAGTATCACTGTAACAGCCCTTTCATGCTGTAGCTTACTGCTGTGCCTGTGTTGTTACTGTTCTTAGTAAGGGTGCCGATAAGGCTGAGGAAACCATTAGCGAGAGCTCCTCGGAGAGTGAGGAGGATGAGGAACCACCCGACCATTGGCAGGAAACAAATGCAGATTTGCCCTCGGAATACTGGCAAATTCAGAAGCTGGTGAAATATATAAAGGTAAGCAAAACATTCCTACCATGTTTTCAATGTTCAGTTGGAAGCCTTTTCTGAAAACATGTATTCTGCTTCTAAGTTAATGATATGTTTCTCTTAAGTCAGAGTAGCAGGCTGCTGCTGCTATGTAAATATACACAGGGGAAGGTCTTAACCATTTGGAGGGTTCAAGACCAGTTCTCATGAAGCAGCCAGGCTACCTAGTACTGGTTCTCTCTCATCTGGGCTGTAGGAAATGGGCATGGTCAACGCCAGATATAACTTAATCTGTTTTATGATTTTTCAGAATGGCGTGGGGGGAAAGCACGGCAGTTTGAAGCTTCGCCTAAGTTAACTTCTAACTTGTATCGCTTGCTGGCAGGTGGTTATTGTAGTTATGGTTTGAGCTTTAATTCCCTCAACTTGTGTAATCAAATGAATGATATTTGTTCTATAGGACTATTTTCAAGATTGAAAACATATACCATAAAGTCTCACATGTCCTAAGTGCTTTAAATATGTATTGGGCAGCTTTCACTTCTCTCTTCAGTCAGATGACATGTATGAAAATATCTTACATGATAACTAGCTCAAAATGTACATTCAAGTATTTGAATGGAAGGTTGGGCAAGAAAATGTGTTGCCACAACCCAGATAAATGCTCATTTTTGTTATGTTGGAGCTTTGTTTAAAGTCTAGAAATATTGGTGAGCAAAACTAAACAAGACAAAACGTTGTGACTTCATGGTTTTTTTTTTTATCTGCTTTTCCATGCCTTTGGTCAGTTCAGCCAAGGGTAATGCATAGTTAAAGATACTTTACTCCAGGTCTGTGGAAAGATTCTTTTCCATGCTTTGAAATAAACTTGGGGGCAGTATGTAAAACCCCAGTCCTTCTGCAAGCTTTTGTGAATTTGACAAAGGCCCTCTGCGTGGACAGAGTCCTGTAGGTATAAGACAGTTGAAGAATTTATTCATAAAAATAAACTCCTTCTACTGGCACTTCCTTCAATTAGAATTGCCAGCATTTCTCAGAAAACATTGTTTCCCTGAATCCTAAATCTCAAGAAATATAAGGATGTTAGGAAAAATGTATTTTTGGGGGGGGGGGTGTTTTTGAGACAGGGCCTCCCTGTAGTCTCAGCTGGCCTGGAACTCTCTCTGTAGACCAGGCTGGCCTTGAACTCACAGAGATCCACCTGCTTCTGCCTCTATAGTGCTGGGATTAAAGGCATGCACCACCACACTGGGCACAGGAGGAGAGCATCAGCCTGGGAGTGGCTTCATTCACACACAGGAATCCCCACCTACTGGCCACCCACACCACACACGCAGCACAGATGCAGACATCTACACAGCATCAGCCACAAGCCCTGGAGGTGTGCTCCTCTTTGGGTAAACCCAATATGTAAAAACCCAAATAATTAAAACAGCTAAAGTAGAGGGAGGTTACTTGCTTTACAAAAGAAGCACTCATAAGCTGCTTTTAAATGGTCAGCAGTCCAAATGCATTAAAAAAATAAGCATTTGGTTTACATAGAACTGTTGGGACAGATCTATTGTATAAAGCAAAATAATTCACTTCCTGAAAAGGCTTGTTCCAGGGACAGAGGTACTTAGATTTGGAAGCAAAATAATAGTTCTGACTAGTTTAATGTTCCAGACTTAAAGTAATGGAATTAAAATATGACTGTATGCCTTCTTCCCTAAGGATGGTGACCTAGGGCTTTGGGAAAGCCAGGATGGAGGCAGAATTACTGCCTTCACTTAAGGTTGAGGCCTACAGAGATCCTAGTGCCTTGTTGCAGTTTTTAATGGGATTTCCAAAAGAAGGAGTCCATTCCTCAGCTTGGAGCTTTTTATCTGCTATCCTGTGGTGTCATACTTTTTGATATTATGCATGTACATATTTAAAGGCGTTTCTATAGTGGGTTTCCATGTGACCTTTTTGAAAGGTCTTTAGTTTTAGTTATTTCCTCTCTTACTCCCTCTTCTCCCACCCTACCATTCCCCACCCTGCTGATCTCCTTTCTCGTTTCATCATCACATTCTCTCTCCCCACCTATGTGCATCCCTCTCCATGGCCCCTTATTAGTTTCCTGATCTTTGAGGATTTTCCAACTGAAACACACCTATTTGAAGATTCAAAGCTAGCATCCACTTATAAGAGAGAACAAGCAACACTTGTTTTCTGGGTCTGGGTAAACTCACTTAGGATGATTGATTCCAGTTCCATCAATTTACCTTTGAATTTCATAAGGTCATTTTTTAAAGATCTGAATAATGCACCATTCTGTAAATGTACCATACTTTCATCATCTATTAATCGGGTTGTTTCTACTTCCTGGCTAATAGGTATAGGGTAGCAATGAACATGGATGAGCAGGTATGTCTACAGTAAGATTCAGAGTCCTTTGGATGTATACCCAAGCTGGATCATGTGGGAGATCTATTTGTAACTTTCTGAGAACATCCACACTGATTTCCATAGTGGCTACAGCAGTTGGCATCACACCATCAGTGAATTAGTGTCCCCTTTCCCCCACATCCTTGCCAACATTTGTCGTCATTTGCTTTTGCATCTTTGCTATTCTGACTGGGATAAGATGAAATCTCAAAGTAGTTTTAATTTGCATTTCCCTGATGGCTAAAGATGCTGACCTGATACCTAAATCTGATAGAGGAGAAAGTAAGGAATACACTGAAAGTTAGAAGCACAGGAAAGGATTTTCTGAACAGGTCTCCTATAGTGCAGGCATTAAGTAGAACTTCATGAAACTAGAAGGCTTCTGTACAGCAAAATACACCACCATTTGAGAGCAGAGGCACCTTATCGAATGGGAGGGAAGTCTTTGCCACCTATAGCTCTGAAAAAGGTTAGTATCCAGAATATATACAAAGAACTCAAAAAAGTAAACACCAAAAAAAAAATAAAACTCAACAAAGATTTCTCAAATAATGAAACACAAATGGGAAAATGTACTTTATTTTATTTTTAATTTATTATTATTATTATTATTATTATTATTATTATTATTATTTGTCTTTTTGAGACAGGGTCTTTCGGAACTCTGGCTGTCCTGGAACTTGCTCTGTAGACTAGGCTGGCCTTGAACTCACAGAGATCCGCCTGCCTCTGCCTCCCAAGTGCTAGGATTAAAGGCATGTTCCGCCATGCCCGGCTTTATTTTCTTATGTGTATGAATATACTGTCTGCATGTAGGTTGGTGCACCCATGTCTTGCAATGCTGCTGAGGTCAGAAGAGGGTGTCGATTCTCCTGGAACTGGAGTTAAAAATAGTTCTTAGCTGCCATGTGTGCTGGCAATCGAACCTGGGTCCTCTGCAAGAGCAGTTGGCGCTCTTAGCCGCTGAACCATCTCTCCGGCCCCGGAAAATGTACTTTAATTATTTGTAAATTCAGGTTCACATTCTTTGGTGTGAATCGTGAGGACATTACTGGTGTGAAGGAATTCATTTATCATGTAAGAGCAGAAAGCTCTGATGGTTGAAGGAAGAGGCAGACATTTCTAGGCACCTGGGCAAGTCCACACGGGAATGGGAAGACCACAGTCAAATCATCCCTGCCTGTGTCCTTTCCAGTTGCTTCTTCTGTGCTCCCTGGTTTGCTCAGCCAGCCTTCTCATACAGCCCAGGCCCACCTGCCTAGGGATGGCAGCACCCGCACTGGGATGGGCCTTCCAGCCTCAATTAGAATTAGGAAGGTGCCTCACAAACAGGCCACAGGCCAGTCTAACCTGAGACACTCTTCAAATGAAGTTCCCTCTTCCAGGTGATTCTAGGTTTGTGTCAAGTTGCTAGCTGAAACTAACTATGACATGTCTGCTCCTGTACTTAGAATGTGCATTTGATGGGAACCTGACTCATTCTTTCAAAAAATAAATGGTAATGGGTTTATGGATGGCTCATTCAGTAAAGAGCTTGCTACCCACGCATGAGGATATGAATTTGAGTCCTCAGCTCCCATGCAAAAGCAGGGCATGATCATGTGTGTCTGTAATCCTGACATTGGGAACAGTGGAGATGAGCAGATCCGGGGAGCTTGCTACAGTCAGCGAGTTCTGGTTTGTTTGAGTAAATGACCCTGGTCTCAGACAATAAAGCAGAGAATGATAGAAGAAACTGGGATATCAACCTCTGACCTCCACGCACACTCGCATATGCCCACCCAAACACTGTACATGCACATGATATGCTACATGCCAAACATAGTAAGATATTTGCATACTGAGTATGCTTTATATAAATCCTGTTAGTGATGACCTAAGCAATAAGAAATTTTGGAGTCAAATTAAGTCCTTGCATTTGAGATGTGGATGTATGTTTCTAGTGTAACTTGTGATTCTATGTAGCCTTTTCAGTCTTGCCAGGAGATAGGAATGTCACATTATTTGGATGCAGCAAGTAACAATTGTATCATTTCATTGCCTATTACACTGCATATTATAATTCATTCTTTGTGAGTAATCTGACAAAAGAAATGCAAAGAGAGCAGGTGGGTGTGTTGGAGTACACTGTGCTTTGAAGGGAGTAGCCAAAGTGTAAATTAGCAAAGTCAAATTACTCGAATTCAATTTTAATGGCTAAACCAAAATTAATCCCAGCAGATAAATATTTTAATGTTTTTACCTGACTACGTCTATTACAAGGGATAGTAATCAAAACAGAATCATACTAGTAAAAGAGCAGAAACAGTACCCAAGGCATCAGGGTAGAGCCCAGAAAAAAATTTCATCCATGTATGGCCAGTTGATTTTGACAGATACAGTAAAAACACAAACTGGAGAAAGAATAATCTCCAGTCACCAATGTTGGGAAAATTGAAGCTATAGAAATATGTATGTGGATTAGGGTTCAGATCCATATCACCTGTGTAAGTGCCCGTCAAGCATATAATCCCAGAATTTGGGAGGCAAAACTGGGGGATTCTTGGAACAAGCTGGCTAGAGAGGCTAGCAGTGAAGTCTGTGTTTAAATGAGAGACCCTGCCATATTCTATAAGGTAGAGGATAGAAATGGAGGAAGTTGCTCAGCCTACATAGCTTCCTGAGGCAAGTATGGGATCCCACCTTCCCCTGTTTAGGTGCCTGGGTGCTACCCTGGAGTTTCCTGAACCAGTTTCCTAAGGCAACAGAGGGTCCTGAACCCTACTTCTTCTGTTTAGGTACTACCTCCACCACGCCAAATGTTCAGACACCAGCCCCATAATAGAAAATGGGCATTCGAACAGTACTGAGGCTGAATCCTCACATGGACATTATAAATGCCTCTACTGAAAGGAGAAAGACTGTTTGAATGAGAGAGAGAGAGAGAGAGAGAGAGAGAGAGAGCAATGAACTACTCCAGATGTGCAAGTCACCATCCCAGAAACAAAAGCAATGTGAAAAACCAAGACATCTTCTCCAAAAATTACTAGTCCCCAATAAAGACATCTAATGAAAATGACATGGAAAAACTTATAAAGAAATCAAAAGAATGTTTTTAAGTATGTTCAAATAACTCAAAGAAGACATGAATATACTCCAAGAGAACATAATGAGATGAATAAAAGAAGGAAATTAGTCCAAGATACAAAATGGAATTCCACAAAGAGATAGAATGACTGAATAAAAGTCAATCTGAAATGATGCTGCAAATGAAAAAAATAAGCCAAATAAAAACCTCAGTGGAAATCCTCACCAATGGATTGGATTATAAGGAAATAAGAGAATCAGGGCAGAAAGACAAGGAAGAGGAATTGGATCACTCAGTAAAGATCAGTGCTAAATTGAAAATTTCTGAATGTGGGAGAGCATTGAAAAAATATGAAAAGACCTAACATTCAGATGGCAAGGAGGAGGAGGAGGAGGAGGAGGAGGAGGAGGAAAGAAGAAGAAGAGCAGGAGGAGGAGGAGGAGGAGAAGGAGGAGGAGGAAAAGAAGAAAAAGAAGAGGAGCAGGAGGATAAGGAAGAAGAGAAGATAGGACCAGAAAAAATTACCACTGACATCTTAGAGTCAAAACACTAATATACAAAATACAGAAAGAGTAGAAAGGTCAAGTCGCTCCTTTTTTTTTTTTTTTTTTTTTTTTTTGGTCTTTTCGAGCAGGGTCTCCCTGTAACCCCAGCTTGTCCTGGAACTGGCTCTGTAAACCAGGCTGGCCTTGAACTCAACCAAAGCATCTGGCCTGCCTCTGCCTCCCAAGTGTAGGAGTGAAGGTGTGTGGCCGACCTACGTGGCCTGGGTCAGTCACTCTTCTTTTTTTTTTTTAATTATTTCTGTATGTGTATGAATGTACTGTCTGCATGCAGGTCTGTGCACACGTGTCGTGCAATGCCGCGGAGGTCAGAAGAGGGTGTCGGATTCCCCTGGAACTAGAGTTCTCCTGGAATTGGAGTTTCAGATGGTTCTCGGCCGCCATGTGGGTGCTGGGGATTGAACCCGGGTCCTCTGTAAGAGCGGTCGGCGCTCTTAACCACTAGGCCATCTCTCCAGCCCCAAGTCACTCTTAAAGGCAGACTTATCACAAAAACGCCTGGTTTTTCCATGGAGACTTTGAAAGCCAGGAGGGCATGAACTTAGGTTCTACAGTTCTTAAAGACCACAAATCCAAGGCTATTATAGTCCAGAGTATTATAGAAAAATTATCAATCATTATCAAAAGAGAAAGAAAAACTTTCCATCATACAAACAGATTTAAGGAACTTATGACCACTAACTATCTCTGTAGAGTGTACTGGAAGGAATACCTCTGTCTGAAGATAATGAAAAGCATACCCAAGAGGTCACAGGAACAAGTAAAAATTCCAGAAAAGTTAACCAAGAAGACTAGGAAAACCACAAAGCAATGAAATGACAGGAATTAATCTCTCTCTCTCTCTCTCTCTCTGTCTCTCTCTCTCTTGATTTTGAGAAAGGGTCTCCCTGTTGCCCCAGCTGGCCTGGAACTCACTATGTATACCAGGATAACCTTGAACTCACAGGGATCCACCTGCTTCTGTCTCCCAAGTGCTAGAATACAGGTGTTCTCTACTACCCCCTCCTCCATTTTTCAATAATATGAAGAGTTTCAGTTCCCAAATAAAGAGACAGACTATCAGATTGGATTAGAAGACAAGATCCATCTTTTTTGCTGCCTCCAAGAAACACATCTCACCATCAGTGATAGATACTTTAGTATAAAGGTATCAGAAAAGATATTTCAAACAAATGGGTATTAGAAACTAGCAGATAAGACAGGTGTGGTGGTGCATGCCTTTAATCCTAGCACTTGGGAGGCAGAGGCAGGCGGATCTTTGTGATTTCAAGGCCAGACTGGTCTACAGAGTGAGTTCCAGGACAGCTGGGGCTACAGGGAGACCCTGTCTCGAAAAGACCAAAATAAAATAAAACACAATAAAATAAAAGAAAATAAAAGAAACTAGCAGATGAAGTAGATTTAACACCCAAACTAGTCACTACAGATAAGAAAGTCACCTCATACTCATTAAAGGAACAATCCACCAAGAAGAAATTATAATTCTAAACATATATATACCAAACATGTGTGGGCTGATTTAATAAAAGAAATGCTATTATATCTAACCTACATATTAACTCCAACACACTGATAGTGGGTGTCTTCAATACCCAACGTTCATGCCATCCAGGCATAAACCAAGCAGAGAAATAGTGGAGTTAAATTATATCATAAATTGAAGAGATTTGACAGACATCTGCAGAACATTCCACCCAAACACTAAATACAGATTCTTCCTAGCAGCCCATAGAACTTTCTCCAAAATCAACCACATATTATGACATAAATTAAGTCTCAGCAAAGAGAGGAAAATTTAAACAATAGCCTCCATTGTGGTCAGATGAAGAGTTGGTCCTTTGAAAAGTTTAAAACATTGATAAACTATTAGCAGAATTAATGAAAAGAGAGAAGACACAAATGAATAAATTAGAAAAGAAGAGGGAGAATACAACAGACACTGAGGAAATTTAGAGTATTATAGGGACATGTTTAAAAATTTATATTCCACTAAATTGAGAAATTAGGAAATGGATGAATTTCTCTTTTTT
>VZQC01010049.1:1152899-1190132 GCA_009823505.1 Rhizomys pruinosus
AGAGGCAGAGGCAGCGGATCCTGGTAAATTCAAAGCCAGCCTGGTCCATAGAGTGAGTTCCAGGACAACTGGGTTGGCAGGGAGACCCGGTCTCAAGACCAAAAAAAAAAAAGGAACTCACTCTATGGACCAGGCTGGCTTTGAATTTACAGAGATCCGCCTGCCTCTGCCTCTCAAATGCTAGGATTAAAGGTATGCACCACCCTGCCAGCCATGAATTTCTAGATACATATGACCTTCCAATGTTAAACCAAGTTGAGTGAATAAGCAAACCCCCTTAATAACCAAGGTGATAAAAATAGGAATGCAAAATCTTCTCATCTGTTCTGGACAGCTTTAGTGTCAACTTGACACATCTGTGCTGAGGGATCCTCAATTGGGGAATTGCCTCCATTGGATGGACCTGTGGCCATGTCTGTGGGGAATTTTCTGAATTGTTGAATGATGTGGGAGGGCCCAGGCCACTGTAGGTGGTGCCACCCCTGGGCAGGTTGTTCTGTATTGTATAAGAAAGCAGGCTGAGTATGGGCCAGAGGAGCAAGCCAGTAAGCAGCATTCCTACATGGCCTATGCTTCGGCTCCTGCCTCCAGGCTCCTGCCCTGAGTTCCTATCTTAGACTACCTAAGCAAAGAATTGTGACAAGGGAGATGTAAGACAAATAAACCCTTTCCTCCCCAAGTCGGTATTGATCAGAGTATTTTGTCATAGCTATTGAAAACAAACTAGAACACCATCTAAAAAAGGCCTAGACTCACATAGATTCAAGGCAAAATTCTATGAGCCCTTCAGAGAAGGACTAACACCTATAACTCCTCAAATTATTCCATAAAATAGAAAATTAAGGAACACTCCTAAATACTTTTTGCAAAGACCCTGATTATCCTGATGCTAAAATGAGATAAAGACCCAACACAAAACTTAATTATAGGCCAGCCTCCCTGGTAAACATTAATGCAAAAGTTATTGATAAAATACTTAAATACTTGCAAATTGAATTCAAGAACACTTATAAAAAAAGATTACCTGTGGTGTTCAAGTTAGCTTCATCCTAGAGATGCAGGGACAGTTGAACATATGTAAATCAACAAATGTAATCAACCAAGTAAGTAGACTCAAGGACAGAAACCACATGATAATCCCATTAGATGCAGAACAGGGCTTTCAACAAAATCCAACAGTCCTTCATGATACAAGACTTGGAGAATCTAGGGATACAAGGATATATTTCAATCTAATAGATGTAAAATATAACAAGCCCACAGCCAAAATCATGTTTTTTTTTTTTGTTGTTGTTGTTGTTTTTGATTTTTTTTTTTGAGACAGGATCTCCCTATAATCCCAGCTGGCATGGAACTCACTCTGTAGACCAGGCTGGCCTTGAACTCAGAGATCCACCTGTGTCTGCCTCCCGAGTGCTGGGATCAAAGGTGTGTGCCACCACGCTCAGCTTATGTTTTTGGTATTTTTAAGACAGAATCTTCCTTCCTGTAGCTCTAGCTAGCCTGAAACCTGTTATGTATACCAGGCTGGCCCCCATCTCCCAGAGATTCACCTGCCTCTGCCTCCTGAGTAATGGGATTGAAGACAAGTGCTGCCATGCCCATTTAATGGAGAAATCTTGAACCATTTCCATTAAAATAAGGTACAAGACAGGAATGCCCATTCTTCCGGTTCGATGTACTTGAAGTCTTAGAGCCTTAAGACAAATGGAGGTGATAAAGAATAGGAAAGGAAGAAGTCAGAGTATCATTATCTGCAGGTGAAATGATTTTATGCATGACAAACTCCAAATATTCCACTAGAAAATTCCTAGAACTGTTAAACACCTTCAGTAAAATATCAGGATACAAAATTAACACACACACAAACCAGTAGCTGTTTTATATACCAATGGAAAAAATACTGAGAAATCAGGGAAAAAATTCCTTTCATAATAGCTTCAAAAACACTTGAAATGAATCTAACCAAAGAAGTGAATAACTTTTATAATAAAAACTAAAGTTTTTGCCAGGCGTGGTGGCACATGTGTTTAATCCCAGCACTCAGGAGGCAGAGGCAGGCTATTCTCCGTAAGTTCAAGGCCAGCCTGGTCTACAGAGAGAGTTCCAGGACATCTGGGGCTACAGAGAGATCCTGTCTTGAAAAGACCAAAAAAAAAAAGTTTTAAAGACCCCAAAGGAAGAAATTTGAGAAGATACCAGAAGATGGAAAGTTCTCCCATACTCATGGATTGGTGAGAATAATACTGTGAAAATGGTCATTTTACCGAAAGCAATCAACAGACATAATGTAACCCCCATGACGTTTTCAATGCAATTCTTCACAGAAATTGAAAAAATCTCTAAATTCACATGGAAGCACAAAAGACCCTAATGATAGCCAAAACAATCCTGAAGAGTTTAAAAAAAGTCTGGCTGGGTGTGGTGGTGCATGCCTCTAATCCCAGCACTTGGGAGGCAGAGGCAAGGGGATCTCTGTGAGTTCATGGCCAGCCTGGTCTACATAGTGAGTTCCAGGACAGCTGGGGCTACAGGAAAACCCTGTTTCAAAACAAAACAAAACAAAACAAAACAAAACAAAACAAAGTCTTGAGATATCACCATCCCTGATTTCAGGTTATACTGCAGACTAACCTATGCTCCTATAGTCACCTAATTTTTGACAAAGAACCCCCAAATTAGAGAAAAATACAGCATCATCAACAAATGGTGGTAATCAAACTGGATATTTATATGTAAAAGAATAGAAGGTCCTTATCTCTCTCTCTCACTTTGCATAAAACTCAGTTCTAAATGTATTGAAGAATTCATCTCTAACTCACCCCCACACCATGATGGGATTTTTGTCTGGCTTGTCCTTGAGCAGATCTTGTGTATGCTGATGCAAGTGCTCTGCTGTATGGAATACACTGTTTCTTTGTAGTCATCTGCCACCTCTGGCTCTTACAGTTTTTCTGCCCCCTCTTCCAAGAAGATCTCTGAGCCTTAGGGCAAGGGATGTAGTATTGATGTCCCATTTGGGCTGAACACCACAGTCTCATTCTCTTGACATCTACCCAACCCATTGTGAGTCTCTGTGTTACTCACCCTCCTCTGCAAGAAGAAGTTTCTCTGATAAGGACTGAGCAACACATTAATCTATGGGTATAGTGATTTGGAGAGGAAGAGCCAGTTTTCTTGAAGGGTAGGTTGACCTCTGGTAGGTCAACCACATTCCATGGCAACTTACACACCCATGAGTATTTGGTCAACCCAAATTGGGTTCAATGGGGATAAAAAGAATACCAAGTTGGGTGGATTTGGGGTGGGGAGGTGGAGATGGAGATAAAAAGTCTGGGGTGAATATGATAAAAAATTCTGTACAATTCTCAAAAATTAATAAAATATTTAAAAAATAAACAGTTTTACCTTCATTAAAGATAAGTATCAAGACCTCAATATAAGACCTAATACAGGAGAAATTAAGAAATATGTTCAACTTACATGCACAGACTTTCTGAACAGGACCTGGGTAGCACAGGTGTTAAGACAAATAGGACCTCATGAAATTAAAAAAAATTCTGTACAGCAAAAGATGCTATCATTTGAATCAAGAGGAAGCTTGCAGAATGGGGAAAATTCTTTACCAGCTAAACATCGGACGGAGGGTTAGTATCTCAAATATACAAATAACTCAAAAAAATTAAACACAAAGAAAAAACCCAGTTAAAAATGGGGATATGGTATTAAATGGAGAGTTCTCAAAAGAAGAAATATAAATGATTGGGAATATTTGTTTGAAATGTTCACTATACTTGGCCATCAGGGAAAAGCAAATTAAAACTTTTGAGATTTTTATCTTATCCCATTCACAATGGCTAAGATAAAAAGACAAATGGCAACAAATGCTGGTATAGATGTAGGAAAGGGGGACAATTATTTGCTGCTGGTGGAAGTACAAGCTAGTGCAGCCACTATGAAGTCAGTGTGGATGTTCCTCCAAAAGCTAGAAGTAGATCTACTATATGATCCACCTATTCCACTCCTGGGCATACACTCAAGACTCTATATCCTATTACAGAGATACTCATTCATGTTCATTGCTTCTTTACTTAGAATAACAGAAAAATGGAAACAGCCCAGATGCCCATCAGCTTATGAATGGATAATGTAAAAGTGGTACATATTCACAGTGGAATATTAGTTAGCTACAAGAAAAACAAAATGATGAAATTCCCACATAATGGGGGAACCTGGTGGAAGTAATCGTTCTGAGCGAGGTAACCCAGAGAGACAACACATATTCTTTCTCATAGGTGAATGCTATCGTTGAAAATTTATGTATGTAGCCGGGTGTGGTGGCTCACACCTTTAATTCTAGCACTTGGGAGGCAGAGGCAGAGGCAGGTGGATCTTTGTGAGCTCAAGGCCAGCCTGGTCTACAGAGTGAGTTCCAGGACAGCTGGGGCTACAAGGAGACCCTGTCTTGAAAAGACAAAAAAAATTATGTATGTGTGTTTAAATTGGAGTACCCATAGAAGGCAGGGGCCATGACTAGGGATTGGGGCGGGTGTTTCAAGGGAAGGGGGATAGGAACACTGGAATGAACTGGTAAAGGTGAATAATGGAACAGGAATGGTTAAGTGGGCTGAAGGACAGAAGAACAAACTTGAACAGGGACCTAAAGAGCATGAAGAAGCCAATGGAAACTGGGTTCTATAGAAACTTTCATAATGCCTATTATATATTATATAATAATATAATGATAATATATAAGGACTTATTCTATAACAAAGGCCACATAATCCTACTTATGCACAGACTCTAAAGCAACTGAATTCACAAGAGTTGACATTGAATGATAGTTCTCATGTCTGAGAGAGAGAGGAAGTTGTTGGGGAAAAAGGAATAAATTTATTTTAGACAATGTTTTGGTGATATAATGGTGGTATAATACATAATAATGCACTCTATATTTCAAAATTGCTAAAAGTAGATTTTGAATGTTTTTGTTACCCATAAATAAACATATGAGGTAAAGGTTTTGTTAGTTTGATTTACTCATTCCATGCATGATATATACATGTAATGCAATAGTGCATCGTATCCCATGACTTTATAGTATAAAAAATTATTATTTGCCGATTAAAAATAAGTAACATGAGGCTGGAGAGATGGCTCAGTGGTTAAGAGCACTGGCTGCTGTTCTTGCAGAGGATATGGGATTGATTCCCAGTACCCACATGGTGGCTAACAACTGTCTGTAACTCCAGGCACTTGCTGATGTCTGTGGGCATGGGTGTACTTACATAAAATAAAAATAAAGGGAGATTTCCCAAGACCACCTGAAGTGCAAGTAGGCAGGTAGGAGCTGAGTGCTTCAGCAAGGCTGATTGTTGTTTGACTTAATCTAGTTAATCTAGATGTCTTTGGCTTAATTGGCTTTTGTGGCTGTGGGGGCGGAGTTATCCTCCCAGCTGGTATAAAAGATGGGGTTGTGTGAGTCTTAAGATCAGAGATCTCCCAAGACCACTTGAAGCATAGGTACTGGGGCGAGGGCTAAAGAGCTCCCCCCCACCCCCCACCAGGCAACTGGATTACGAAGGCATCTGAAGGAGGCAAGCAAAGCAAGCCTTCAACACAGTGAAGAGGCATTTGGGACTCACATCAGAATACAGACAAGGAGAAGCCCATATGCCAGGAACACGAAAAAAAGACAACATGGGAAAGGTGCAGGATAATCTCGCACCAAGCTCTACCAACCCTATGGAAGATTCCTACAGTGAGATCCCCCTGAGGATGACCCAGGACACAGATATCAGAAGCACAATTGTGAACAGCGTGGTGGCACACCCCTTTAATCCTAGCACTTGGGAGGCAGAGGCAGGTGGATCTTTGTGAGTTCAAGGCCAGCCTGGTCTACAGAGTGAATTCCAGGACCACTGGGGCTACAGGGAGACCCTGTCTCGAAAAGACCAAAAACGAAACAACAAAAACAAACAACTGGGCATGGTAGCCCACACCTTTAATCCCAGCACTCTGGAGGCAGAGGCAGGAGGGTCTCTGAGATCAAGGCCAGCCTGGTCTATGCTGTGAGTTCCAGGCCTGCTAGAGCTACAGTGAAACCCTATCTCAAGACTGAAAAATTAAATAAACAAAGTAAACAAGTAAAAATAAAGTTGGTTCCCCAGGGGCGGTGGCACACGCCTTTAATCCCAGTACTGGGGAGGCAGAGGCAAGCGGATCTCTGAGAGTTCAAGGCCAGCCTGGCCTGCATAGCGAGTTCCAGGCCAGCTGGTCCTAAAGGGAGACCCTGTCACAAAAAGACCAAAAAAATAATAAAGTTGGTTCACCCCACACTAGCTGTCGCTTGAATTCTGTCAGCCCTTAGCCTAGGAACAAGCCTTGAAAAGAAACCAAGCCGCTGGTCTTGGAGGAGGGGCGCCCAGCATCAGGAAAGAGCATGGACACCTGGGCATTTGCTGGGGGTCCGTTTCCTGAAATGGAGGTGGTGGGTGGACCCAGAGCTGCTTCTGTGCTGGAGGCTGGAGAGGGCGGAGTCAAGGCTGTGTTAATGTAGGAGCAGTGGTGGTTCAATAAGAAAAGAGGAACCCAGTAAGGCTATGCCCCAAAGGAGGGGAGGAGTACAGGGTGGGACGCACTGCCAGGTTAGAGGTGTAGAGTGGAACTGAACACCAGGCAAGGAACAGCAGGCGGTAAGGAGGGCAGAGTGGGCGTGGCTGTGTAGAAGGATTTCAGAGTGGGAGGGGCCGAGGGTGGGAGGGTCTTGGCAGGATGGGCCCGGAGTGGAGCTGGGATTTAAGCCTAGGTTCTCAGAACAGCTTCAAACAGGAGAACTGAGCTGTAGCCGAGATCGGAGAGCAAAAGCTGCATCCAGGATGGGAGGCCCTCAGGATTCCTTAGGTGAGTTGGGCCCTTGGAGTCCTTGGATCCTGGAGTCTGGGCCTTGCTAACAGCACATCGCGAGTTGAGCAGAACACGTGGCACTTTGACACCAGCAAAGTTCTGGTCCCTCTGCAGGTCTTGCTGGGCCTGGGAGAGCAAGCCTGGGGCTGCGGACTGGGCGCCCTGGGGTGGGGTCCGCTCTCACTGCCTTCCTAGGATCACGATCCTGTATTGACACAAACTCTTTGTGAACCTGTTTCAATTTGGTTTTTTAGTTCTTTGATTTATTTTTCTTTGGTGGGTTTTGTTGTTATTTTCTGGAGGGGGATTGTTTTATTTTGCCTTTTTGAGACAGGGTCTCCCTGTAGCCCCAACTGTCCTGTGTACCTCGCTTATGTAGACCAGGCTGAACTTGAACTCCCAGAGATCCGCTTGCCTCTACTTCCCGAGTGCTAGGATCAAAAGCCTGAGCCGCCAGCCGGGCTGTTTTTGATTGTTTTGGTTGTAAGAGAGTTCCGTTCTCTCAGACTAGATGTCCTACAGGCCAGACAGGCCTCAAACCCTAAATGTAGCCAAGAGTGACGTTGAGCTCCTGTAATTCCTGCCTTCCACCACCTGACTGTTGGGATTACAAGCTTGGACCTCCATACCCAGGCAATTTGGTTTATTTTTGAGAAAGGACCTCAGGTCTCCCTATGTGAGGGTCCTGGAACTGTCCTCTAGGTAGACCCGTCTGGTCTCCAGTCTGCCTCTGCATCCTGAGTGCGGGGATTAAAGGAGTGAGCCGCCACGCCAGGCTTTATTTATTGTTTGAGACAGGGTCTCCCTGCAGCCTCAGCTGTCCTGGAACTCATGTAGGAACTCACTATGTAGACCCGACTGGGCTTGAACTCAACTCAGCGATCCACCTGCCTCTGCCTCCCAAGCGCTGGGATTAAAGGTGTGCCAAACCACGCCCAGCCCACGGAAATTTTTTTGTATGAGTGTACTGTCTGCATGTATGTGAGTGCACCTGAGTTGTGCAGTGCTGCAGAGGTAAGAAGAGGGCATCAAATTCCCCTGGAACCAGAGTTAAGGATGGTTCTTGGCCACTTTGTGGGTGCTGGGAATTGAACCAGGGTCCTCTGCAANAACAGGGAACCCTGTCTCAAAAAGATTAATAAATAAGTGAATAAAAAAACCAGGGGAAGCAGGGCGTGTGGACGAACCCTTTACTCTAGCACTTGGAGGGGCAGAGGCAGGCGGATCTTTGTGAGTTCAATGGCAAGCCTGGGCTACAAAAGTGGAGTTCTCAGGACAGCCTGGTCTACAGATGAGTTCAGGGACAGCTGGGGCTGAAGGGAGAACCCTGTCCTCAAAAAGACAACAAAAAAAAAAAAAAAGACCCTGGGGCAGGGGGAGCAACTTATTTTTGTATTGTTTTGAGACATGGGTCCTTTCTGTAACTCTAGCTGGCCTTGAACTTGCTCTGTAGACCAGGCTGGCCTTGAACTGAGATCCCCCTGCTTCTGCCTCCCAAATGGTGGGACTAAAGGCAGGAGCTACCATCCCCTGCTTAATATGGTTCTTAGCTGCCACATGGGGCTTGGGAATAGAGACCTGGGAACTCCCGTCAAGAGACAGTCTTGCCCTCTTAACCAGTGGTCTATCTCTCCAGCCCCTACACCTTGACATTTTTGTGGTGGTTAGAGAGGCTACCCTGGCTTGACAGAGTAAGAGCAGATAAAGAACACCCGAAAAATGAGTCCTTTTATAGTTTCTATGAATGAGTTTTATTGTCAGTCTGCCATTGTCCAGGGCCTGGTGGGGAATGAAACTATTTCAAAGAATCCCCTGAGTTGAAGGCCACCCTGACCTACATGGACCTTTCCAAACAATCAAGCCAAGCAAACCAAACCCCTCAAAAAACACCCACCTACAGACTGGGGCGTTGGTTGTGGCCCTGGAGTTTCTGGGACATCCTTCCACAGACTCAGAAACTCTTGGGGACTGGTTGGTTTTCTTCTTCCTTGTCATCATCACCTTTGTCCCCAGATGTTGAGATGGTGCTTGAGGATTGAGGGCCTTTGCACCTTGTTTCCTGGCGCTGAGGGCTTGACCCCCTGGGGCGGTGCCCCTCTCACGGCTATGGGGCTGCCACGTAAAGTCAGTGTTGGCTTGTCGAAGAGGTAAATCTGTGAAAAGGGCAACTTTGGAGGCTAGAGAAAGGACAGCTAAGCGACCGCATGCCCCAGGGCTCTCTTCACCCTAAGGGAAGTGGTGGGCCTTACCTTCGCCCCAGACTGAGGTACTGCCAAGAGGGAGGGGAGGGGGAGGGAGCAGGTGCATGGGGGCATGGAGGAATGCGGAGGTCTGGGGAGGACAGCTGAGGGTTATAGTCAGGGCTGATTATTACTTTAAATTCCTTTTATGTGTCTTAGTGTTTTCGTGGTTTGCCTGCATGAACGTAAGCGCACCATGGTGTAGGAAGCTGGCTGAGGCCAGGTGTCCCGTCCCCTGGAACTAGACTGACAGACAGTTTATTTTTACCCAGCATGTGGGTGCTGGTCATGCCAACTTGGCTCTCAGAAAAATTGCATCCAGTGTTCTCAAGTGCTGAGCCATCTCTCTCACCAACCCCCATCGACAACTTTATATTAAACAAGGTCTTTGTACGAACGTACTGGCGCTCCTTGGCAGTGCTTCCAAAATAGCCCAGGTGAATAACCCTGACATTCGCATATCTGTTCTGCTGCCTGTATCCTCAAAAATGGCCGGTGACCAAACTTCAGCTACTCATGCCTCAATTTTTTTTTTCAATACTGTTTATTTTAAATTGTAGTGTGTTTCCCTTGTAGGGACATAAGTGGTACTACATGTGTGTAGCCTGTAGAGGCCAGAGAAGGCCTCAGATCCTCTGGACTACACCCCTTTGAGGTTGGAGTACGTTACACACCAGGGTACTAGGAGACCAAATCCCAGTTTTTCTGCAAGAATAGCCAGTGTAAACTGCTGAGCCCCCCCTTGAAAAAAATAGCCCCCGAATATATTATTGACGAGGTAGAGGAAGGGAATCTGACCCTAACATGTTCCAAGGACATGTGCAGTTTTACAGCCAGCCTTCTTAAACGCTTTTACCCTCCTGACGTAATGAGCCACTCTGAAATGCTCTGTCAAGGATGGATGCGCCCTGCTCCATTGTCACAACTCATCGTAGGGAGAATAAAGTAATCAGAAGTGTAGTCCCATTTAGCAGGATGGCCCGCCCCTGTTACAGGGGCTCGTTGTGCCAAGCCAGATGACCGCTGTTTGATACTTCCCAGGAACTGCATGTCGGTAAGGCAGAAACCGAATTAGCATCACACAATCCACGGCACAGCTACATGCACAAATCAGTGCATTACAAAAAAAAGGAGTGTAGAGTGCGGCAAATCTCAGGAGGTTGGAGGGCAGAGCCTCATAAAAGACATAAAGAAAGAGTGGAGTTGTACCAGCATTCAATGAAACTACGATGTAGACCAGTGTGGTCTTGAACTCACAGAGATCCAGGTGGATCTGCCTCTGCCTCTGCATTCAGAGTGCTAGGATTAATTAAAAGTCAGGCACAGGCCCAGGCCTCCTACCCCTCCCTAATTCTGCTTACAGGCCTGGCTGTATTACAGTTAGGACCCACCCTGGCGTGATGGCCAGTCAGTAGGACGAAGGCAGGCTTGCTGCATATCCAACCATCTATCCCCAGGCCACAAGAACAATCCAGGCCTTGGCTCCTCCAAATCTATAAAATCACAGCTGGAAGGGGGCCGCCCCATGGTAATCCCGTGCTCCCAAAGGTGAGCAGGAGAATGTGCTGGGTGTTTGTTGTAAGTCCTGACCTCAAGATCCCTCCCAAAAGACCTGTGGTAATACAAACATAACTCTTACCTCAAAGGGGATGATTTTGTCTTCTAGTTCAAAAAGTATGGACTATGGCCAAGAAACCTTGATTCAGTTACCTCCAAATTCATGCTCCTATGTGGTAAGGAGCTTCATAAGCATTGTTTGTGTAGGTCCTTTTTAAGAATTTTAAAGTTTCGAGTGCTGGTGAACTGCCGAGCGGTTAACGACAGTAAGAAAGCCCTGACTGGCTCTTGCAGAGGCCCGGGTTTCGTATCCCCAGCACCCACACGATGGCTGAGAACCGTCTTTACACTCCAGTTCCAGGGATCCAAAACCCACTTGTGACCTCCAAGAACACTGCATGACATGGGTGCACAAACCGACAGGCAGACCGTAACACCCTCATCCACAAAAATGACAAAGTAAAAATTAATTTGTTCTTATGTTTGTGTAACTTGCATGTAATGTTTCTCTTTGTTTGCCCACAGTGCATGTGTCATAGTGGGCATCTGTGTGCTGTGCAATGGCCACAGCAGTTACAAGAGGAGGTGTCGGATTCCCCCGAACTGGAGTTATAAAGACAGTTGTTCGCAAGCCACATGGTGGCTGGGAATGCTCTGAACCAGGCCCACCTGCGGCAGAGCAGTCCAATGGCTCGTACATTGAGCCATCTCACTCCAGCCCCCCCCCCCCTTTTTTTTTATCCACATCCACTTTTCTTTATCCTTTTGACACAGGTTCTCCCTTTAGGCCCAGCTGGCATGGAGCTCTGATATGTAGATCAGGCTTGCCTTGGACTCAGAGATTGGCCTGGTCTTAAATGTTTTTCTTATTAGAAAAACGTGAAATCATGAAGCAAAACAATTTCCAAATACATTGGTGAAAACAGTAAGAAGGTTGGTCAAGTCAGGGAAATCTCAGCTAAAAGCCTGATGCGATCTGATGGGGCGGTGTTGTCTTAGCATTTGGTTGGGTGGAAACTGTTTCGATTATTAAGTTACATTTTATTAGTCACGCATGCAGCTGCTTTCGAAACCTAGGTGGGGAAATTGTATCTATTTAGGGGCTAAATGGAGCTGAGGGGTACATAGAATGGTAATTAGGAAGGCCTCCGGGACCTGCAACATTCCAGACCCTCCACAGTCAAGGAAATGCTAATCCGTTGGGTGAGCCTGGCAGGAAGTTTCAAGATCCAGGATTGTTCCGGAAACTTTCCTTCACAGGTTAACACAGTGGAATGAGGTTTTAACACCAACACTCAGTTCCAGGGGTGCTGGGTTTGATGGCCAATCCTTTAATTCAAGCACAGGGGAGGCAAGGCAGGGGAGATCTCTGTGGAATTCAAGGCCACCTGGTCAACATAGTGAGTGTTCCAGGACAGTCTGGGGCTACAGGGAAACCCTGTTCTCAAACAGTCTTTTACCTACATCCCCAACAATAAACTAAACACAGAAAAGAAACTCAATGGACAGGGGCTAGAAACCAGATCCTATGTTAATACAGGACCTTCAGTCGAGGCAGTGTGGAAAGACCTGACCCCAGAGTGCCCACGCTGCTGCCCAAGGCCCCTCTCCCGTCACGCGCGGCATGACCTGCAGAGAATCCCTGGAGCTTTGCAGAGGCCTGAGTACCTCGAGGTTGGCTCGGCTGTGCCCAGCCACCTTGCCCACCTTGCCCACCTTGCCCACCTTGCCCACCGCACCGCACCGCACACGCTCCAGCTTCCTTTCCACAAAGTCGGGTTTCCTAAGGAGGCCCAGGGTCCCACCCTTGCCCACCCCACGTAATCTGTTCATGCCCCTCAAGCCCGGACTCACTCAGGTTGTAAGTGTAAGGGTTCATCATGGTGACAGTTCACTCAGTTCAGGTGTTTGATCTGTTCTGAAAGTCTCAGCTTAAATCCTACTCCGACCCGCAGGGACCCAGCGCCGGCAGCCCCTCCCTCCCAGCAGTCCCTCCCAGGATGGGAGGGGACTTGTTTAATTCACCTTATTGAGCAATTGTGCAGTTAACCCTTTTTTTTTTGTTTTAAAGAACAAAGATTTGGGGGCTGGAGAGGGGATGAACTAACGGTTTAAGAAAGAACGGACTGCTCTTGCAGAGGACCCCGGGTTCGATCCCCAGCAGCACCACATGGCGGCTAAGAAACCGTCTTTAACGCTTAAACTCCAATTCCTAGGATATACTCCGTTTCCAGGGAAGCCGACTTTTGCCCGCTTTCTGACCGCTCGTGGCACTTGCTGCGGGAACAAGGGTGCATCAGAACACTACATGCAGACAAGATGTCATACACATAAATACTAATAAAGAAATAATAAATAATAAATAAATAATAAATAAAAAATTAAATAAATAAAGAACAAGGATTTTATTTCCCCTTTATGAAATGGACTACTTTGTATTTTTTTTTAAGTGTATGAATGTACGGTCGGCTTGTAGGTTTTTGTGCATCATGTTGTGCAATGTCCCAGGAGGTCAGAAAAGTGTGTCTGATTCCCCTGGAACTGGATCAAAGATGGTTCTCAGCCTGCCATGTGGGTGGTTGGGGATCAAACCTTCCGTCCTCTGCTAGCAGCAGTCGGCGTCTCTTACCACTAGTGCCATCTCACTGTCTCTCCAGTCCCGATTGATTGATTTTTCATATGTATGAGTGTACTCTCCCCTCCGCATTAGGTTGTGCACCAGTACCGCTTCTATTGCAAGATGCAAGGCGGAGGTCATATAGAGGGTGTCGGATTTCCCCTGGAATGGAGTTAAAGACGGTTCACAACCGCCGTGTGGGTGGCTTGGAATGGACCCACCCGGTCCTCGTCATAGGCAATTGGCGCTCTCAAACCGCTGAAGAGGACTCATCGTCCCAGCCTTCTGAGTCAGTTTACTTAACTTGTTACTTTGTGCCAGGAGCTGGAAACTAAGCACAAGCTTCACGCCGTGCTCTCCAGGCTAAGGCCGCCTGGAAAAGCTCCAGTCTTCTTCCCGCCGCAGTCTCCACTGCAAGGAAAAGGGCCCTCCAGACAAAATCCCCTTTCCCTTTTTTCGGTCCTGATGCTACGTCACCCCTTCTTCGCCAACACCAGGGCCCTAGCCAGTGTTCCATGTCCTGGCGGCACCCTCCTCTGCCAAAACCGACCCAGAAGCGCTTCCCCCCGGGGATTCTCCAAGAATGGGTTCATGGGTCTCTTTGCCTAAGGTTTGCCATTATTAATTTTTTGTGTATGATGTTTGTGGCCTGCATTTGTGTAATTGGCACCTTGGATTATCCCAATGCCTGAGGAATCGCGTTCGAAGAGGGGTTCAGATCTCCTAGGACAGTTGGAAGCTAGTGGTGGTGGCTGGGAATTGAACCCGGATCCCCTTCTACTGCAGGCCATGATGCTCTTAACAGCGGAACATCTCTTTCTGGCCTGGCCCCCTTTTCTAACCCATCACTTATGGCACACCAAAGGTTAGGGTAAAGTCTACTTTTTTTTCTCATGTAAGGTAATCCCAGTTGGCCTCAGTCTCTGAGTTTTCCCAAGCCATGCCCATCTACATACGACATAGGAGTTCCAGGGCCACTGGAGCTACAGGGAACAGCTGTCTCCCAAAGAAAAATCCAAAAGAACTCAATGGATAAGGGCTAGGAAAAGACCTCGTGTTAATACAGGATCCTCAGCCTTGGCAATGTGGAGGGACCTGACCCCAGAGTGTCCAGGCTGCTGCCCAGGACAGCTCTCCTCCCTCTCCCAGAAAGACCTGCTGAGACCCCTGAGCTTTGCAGAGGCCTGAATACCATGAGCTTGGCTCCACTCCCTGCAGGCCCCTCCACCCTACAGGCTCTAGCTTCCTTTCCACAAAGCCGGGTCTCCTAAGGAGGCCCAGGGTGCACCCTTGCCCACAGGGCAGCATCCCTACTGGCTGCTCAAGCCCGGAGTCACTCAGTATAAGTGTAAGCGATCATCTTGGCGACAGCTCATTCAGTTCGGGTGCTAGAGGTTGCATTCTGAGATCCTCAGCTTAAATCCCATAAAAAAACAAATCCGCACCCCCAGGTACACACGCAGGAAGGCTGACGGAGCCATGTGTTTTGACTCCCCTCCTGCTTCTTCTTCTCCCACAGGAAGGCCGCGCTCAGTGCATCCTCACTGGTAGCACTTAATCTGTTCTGCAGTGGGGCGAAGTGGGAGACCTTAGCAACAGTCCCAGGCTAGGCCTTCGCCAGGCTTCAAGCCTCCAGAAAGTTCTGGCTGGCATCCCTAACCGCCTTCCAGACAAGCCAGGTTTCCCATCTGGCACCCTACTTTACAGCTGCCAGGACCACCCAGACCCTGCTCTCCCTGGGCTCTAAACAATGGGGGCTCCTTGGTGTTTTTCTAAGGTTGTCCCCGGTGCCTGCCTAAGAGGGCTCAGTAGGCTGGCTTTATGGTGGTATGGTTTGTCTGGGTTTGAGTCCTTGGCCCAAGGGCTGATGGGACGTCTGGTGGCTGCTGCTGTCTCCGCTATCAAATAGTGGAGATAGCCTGAGAGGATGCCGTTTACAGATGGCATGGAGCCCAAGTGTGGGTGTGTGAATCCAAACCTGGATCCTTTGCACCAGCTCCGTCAAGTGCTTTTTTTTTTCTGTTTGTTCTTTTGAGACAGGGTCTCCCTGTAGCCCCCAGCTGTCCGGAAACTGGAACTCTCTCTGTAGACCAGGCTGTGGCCTTAAACTCAACAGATCCACTGCCATCTGCCTTCGCCGAAGTGCTACTATGACAATACGTGCCGCAACCACTCAGGGCAATAAGAGCACAAGTGCTCGTATCCATTTATCATCTCCATTGCACTCTTTTTTTTGAAGTGTTGTTTTTTTTTTTTTGTGTCTTTTCTTAGACAGGTCTCCCTGGAGCCCCAACTGCCCGGAACTCTTTCTGTAGGCCAGGCTGGCCTTGGAAGCTCACAAAGAGCTGTTGCCTCCGCCTTTTTTTTCCCGAGTGCCCTAGGATTAAAGGGCGTGCCGCCTAACCCTCTACGCCCAATGATCTGCTTTCTCACTTTTTTTAAGCCAGGGTCTCAAGTCAGGGTCATGGGACATGCCTTTACTTCCAGGACTTGTTTGGAAGAGGGAAGTAGATCTCTGGTGAGTTCAATCCACCGAGGCCGACCTTTGAGATGGAGGCTGGGACTGTGTCTGAAAAAGAAGGGCAGAAGGAAGGGAAGTGGAAGAAAGGAAGGAGGCAGGAAGGAAGGAAGGAAGGAAGGACAGGAGGAAGCGGTTAGCACACTACTGCGCAAAAGAGAGAATTATAGATAGATAAACTAGCCTTTTTTCTCGACTCTATGCATCCTGTTTGCCTACCACAAAACTTGTCCACTACCCTATTGCTGAAGTTTTCAAAGAGGATGTCCTGTGGTCCTCCATGCCTGTGGGTCAGAAGAAGGTGTCGGGTCTCCTGGAAATGGAGTACAGAATGGTTTGTTAGCCACCATGTAGATGAGCTGAAACTGAACCCAGATGCTCTTAACTGTGAAGTCCATCTCTCTCCAGCTCCATTAAAATAAATAAGAGCCAGTTGGTGGTGCAAGCCTTTAAACCCAGCATTGAGTAGGTGAGGCACGGTGATCTGTGATGTGTCAGACCATGACCTGGGCTACAATAGTGAGGTTCCGAGGACAGGCTGGGGCTACAGGGTGATCTTTCCTCAAAAAGACAAAAAATAAAAAAAAAAAAAAAAAAAAAAAAAAAAAACAAAAAGAAGCAAAAAAAAAAAAAAAAAAATCAGGAGGCAGAGGCAGGCAGATCTCTGAGGCTAGCCTGGTCTACATAGATATTTCCAGGTCAGCTGGGGCGAGAGGGAGAACCTGTCCAAAACAAAACCTCATGTAACGTTAATGTTATAAAAAGTCTATTTAATGTCTAATCAATTTCATTCTATTATCCTATAACCAAAAGGGAACAAAATCACCCAGGAAATAGTCCTTTGAAGGTTAGAAGCAGGTGATGAGGCCTTCAAGGTGGTCCCCCCTGCTCCTACATACTGAATTGGCTTTCTTTTGGGGTGTACAGGACTCCTCTGTATAGATGCAGGCGCCCTCCAAGCTTGGCATGTTATCTGGCATGGAAGCAGAGGTAGTCCGTGGAAGGCAGCCAGAGTTTCTGGGAGCCCCGTGCACCTCGTGGAGGGCGGGGGCTCTGGTACCACTGGATCCAGTATTCTGGGTAGAATCAGCAGCTGTGTTCATGGATGGCGGAGGACTCTGTGAGTTGATGCGATTGAGCCCTGGACCTGGCCCATGCTTTGCTAGAGCAGCAGTACGGACCACCCATGGTGAGGACAGGGTAATCTGCTGAGCCTGGCAGACTGGCTGGGGTCAGGGCGGTGTGGCCTCATCTCCTGCTCCAGCTTGCGCTGGATGAACCATTTCTGCAGGGAGAAAGAGCACAGTTGTTAAAGGGAGGGACCTCGTGCTTCAAATATCCCAAGGGGAAGAGGTGGGCCTCTGCATTCCCTTTCATCCCAGGACCAAAAGTGAGGCCCCTAAGGATGGGGGGGGGAAGGTCCTTGAAGGGCTGGCTGCTGCCAGGGAGGGGGCAGCGCATCTGCTAGAGGGCCTGGGGGGGGCGGGGGGCGGGGCTTTATAAACTATTATAATCTAGGTTGGATCTCTTGCAGGTCAGATAAGCCTCCAACTCGCTAAAAAGCCCTGAATGATCTTGAAGTTCAGATTCTCTGGCCTCAATAAGGGGGGGAGGCCAACACAGGAACGCCCCCCCCCCCCCCCCCGAGTGCCATCTGTCAGGTGGAAGAGGGGAATCCAACCTCAACTTGCTCCTTCTTCAAGTCCAGCCTGGAGCCCAGGGCCTTGCAAGCCTCTTGGTCAGAGCAGGGTTCCATCTTGAAGTATTTCTCCAGACGCCACTCTTGCTCCCAGCTGTACTCTTGGACACGAGGACCCAAGGAGGTGTCTGAGAAGGAACAACAAATCAGAGAATCCCTTCCCAGACTTGAAGATGGTTCAGCCTGTTATGGGATCTGATGATCTGAGCTTGATCCCAGGAACCCCCGGAGGAAGGAAGGAATTGACCAACTCAGACAAAGATAGCTCGAACTTCCTCCACAAGTGCTGTGCGCCCTCTTTCATAACCATTAAAAAGAGGGGCTCGAGAGATGGCTTAGTTGTTAGGTGGGCACGTGGCACACAGCTTAAGAGGTACCTGGATGTATTCCCACAGGCACAGGGAGGCTAAACAATGTTCAATTAGGCAGTTCAGAGAACTGGATGCCCTCTTCTGGCCGCTGTGGGCATTGCAGGACAACACATAAAAGTAGAGAGGGAGGAGTGAGGGACCAGTTCCAGTCTATAAGAGGAAGGACAGCTCACATGCTTCAGAAAAAGGTAAGCCTGTCTAGCAAGACCTGACTTTGTCATCAAGTAAATGGAACTGGCTTATGGAAAAACTAAAAGGACCAGGGGCTCCCTCCTTCCCCAAAACCCGAGTGACCCATGAGGACCAGATACTCAACTGACCCCCAAAAACCAAAAACTTTGGTTAATTTGGGCTAACAGCATGGCCTTAAGCATCCAAAGGAAAGCAAGCCAGAGAGAGTATTCTACAGTCTACAGCTGGGGGGGGGGGAGAAATATAAAAAAAAAAAAAAAAAAAAAAAAAAAAAAAAACACATTTGTTTTGCCTGTCTTGCTGACAATTGAAGCTACCCTGAGGCTGCCACAGATTTGCCATCCTTCAAAGACAATGAGACAACGAGCTTTCAATTTGTCCAATATAGCGAAGATTCATTGTCTCTCAACAGAATTCCTCCAAACCTTCAGTGCGAGATGGGGACTGCTGAGACAACCAGCTTGTGGACTGAGATACTACTTGGGTTTCAGCCTCTTCAAGGTATAGACTGGTGTGCTGTTTTATGCCATTGTTTTTGGATTCCCTTACCCGGCTTAGCCAGAGACCAGTATCAAGCTTTAGAAGATCAAGAGAGGGACGTTGTACTTACGGGACCACATGCTTGTGCTGACCATGGTGAGGAAAACCCCAGTGTGGAGCACAAGGGCAGAACGCATGAACGTGATGTTGGGCTTCGCCAAGGAGACCCTTAAAACATGACATCTTGCACAGCCTAATTAAAAAAAAAAAAAAAAAAAACGTGAAGAGGCTAAAAGATTCATTGGCCTATGCATGATACAGTGCATTTTTATGGAGTGAATTGCAGATTGGCGGAACAACAAACAAACAAAAAGACTGCATCAAGGAACAGACTGAGGAAACAAGGTCGTGAACTTTCTGCTCAAAACAGTAACCTTCTGTGCATGGTGAAAATTTCTTTTAAAAGAGACTGAGAAGAGGATGAACTCAATTGTGTGGGGGCTGGGGATGGCCTAAGGGTTTAGAGGGAAGAGCGCTAGAACGCTCTTGCAGAGTGACCCGGGTTCGATGCCCCAAGCAATAGCGACCTGCCACAGGCGGCGAAACTCACTGATAAACTCCAATGCCACCTGGGGAAACCCCGACGCTCCATCAGCTACTTTCTGAGCCGCTTTCCGCGCATTTTTTTTTTTATTTTTTTGTTTTTTTTTTGTTTTTCTTTTTTCTTTATCTTTTGTTTTTTGATTCTTCTTTTTTTTGTTTTTTTTTCTTTTTATTTTCGTTTTTTTTTTATTTTTTTCTTTGTTTGTTTTTTCGTTTGTTTGCTGCTTTCCGTTTTTTATTTTTTTTTTTTTTTGTTTTTTTATCTTTTTTTTTGCTGTTCTTTTTGTTTTTTTGTTCTTTTCTTTTTTTTTTGTTTTTTTTTCTGTTTTTTTTGCTTTTTTGTTCTTTTTTTTTTTTTTTTTTTTTTTTTTTTTTTCTTTTCTTTTCTGTTTTTTTTTTGTTTTTTTTTTTTAACTTATTTGTTGCTTTTTTTTTTTTTTTTCTTTTTTTTGGTCTCTTTCTTCTTGTTTTTTTGCTTTGGGTTCTGCACGACCCGGTGTGCACAGAGTGGACCCGCTACAGTACATTCAGAAACATACAGAAATAAAAGTAATAAAAAAAAATTTTTTGTTAAAAAATAGAAAAATAATGTTTGGTGTTGCAGAATGCATGAGCTCGGGTTTGGTGGGATGGGTTGGGGTGGGCAGAAGGTAAAGATTTAGGGGAAGGCGGTCTAGACTTGAGTTGGAAATTTTTTGCTATGGACAACTCGCAGCTAAACGTCAAGAAAAATTGGGCCAAAAAAAAACAATAAAAAAAAAAAAAAAACTTGGACGTTGGGCCAGGGGAGGCAGAGCCATGTAGAAAGCAGCTTCCTCCATACCCTAAGACCCTTACTTCAACGTCAGGTACTGGCCTCCAGGTTCAAGGTTCCGACCTTAGGACCTCTAATGATGAACGGTGACCTGGAGATGTAAGAAGAATAAACACTTTCCTACCTTTCCTCCGTTAGAAGAATAAACCTTTCCCTCCTCAAGTTGGTATTGCGTTCCAGAGTGTTTTGTGACAGGAAACTAGAACAGAACAGACCCACCCTATGACCACCCTCTCTGACTCTCAACTCGCTGTCGCTTTATCCAGCCCCAGGCATAAGGCTTCCTTTGCCGGTGTATCAATCACATCTTTATAAAAGGCAGGTAGAGGGGCTTTGAGAGATGGCTCATGGTTAAGGGCACCGCACACAACTGGCGCTATCATTTCAGCTTAATCTGACACTAAATCTCTCTTTTCTTACCTCCTGCAGCATTGCATGACACACTGTTTCTAAGGCCACTATTACATGTGCAACATCACATTCAGGCAATGCTTTAAAAAAATATAATAAATAAAATTTAAAAAAAGGCATACTGAAAAACAGAAATGGGTTGTGGAGGTGCCCCCTGGGGACTCTTTAATCTCAGCAACTTGGAAGAGGCAATCCTGGCCAACGTGGTCAAGTTCACGGGAGGTCCAGGAGGCCGGCTGTGGCTATAGGGAGACCGTTTCTCTGCTTAATCTAAAAACTAAAAAAAAAAGGTGGCATGAGAGATTGGGCTGGCTGGGAGGTTAGGGGCACCATTTACTCTTGCAGAGAATGGGGGTCTGAGTCCCAGCACCCAGTAACCCCTCAAAATCGCAGCTAACAAACAAACATCCCAGGACAATCATGAGGCCTTTTCTCCTTACTCCGCCTCCCCCAGCATCGTAAGAAGACACATGTTAATGGTTAACGTTCCACCAAAGACTGCTCATCTCTACAACAAAATGATGACTGAATATGTCTTTAGTCAGCTGATGACCACACACCAAACATTGTCTCAGATGTGCAGCCTGGAGCTGTGATTGGGAGTTTTATACAGAAAAAAAAACATACTTCCAAGGGGTAAGAGTTTTAAGGCCCATAGCTTAGGGGGGGGGTTGGAAAGCCCCTCTAACAATTCCTGTCTTCTAAAAGCAAGCCAAGAATAAAATACAGAAGCCATCAATCTGGGTTAGCAGACTGAGTTCCCAAGCAACCAGGTACATGGCGGACTCGTGCTTTCAAACACCCCTGCCCTAGTTTCAGTTGACGGTTAAGAGCAGTGCCAGTTCTTGCAGAGGACCCTGGGTCAAATACATAAATATGTACATACATACACATATCATCTGAATTGGAGGATTTTCTTTTCTTTATTTCCTTTTCTTTTTTTCTCTTTCTTTTTTTTTTTTGCTAAAAGATGTCATGTTTTCCTTAAGGAAGTGTTTGAAGGCTCCTCCTTGGCAAGCCCAAGCAACCATCAATCCTGCCCTTGTGCTCCACACTGGGGTCTTTCCTTCACATGGTCACCCAAATGAGGTCCAGTAAACAGCGCATCCTGTCTGATCTTCCTGTACTAGCCTCCATGATGTGAAAGAAACTCTTTATGGTCTGGTGTATTTGTCATTAAACATAGAGACTGTTGGATGGGAGAAATTAATATTTCATGTGTTTAAAATTCAAGAATGTACTTAAAAATCTTATTTTATAACATTCAGATTTTAAAGTGTTGAAATGGATAGTTTCTAAAGATCTGTTTTATTTTAATTATGTGTTGGAATGAAGGGGGGTGGGTGAGTGTGTGAGTGGGTGGTTAGGAGCAGGTGTCTATGGAAGCCAGGTAAGGGCATGGCATCTCCTGGAGCTGGCATCACAGTGAGCCATCCGGTGTGAGTGCTGTGAACCAAACTTGGGTCCTCTGCAGGAACAGTGCCTGCTCTGAACTGCTGGGCCATCCCTGCAGTCCCACCGTCCCATGTTTAGTTTTTTTATTGGGGGTTCTTTTTGAGACAGTGTCTCCCTGTAGTCCCAGCTGGCCTGGAACTCACTGTGTAGACCAGGCTGGCTTTGAACTCAAAGAGATTTGCCTGCCTCTGCCTCCTGAGTGCTGGGATTAAAGGCATGTGCCACCACACCTAGCTCCCATGTTTAGTTTTAATTTTGAATTTGACACCATCTCCATCAGGAGTTGTCTAGATCAGGTTGGCCTCTGATATGTCTGTGGGGGATAATCTTGATCATGTTAACTGCTGAGGAAAGCTCCAGTCTGAATATGGGCAGCCCCCCATTCCCTGGATCTGGTACCTTAACTATTTAATAGAAGAAAAAGCTGAGTTCAGCCATGCCTGCATTCCTTCTCTACCTGGTCTTGACCATGTTGTGACTAGTTCCTGCCGCCTTGACTTCCCCTCAATGTTGAACAGTAACATGGAACTGTAATCCAAACGAATCCTTTATTCCTTAAGTGACTTTTGTTAGGGTCTTATCACAGTCACAGGAAACAGCTAAGGCATACATTTTCAATTTGCATTTACTTTGTGTTAATTCTTCCCTTGTTTAGTGTTTTCTATAGCCAATATCTAAACTAGGGAGAGGTTTTCTTTTACATTATTTCAGTGTAGAATTGTGTCACTATAGTTTCTATAGTGACACAATTCTATAGTTTCTATAGTCTGGATAGATATAGAAACTATAGTTTCTATAGTGACACGTTTCTATAGTCTGGATCTGAAAGTTCACCCATAGACCCATAAACTATGCTCGGACAATATGCTCAGGAAGTGATGCAGTGTTTAAGAGGTGGGACCTAATTGGTAGGCCATAGATTTACTGCAAAGGGACCTTTGGTCGCCTGGTCTTTTCCTTCTCTTTTGCTTTCTGTCAGTGGGTGAGGGGTTTGACTCCAGCATGCATTGCTGCTGTGAAGTGTAGCCACAGTGCAAAGGCATGGGGCCAACAGGCCGTTGACTAGAAGCTTGAAAACCACGAGGCAGAACAGTCTTTTCTTTTCTCTCTTTTTTTAAATAATGCTTTTATTTATGTTTTGTGTATTTCAGACATCATTTCTTAGTTCAGTTTAGACATATTCCCCTTTCCCTTCACCCCACCCCACCCCAGATCTTGCACTCTGCCATAACAATCCTGCATCTTTCTCTGTCTTTTTTTATGTTTAGGAATTCACATTTTCCTCCTTTAATTTTATATTACTCTAAAATATGGATACATACTTTCCACCCATATACGGTAATTATAGATTCTGAAAATAAGTGGTGGGTTGATTCTAGAGCCCACTAAGAGATTTGCATTATAACAACATAGTTGCTTTCAGATAAACAGAAATATAACAATAATGTTGTTCAGCTTGCCTTTCATCTGGGGATTTGATGTTAGCATCCACAAATGAGGGAAACCATTCACCGCTTGTTTTTCTGGGGCTGTGTTACTTCACTTAGCATAATGGCTTCCAGTTCCATCCATTTACCTGCAAAGTTCATAATGTCATCTTTTTTTCTTTTAGGATTCTTTTTTTAATTTTATTTATTTCTTATGTGTATGAATGTACTGTTTGCATGTAGGTTTGTGCACCCGTGTCCTGCAATGCCATGGAGGTCAGAAGAGGGCATTGGATTCCCCTGGACCTGGAGTTAAAGACTGTTCTCAGCTGCCATGTGGGTGCTGGAGATCGAACCTGGGTCCTCTGCAAGAGCAGTTGGCGCTCTTAACCACTAAGCCATCTCTCCAGCCCAATGTCATCTTTTTGTACCACTGCATAGAACTCCATTGTGTTGATGTACCACATTTTTGTCGTCCACTCATCAGTTGAGGGGCATTTGGGTTGGTTCCAGCTCTTCGCTATTGTGAAGAGAGCTGCAATAAACATGGATATGCATGTATCTTTGCAGTAGGATGAGTCTTATGGTTATATACCCAGAAGTGGTATGAATGGGTCAGGTGGTAGGTTCATTTTGAGTCTTTTAAGAATTCTCCACACTGCTTTCCATAAAGATCGTACAAGTTTACATTCCTACCAGCAGTGGATGAGTGTTCCCCTTTCCCCACAACCTCTCCAGCATATGGTGTCTTTTGTTTTCTTGATCTTAGCCAGTCAAGTTGACCATCTGACATATTTGTTACCATGTCAGAAAGCTGACTAGTACACATAACCTCCTTTGTAGTCATCATAAAGTCTGTATATTTAGAATCTTAAAAAGATTTATTTTTATGTATATGTACATATGTGTGCCCATGTGAGTTTATGTGTACCACAAGCATGCAGGTGCCCACAGTTCATTGGATTTCCTGGAATTGGAGTTACAAGTGGCTGTGAGCCACCTTATGTGGGTGACCTGAACTGAACCCCAGTCCTCTGCAAGAGCAATAAGTGCCATCTCTCCAGCTCCATATGATACCAATTTTAACAGAAACCCTCTGAAATTTTTATTATAATTCTATAGCTAAAATGATTCATTATTATATGACAACCTGTTATTTATATGGAATGAGTAATGATTTGAATAATTACAATTCTATAAATTCCATTTTTTTAAACTCCCAAATCATGAAGATTCTTATCCATTGGGCATTTGAAACACTAATGGAGCACAAGTGGGTGCAGGCCATATGCTTCTGCATACTCCCACCCCCGGCCATGTATCCTTATGCCCAGTACTGTCCACCTTCCCAACAGTACTCTGGACTTTGGCCCAGCTGTAGAGCTGTCCATGACCTTGCTTGTTTTTCGTTTGGGGGATAGATTCTTACTAAGTAGCCTAGGCTAGCTCTGTACTCATAATCCTCCTGCCTCTTCCTCCTACAGCATGCCAGGATCACAGGCTTGAGCCACCATGTCTGATACCTCTTTCCAACCCTTAGCCTATCACCAGAGGAAAAAAAATTTAGCATCAGAGAACACTGACACCCACTAGTCTGAGATGATCAGCTTGAGCAGAACAAAGCCATTGGGTTCAGATACGGCCTTTGGGAAGATGATTGTGGGAGAGCCCTGATGTCTTTCAGAGTCTGTTGTCTACTTTTCATGAAAAAGGGCAGAGTCAACGGGGCAGAAACACCATCTGAGCCAAGAGGTGGAATGGTGGGAGAGCTGGAAGCATGATGTTTGATGCTGGAAAGATGTCAATTGAACGCTACTTACTAACAGAGTAGTAGCCTTAAGTTCTCAAAACTTCAGCTTCCTCATTGTCGAAAAAGGGAAAGTAAAAGTGTTCCTCAGCTAGGACTGTAGTGAGTGCTAAGTGAAATAAAATGGGTGTGAAGTGCTCAGCCAGGAGTTCTCACAGTGATAATTATTTCTATGGTGCAGGAGTATGATCCTAGAAAATATGTGGTATGGAGTCTTGCTAACTTGCCAGGTGGCCCTTAGTTTTTGCTTTACATTTTCTAGCAAATCAATAAAAAGTTGAAAATACAGTGAGTTAATATAGTGAAGGATAGATTTACCATCATTAAATAAAAATAAGCCAGTTGCCAATGAATATAACTGATCCTGGTGCTAAGAGCAGAAAGAATTTTTGCCCTTAGGACCTAATGGGTTAGACACTGGGCAAGGAAGCAAACGGTATCCTTGATAATTGCCTGCCGGTACCATGGCAAAGAGTGTCTCCTAATAGCCTAGTTATAGAATACTACTTGAATTATCCAACTACTTAGAATAAGTCCATGCAGAATTGGTCCAAAAAGGGATGCACCATTTCTGTCCCAGTACAGCTAAGGCAAACATTTACTGATGAAGTGCTACTTAAGCTTGCACAAGTTATTCATCAAGAAATAATGTGAAAATGTGATACTTTTGGCCAGACAGTAAATTGCTTAGAATTCTTATAGCTCCCACAGGTAAATATTCTTAACATAGCCAATAAAAGAAAAGTAGATCTACAAATGATTTCAAGGTTTTTGACACCAGGTAAATGTTTTATATGGAGACACAAAAGGATATTAAAAAGTCTCTGAAATGCAAAATTGGATGTCTTCTAGGTAATCTCAAAATAAATATGCCTGACATTTTAATTTATGAAATTATGGCTTCAACTTAGACTTAGACTAGCAGAGAAATGGTAACACTGGCCTGACTTTCTCCCTACCGTTTCCAAGTAGAGAATGTCTGTGATGTTGAAAAAAAACTTGATGAGCTCATTAGTACTGAAGCAGGTCAATGAACTGTAGCTTATTATTTATCCAGGGCTATGAGCTCAGAACCTGGCACAGGAGAAAAAGTGACTTGATAATTATTTGGCTTTAATATATGCTCATTTCAACTCACAAGTATGTTTGCAAGAATATATATATATATATATATATATATATATACACAAATATATATATTTCTTTTCATCAGGGATTTAGAACACAATTTGTTAAGTTAATGAATATACTTTTTGCTTAGCAACCTTCCACCTACTCTTGTCCATACTAGCTGATGAATCCCCTCTAATTCTAAATCAAGTGGCCCTCCTCCCTTTCCAGCTTCCTTACTGATCAACACTCACATTCAGCCTTTTGCTATCACGTTGGCGAAGGTGTCATCTTAGCTGCTCCTTTGGTAGAGCAGCACCATTCTGTTCGTTTCTCTGTCTGTAGGGTATCTTGCTACAGAACTTGTCTTGGTTAGTTTTCTGTTGCTGAGATAAAAACACTGAACAAACCCAGGAAGGGTTTATTTCATCTTACATCTCCCAGGTCATCACTGAGGGAAGTTAAGGCAGCAACGTGGAGACAGGAGCTAAACCACAGACCCTGGAGGAATGCTGCTTACTGGCTTACTCCTCTGACCTGTGCTCAGCCTGCTTTCTTATACAACCCAGGACCACCTTCCCAGGGCGGCACCACCCACAGTGGGCTAGGTGCTCCTATATTACTCAACAATGAAGAAAATGCCCCCACAGATATGCACACATGCCAATCCAATAGAAGCAATTCCCCTTCCTAAATGTGTCAAGTTGACATCTAAAGCTATCCAGCACAGATATCCAACACAAACCTGACCCTTAACTCTGCACCTACTGGTCCAAAGGAGGCTGAGGTCACTGTGCAGGGCTCTGCTCTCCATCCTCCAGCTTCTCTAGCCCCTCCTGCAGTTGTTTCCTCTGTTGACATCTTTCCATACTTCGGTCTTCCTTTGTCTTCTAGCTCTCTCTCCTTGGAGACGCATTATTTAATTTTTGTATCTGCTGTCTTTATATAAATACCCTTTTCTCTGTGGCCAGGTTTGTTTTAAAACCCTAAAAGGAAAAGGTTTTGCTTTTGATAATTTCTAATGATTAGAGGAAATGGTTTGCCTAGTCTCTACATTTTGTTATGTAAATCTCATTTCTAAATTGGGTATATGAAAAAAAAAAAACAACTCTTGATATAAGTAAGGTTTGGTTGGAAATGTGGGTTTATTATTAACAAGTGCTACAGAGCCAATACAGATGGATAGTCTTTGGTAAAGTCAGCCGAGCTGTAGAAAGGTAGAAATATGTAGGTTTGGATTTCAAACACATTGATGTTAAGTGGCTTTAGGCTGAAGAATGAATGACTTCACCCAAGGCTGAAAAGCCTGTGAGAATCCATTTCCATGTGGATTATGTCTAGAATTTAGCACTAAATTGAAGAGAAAACCAAAGTGATAAGCATGAATTCAAGGGTGTGACTGGTCCTTTTTGTTGCTTTGTGTGTGTGTGGGGGGGGGGTTCTAAGATTGCACCTGGTCATGCTTTCCTACCCTCTTGGAATTTCCTGGGGCTGTCACCTGGGAATAGTCTGTCTGGATCACCATAACTTCAGCTTTCAGCTCAGCAAGGGGGAGATTAGAAAGCAAGGTTGGAGACTTTGATGTACTGCCTTCACTGGGTGCCTCCTGCAGGCCTGATGAACTAGTAGAGAAAGGCAGGGTGAACTCCCAAGACTGCTTCTCCAGATATCCCTATTCCCTGCAGGATCCCTGTTTCTGCACAAAGCAGAGAGGATGCTCAGCACCATACACAGGAACACCACGTTGCATCACCAGACTCATAAAATACCCATGTCAACGTCACATTTCATGGGAGCCACAGAGCTTGGTGGTTGTGCTCCTGTTCTGTTCCTTATCCATAAGTTTTCAGAATTTTGGACCAAAAAAAAAAAAGGTGTCTCGCAGTTACCCAGCTCCCTCAGGATGAGAACATCACTTCAGAGTGACATCTATAAGGCATTCATATTAGAAATGCCACCAGGCTGTAGCTTTGGAGAGATACCCAGGCTTTCCTTGCTGTGTGTTTTAGGTTTTTCTCCCTAAAGGGAAATTCTTGATAGAGATGTTTCCAGTTTGAATGATTTAGTAGGATCTGTTCTTTAATGAACTCACACCAAACAAATCTCTCTCTCTCTCTCTCTCTCTCTCTCTCTCTCTCTCTCTCTCTCTCACACACACACACACACACACACACACACACACACACCCCTGACTAATGAGTTCTGAGTGGTAATTGGGAGTTAAATGATTTTTTTCATTGCAAGAATTTGATGTACTTTGAAATCAATTACACTTAATTAAATTCCATTCCCATTACTTGTGTCTTCAGTTTAGAGTGGCAGGACGTTTGATTCTTGTTTCATATGGTGGAAAAGCTGAGAAAGCCTTTAGTTCAGGCCACACAGAAGGCGGCTATGGGCTGGGACCACATCCAGCTTCTATCTTTATTGCCTGTTGCCTGGAGATTCTGTCCCACTGTCAAGAAACTCAGGACCCAGGAGGCTTGTAGACCTTACTGCTGTGCTTCACCATCTCTCCTCTCTGCATTGCCTCATCTGAGTGAGAGGCTGAACAGGAGCCTCTTATAAAGGGACTCAGTGTTCATTGCTGGAAGCCAGTGTGAGCATGCTCATTCGCTAGGTTTTACAGTTCTTAAAAAGAAAATGGAAAGCAGTGATCACTGTTCATGGGGTTGACTACACTAGTTAGTCGTGTCACAGAGTGTTTAGGATAGTACTGCTGCTGGATCCAGGCAGATTAACTTAAGTTGATTCTCATGACAACAGGAATAGGAAGTCTTTTATGCCTTTACAAACAGCCCGTTAGAGAGGCCAGGAAGGTGGTCCTCGGGGCTCGCTGGGCAGTCATTGTAGCCAAAACCGTGAGTTCTGGATTCCGTGAGAGACCGTGGCTCAAAAAGTAAAATAGAGGACCATTTAGGAAGACATTCTGATGTCAGCCCCTGGCCTGCACACGTGTCTCCCCAAATGAATTGTTAGAAATAATACTTAAATCCCATTATCTAAATATTTCTATATGGTGTCCACACTTTTGGTTTTATAAATATCATCATGTTTGAAATGACACATTTTAGATCATTTGAAATGTATGTTGTTTGTAGGCTTATATTGTTCAAGAAATACTTTGTTTCATTTTTTTTTTATTTGAGCTTACGATTGACAGTTCCAGGGAATCAGAGTCCATTATGGTGGGAGGCATGGTGGCCAGGGCTAGAGCAGAAAGCCAAGGCTCACATCTCGCAATGAGCACAGGAAGTCCTCATTTTTAAACTTATTACATTGGATTGTTGGCTGGTTGATTGGTTTGTTGGTTGGTTGGTTGGTTGATTGATTTTGTGTGTGTGTGTGTGTGTGTGTGTGTGTGCATATACCTATGTGTTCTCCAGAGTGCAGTTGTGGAAATCAGAGGACTACTTGTTGGAGTTGGTTCTCTCTTTCCACCATGTGGGTTCTGAGGATGGAACTCAGGTTGTCAGGCTTGGTTGCAGGTGCTCTCAGCCCCTCAGGTGTCCGTCTTGCTGGCACACTTCCCTGTTATCTTTATTACAAAGAAGGTGATGCAGGGGAGACAGCACTGCCTCTCCCAATGGTGAATCTATATTCCAAAACTGAATGACATTTTTAGTTTTCAGCTTTAATCATTGCTTAGCCCTTGACTGTCATGAATTTGGGTGAAAAGCGAATAATTAGACAAGTCCATTGTCTTCTTTTCATGCTATATGGACTAATAACCCTTTAAACTACCAGTAGCTAGCATTATATTACCACACACATCAGCTTAACTACTGACAAATAACAGTGTCTAAAACCTCTGGCTGGGCATGATGACACATGCTTGTAATTCAACTGAGGATGAATTCCTAATATCATTTGATCCTAGGAATTGAAGACCAGTTTGGGCAACATGGCAAGACCCCATCTCAGAAACAAAGAACAAAACAACATACAACACACTTCAGACACACAGAGACACAGACACACATAAACACACACTGGTGTGTGTATGCAGAGTAAATTAATTTAAACTTAAAAGTCAAAAGCCTACAAATGGTAGAACGTGTGCTTAGGAAGCTCAGCGCCTCCCCAGAGAGAAAACACCTTACAGGAGGTCCTTAAAGCTTCCACTCATTAAAAATGAATTCTTTGTGCATTTATTTATAACACATAGTGTGAGCTAGCCATTGAGTTATTCATAAGATGTTTTTATCGTAAAATTTGGTATCTAAGGCAGTTGTTTGTAATGACCTGAAAATGTAGCAGATCTTTGAAGGATTCCGTTTCCCTTGTTTTCATTCCTAAAAATGTGCTTTTACCCCCAAATTTGTTTGAGGAAGGTGGCTCTGGCTGGTTCCCAGTTTACATATGGTACAGGGATGCATTGCTTTCTGTTTAAAAATATGACTTCATGTGTTATTTTAAATGCTTTCATGCTGGAGAAGGGAAACACAAGCAAGACATAAGTGAGTGAACAACACTGCATCTAGCCTAGCTTATGCCCTCTGTTACACCTGAATAGGGGTCTGCCTTAGTCACTGGTAGACATTGTGTATCTGCAGCAAAACAGGAGCCTCCTGGCCCTTCCTGGTGCATTTGTCTTTGAGATTTGTCCTAGCAAGGCTATGGCTCCTTGCCCAACCTTACTTTCTGGATGGGTGAGGTTGTCTGGCTGTGACCTGCTGATGTTTCTGCAACATGCAGACCAGATCCATATGTCAGTTATATAGTCCCTCTTTGGTTTCAGCTCTTAAAACGTTATACACTACAGTGTCTCCACGTGAGTCCTTGTGTATAGCTGAAGGATAGATAACAAGAAACAGTGCCTGACAGGAGAAACCTTCCTTTGAGTTGTTAGCTAGGGTATAATAAGACACTTCCAAAATGACACAGGCTATTACCACAGCCCTTGATTGCCTCCCAGAACTTGAAGGTAAGACCTATTGCTGAAGGCAGGACGTACTTCAGACACAGGATTTGGAATGGTGGAGTTGGAACTGACCCGGAAAAACCTCTTCGAAGGCTAGCTCTCGTAGCTTTGGAAAGCACTACACACGCTGCTAAGGGAGAACAGCAACGGATGCTCCAACACAAGCTTTAAGGCCAAATAACCACATCAATACGCTGTACAGCAAACGACATTGGTGCATTAGTGGCACTTTTATCTTGGGTGGGGGGGGAGAACAATCAACAGCTACCTAATTGGACTTAAAGCCAATGGCAGGAAACTAATGCGTGGTTCTGTAAATACAAATACAAATGGCTGGGGAGGTGATAGATCTTAGAGAGCTCCCAAAGGTTGTCACATTTTCTTTTTATATTGAATATAAGTATATTATATTCAATATAAAAAATAATGAATATAAATAAATTTTTGGTTAGTCTTTTCAATTACTATATAATATTTCACTACATATATGCATTCATGTACTTGACTAACAATTTCATTATTGGTAACTGTTTAGACTGTTGCTCTAATCAGTCTTATAGCAAATATTTGTGTGCCCCATTCAGATCCATACACTATTTCTGTAGAAAGGATTCTTTAAAACTCAGTGTGAGAATGAGAACACAAATCCTTAATAGCTCTAATGTGGAGTCATTCAGGGCTATACATGTTCATTTATACAAAATGAGTAAGTTTTAGTTAGGCATGGCGGTATGCATCTAGTAATCCTAACACTCAGGAAGCTGATGTGAGACACTGAAGACAGCCTATTCAGAGGGCCATCCTGGTCTATGTAGGTAGAGCCTTGTGTGATGGTTAATATCAATTGTCAGCTTAATGAAATTTGAGAGACAGGCCTCTGAGAATACCTGTGGGAGATTATGTCTAGGAAGGTTCAGCCATTGTTGGTCAGTAGCACCATTTCCTGGACTGGGATTGTGGACTGTGTAAGAGTGAGTGGATCCATATATTCATTACTTCCCATCTCCTGACTGTGGATGCTGTGTGACCAGTCACTCCAAGCTTCTGCTGCCTTGATGGATTGTGAGCCAGAATAAACCTTTTCTCCCGTAAATTGCTTTTGTCAGGTTATTTGATCAGAGCCACAGAAAGAAACTAAGATACTTTGTCTAATAAGTAGTAGATACAAAGTGCCTATTACCAATATTTATTGTGCACTTAAAAAATTCAAGAGACTTGGACTAGGGGGAATCACTCAGTGGGCAAAGTTTTTTTTTTTTTTACAAGAAATGCATTTTTATTTTAAAGTATTTCATTTATATTTTTATGTGTATGAGTGTATTGCCTGCATGTGTGTAAGTGCATCCATGTTGTCCAATGCCTGTGGAGTCAGAAGAAGGCATTTAGATTCCCTTGGAACTAGAGTTAGGGATAGTTGTTAGTTACCATGTGGGTACTGGGACTCGAACCTAGGTCCTCTGCAAGAGTAGCTGGTGCTTTTAACCACTGAGCCATTTCTCCAGCTTCCTACAAGAAATGCTCTTTAAAGGTTACTGACTAGCTCAGTTAATAAGTATATGTCCATCCCTCTTCTTTCCTCCTACTTGTATGGTGCATGTGGGGTGTATAGGTGCATTAATCTCGAAGGCAGGAACTACAAGCTAAGGATGTTGATATTTAAAAGAATAAGGTTAGGAACTTAGGGAAATGGCTTATTGGGTAAAGTGCTTTCTCTGTAAGCACAAGGACCTGAATTTGGATCCCTAACAGTCATGTGAAACACGCCAATTAATTCTTATCATATAAGTTCTATTTTTATTTATCCATCTCTTAGGAACAGAGAGGTATGTAATTTGCCCAAGATTCTGAGGCTAGTGGGTGGAAAGACTAATACTGAGATTAGGGCCAGTTTCCATTCACTGGGCAAAGTTTTTGACACGCAAGTATGAGGACCTGAATTTGGGTCTGCATCTCCCACATAATGCCTGTAATCCAGGAGCTCTTGTAGAGGGTGTGGGCAGGGGATTCCCAAGCACTCTGGCCAGCTAGACTAACCGAATCAGTGATCTCCGGGTTCCTGTAAGAGACCCTGCTTCAACATAAAAGTAGAGAGTGATTATAAAAGATACCTAATCCTCTGGCCTCCAAATGCACACATGCCTGGAACTCATAAATACAAATATATATATATATATATATATATATATGCAAAAAAGTAAGAGACCTGATCCCATATTAAGTGTTATTATGAAGGTAATATTTATACGTTGATAGTGGTGATGACTTCAAGAGAGTCTCCCTAGGTCCAAACTTACCAAGTTGTATAATTTTTTGTATATCAGCTTATCCTGATAATTATTTTTGGGGTGTGTGTGTGTGTGTGTGTGTGTGTGTGGTGTATATCTGTGTCCATGTTGGTATGTGTATGTGTGTGAAGCCACAGATTAAGACGGTGTCTTTCTTGATTGTATGCATCTTATTAACTTATTTATTGATTATTTATTCATTATTTGTCTTTTGAGACAGGGTCTCCCTGTAGTCCTAGGTCATCCTGAACTCAGCTTATAGACCAGGCTGGCCTCAATCTCACAAAGATCCACTTGTTTCTGCTTCCAAAGTGCTGAGATTAAAGGTGTGAGCTACCACTCCCTGCTTGTCTTTTTTATTTTTAGTGATGCGCATTAACCCTTTGGCTGCTTGATTAATTATTGATTTTTCTGTTAATCTGTCTCATTTTTTATATCTACTATTTTGTTCATTAATGAACACCAACTGTGTTCTCCATGGCTCATGTGTTTTGTGTATGAAAAGCTAGGAAAGTTTTTCTGAAGCTATTCAAAGATGACAAAAATACGTTTATGTCTTTCTGGTAGTTTTATAGACTTTAAAATGAAATCCAGATCCTTAATCCATGTGGAATTTGCTCTCTGTGTAGAATAAGGGAAAACTCCTTTCTGCCTGTTTGTTCTGTCAACACAGATTACTGGGTTGTCTACTCCACCCTCAGAGGTCTCCTGGGCTACCTACCATTGCTAGACAGGTCACATTCACTGGGAGGCTGCCTGGTTTGCTTTTGTATTGCTATTCTGTGCAGGTTTGTTGTCAAGCTGGACATGAAGTACACACCTTTGATCTCAGCACTGGGAAGGCAGAGGCAGGCAAAGGTCTGTGTGTTCAAGTCTACCCTAGTCTACATACCAAGTTTGAGACCAGCCAGGGTTACCCAGTGAGACCTTGCCTTAAAAAAAAGAAAGAAAAAAAATCACTTGGTTGTCTTAAAATTTTTGAAGATAATTTCTATATATTTCAATTTCTGATTGTTTTTGTTATTTTGACATAAGGTCTCTACAAAGCTCAGACTGGACTCAAACTCATGATCCTCTTGCATCAATTTCCAGAGGGCCAGGATTACTGGTGTGTGCCACCATGCCTGTCTTCACATCATCTTTATAAGGAATTTTTAAAATGTGGGGCTGGGGGCTGGAGAGGTGGCCTAGTGGTTAAGAGCGCCAACTGCTCTTGCAGAGGACCCAGGTTCGATCCCCAGCACCCACATGGCGGCTGAGAACCATCTTTAACTCCAGGTCCAGGGGAATCTGACACCCTCTTCTGACCTCCGAGGCATTGCATGACACAGGTGCACAGACCTGCATGCAGACAGTACATTCATACACATATGAAAATAAATAATTTTTTTTAAAAAGTTAAAAAAAATAAAATGTGGGGCTGGATAGATGGTTCAGTGGTTAAGAGCACTGGCTGCTCTTGCAGAGAAGCCAGCTTCCATTCCCAGCATCCCTATTATGGCTAACAACCATCTGTAACTCCAGTTCTAGGGGATCTGACACCCTCTTCTAACTTCTGTGGGCACTGCAGGACATGGGGGGCACTTACATACATGCAGACAATACACTCATACACATAAAATTAAAAACTATTTTGGAGCCTGGAGTGATGACAGAGGCCTTTAATACCAGCACTCAGGAGGCAGAGACAAGCAGATTTCTGTGAGATCAAAGCCAGACTTGTCTATATGGAGTTCCAGGCCAGCTGTGGCTACAGGAAACCTTGTCTTGGAAACAAAACAAAACAAAACAAAATCTTTTAGGGGTTTGATTGGTTTACATTTTAAGTTATTTTGGATAAATCACAATTTAAAAAATATATTTTATTTATTATTTTATTTTATGTGTATGAGTGTATTGCCTGAATGTATATAAGTGCACCCATGTCATGCAGTGCCCACAGAGGTCAGAAGAGGGCGTTGGATTCCCCTGGAACTGGAGTTACAGATAGTTGGTAGCCACTGTGTGGGTGCTGGCAATCAAACTCCCATCTGCTGCAAGAGCAGTCAGTGCTCTTAACCCAAGGAACCACCTCTCCAGCTCTAATAAATTGTAATTTTAATAGCATTGAGTTACTTCATTCAGGAACACTGTGACCCACTCATTTATTTATTCTTTTATGTACTTTACTAAATGCCCTAACTTCTCCCACCCACATATCTAAAACATTTCTTGTTAAATTAGTCATAGATTTTTTTTTATCGTTATCACTAATACCAGCATAGGGATTTTTCATGTCACCCATTTCAGTTTTACCTATGCCTGGGAAATGGATGGAGAATCATTCATTTAAAAATGTTATCCTTTAAACAGCTCTGTTACTGGAACTATTTTATTAAATAATTATTTAGTTCACTCTACTGAAGGTTTAGGAAGGCATTTACATTTGCTACGCTTTTTCCTCAAGGCAGTCACTAGAATGTTCCAGTAAACTGTCAATTTCCATTAATGTTCCACAGCTGTTTACAAGGAATGCATATAGTATTCTTGTACCGTTGCTTACCTAGTTTAAATAAAAATTTAGTAAACTTATACAATGACAACATAAATCTAATTTTCTTTAAGGACACATGCACAAACACATACATACATACATGAACATTCTTTTATTTTTAAGTAAACGGTATTTTTTTTTTCTTTTTCATTTAGGCTCTGTTGAGTTTATGAGTGCTGACTCCACCATATAAAATAGATTTGCAAATAAACAGAGGGGCCAGGGAATGGATTTTACTGCTTTGACTCACTTGGTTATATGCCACTCACTTGAGCACCTTTTACTATTTCTGATCCTGGGAGAAGTCAGGCTGTGCTGGGCACTGGGCCCTCTGTCATCATTAATGGACAGGCACTGGATGGGCTTCATTTTTCTTGCTCCGAGTGGCCCATTTAGAGAGGAAAATGCTGAGAAAATCCAAATGGCTGGACATGCTGCGGTACCATGGCGTTAGCAGTCCAACTGCTCCTCTACTCCAGCTGATCGGCATGGAACAATAGAAGCTTCTTGGTGGGGCTGTGCCCCTCCTTTATCTTTCTATGGGGGCGGGGCAGTCAGTGGCAGTGTGGACCCTGCCTGAGTGTTGCCCTCTGGAGTTTCAGCTTACGGTATCCTTTCCTGAACACAGCAAAAAGGAGGAAACCCCAGCACAATTTCATTTCCAAAGTCCCTTCACGGTGCATGATGAGTCACCTCGGCTTCCTCTTTCCCTGGAACTTTGCAGTAAGCCAAATGTGTCTGCACGTCCACACTGAGCTCTTCCGGCCAGGAACTTCTGAAGCTGAGTGATCTTTGAGAAACGCCATTGGCTCGAGCCAGAAAATCTTGAAATAAAGATTACAGTCTAGCCAGGCATGGTGGCACACAGCTGTACCCCCAGTGTTAGGGAAGTGTATGCGTGATCAGATAGTGAAGCCATCCGAGGCTGTATGAGCTCAAGGCCGGCCCCAGCGACAGAGGAAGATTCTGTCTCCAAAAGTGTAAAGAATAAAACCCTCAGCTTGGCCTCTGGGGCGGCTGCTCTTGTTTCCCAGCTGAGTGTTGACTTAGCTTGCTCCATTTGCTCATTCAGGGTTCCACCAAACTGACCTTGAGCTCTCTACCAGGCAGGCCATGTTCCACGTCACACAGGGCTTCTGTGTCACCTCCTCTGCTGCCAGGGAAAGCCCTTTCCTTTTCCTTCCTTCTTCCATCCCTCCCTTCCTCCTTCCCTTCTCTTCTCTTCCCTTTCCTTTTTTCCTTTTTCCTTCTTCCCTTCTTCCCTTCTTCCCTTCCCTTCCCTTC